>JARHVA010003421.1:1720000-1997512 GCA_037957365.1 Torreya grandis | reverse complement strand
AGATTCCTCATCAGTAGACCATTCTTCAATTTCAAATGCATCAGAGGTCTTTCAAAACCTAGGCTCTTTCTTTGGCTTTTCATCCTCACCGATGTCTATGGGTGAGGAGGCTGTAGTTACCTTTTGTTTCTTAATTCTTTGAGATCTTCTAGGAGGAGATCTCCTTATTCTTGATACAGTGGGCTTATTTTCTTTAGTTTTCATCTTTCTTTTAGGATGGGTGGTTGATGGAGCTTATTCTTATTATGTAGCAGTTGATGGAAGAACTTCCTCATGTCCTAAAGGAGCCATGGTGAAAAAATCAATCTATGGTGAGGAGATAATGGGAGAATGAATATGTTGTTTTGATCTTCCCTCCTCTATGTTATAAGGATGTAGGACTAGTTTCCATCTCTTTATTTTTCCCATAACAATTTTAGATGGACCCTCAATAACTATGGGTTGGCCAATAGCACTAGTGCCTACAACGTCTTCTTGTACAATTTTTTGGGCCTGCTCTTCAGGGGATTCTTCCTCATTATTACCCTCTTCTTACTGAGTTTAATTATTCCCTAAGGCTAAAAAATGTTCTCAAATTATATCAAGTCTGATAGAGTTTATTCCATGTTTAGTTATCAACCATATTAGGAAATGATGGGATAGGAATTTTTCAATACCCTTCTAATACTCTTTAGACATTCTTTTTACAATGTTTCATAAGTGATTTGGAACATTAATGTTCTATCATGCCTTAAATGATTCAAAAATTTAAACTAAACAGTATAAATTAGGAAATACCTTCCTTTATAGGTCATATATTTGATGATGTATGAGGCTATATTCCTCCAATCTATAGGTAAGGTGAGTCTCTCCACACCACCTTTCTTCAGTACTAGTCTTTCATTTTCTTAACAAAACTACTATCTAGCTTCTTGACCATTAGATTTGTCTTTCCAGTTCTCTCTTATACTTGGTAGCTTAGTTTCCTAGCTCACTAGTTCTTTAGTGACTAGGAATGTGATGCCATGTATAGTATCTTGGTCTCCAATAAAAGATCATGAAAATTTCCTAGAAAGGGGTTCTAAAAAATGGTGTAATTTCTTAAAATAAGTGGTCCAACTAGATCTATTAAAGACAACCTAGCTATCCTAGTCTCCCTAAAGTTGCTTATGATCCATGCATTCTCTCTTCACAACTAAACCTCCCATTCTGCTAATTTTATATTTTCTATCAATCCTTTCAACTAGTAATTGCAACACACTCTATTTGGCTTATAAAAAATTTGCATGTAGCAAAGCAAGGTTTTTTCAACAATGACAATTTGTGGTTGTAGGGTTGTAGGTTATGACATGATTTAGCTTTGTGTAAATGGTTGTACTTGCAAGAAAAAGTAATGAAATTGATTATTTCTATATATGGTATTATGAATTCATTATGTCATCTAATCTTACACATATGGATCCCCCCTATGTGATTTGTCACATGTCCTCAAGTGACATGGAGTGAATAGGACAAAAGGGATAGAATGGGGTCATAATAGGGGTATAAGTGTGGGTTGGGACATCATCATGTGGATTTAAGTGTGATTTGAGGGGTATTAATTAATGATGTACCTCATGATATAATATTATTCTCAATATCATACATGTTATATTTAAAATAATGAATACTTTTTAATAATCAACATATATGACATACATTTTAATAGTTTACCTAGGGTGATGCCAAGGATTTGCATGTGAATGTTTGCATATGAGTGATTGATAGAATATAATGATTGTTCTATTATTTATAACTAGATTTAAGTGGGGCCCTTTTAAGTAATTATGAGATCAAGGATAGTAGGCTTCTATGGTTCCCTCAACATGTCTGTATGTGATTCATGGAAACCTATATGGAATTAGAACAGGGGTCTTAGACTTGGATGAGAGATTATTTCTCTCCTACCACAAGATGGTTATTGTAGATCTAGGTGATCTAAGTTAGGTGTTTCATGAACATGGAAAAGGATAGATAAAGGTATTGTTTCTTTGTGATCTTCCATTGCATGAGCTTGCATGATTTGTCTTTTTGTTGTCTTACTACCTCTAGATTCTATCTAGTGACTTTGCTTTATTATTTAAGGGTAGGCCCAAGCAAATTTTTGACTTTTTTTCTCTAATCCTTCTTTATTCCTCCTCTAGATATTTTGGTATCTTCCATGTATACTAAAAAGTTCATAGTCAAAGCCATAACTTAGAGTTTGGGAAGAACTATCCTACATTTGCTTAGAGAGATGTTAGGGTACGCTTTTAGTAACTAGAGATGGTCCCCATAGTGACTGCAAGGTTATGCCCAACTATGAGAAAAGTAACCATAGCAGCTATAAAATATCTTATTACAACTGAAGGAGGTTTCTATAGTAGCTACATAATATCTCATAGCAATTGAAGGAGGTGCCTACATTAGCTAAAAAATAACCCTTGGTAATTGGAGGAGGATGAATAGTTTGCTGAGAATGATTGTTTATTTTTCATTTTCTATTTTTACCCCTAAATAACTAGCAAGTTGGTTTTCTATTTAGGCCCATTTTATAGTTCTAGGTAGACACTAATCTAGATTTATACCTATAAACTACTAACAACACCCAAATATAGTTTTCATTGCTGAGATTTTTTTTACTCTAACTGTTACCTACAGTAGAATGTTTATTCTAGGTCCTTGATAAGACATCAGTGAGGGTGACTAGTCATAGACCAAGTGAAGGTCTTAGTCTTCATGCCATAGGAAGGATAGGATGTCATCCTCTCTTTTTTCATATGTGTGTTGGTTGGTTCTCCCTTTGTCTAGTGAGACATCATGCTGATCCAACACATCATTATACCCATTTTGTAATTACATGTGTATGTGCTTGGAAAACTCTTCCTAAGTGAGTGAATTTTTATACATCTTTAGTCTGTATGCATTGACCAAGAGATAAAATCTTACCAGAGCAATGTTTTTGAGTTACACTACTCCATTATCAAAAACATGCTCAATCTCAAATGGACCAAGCCATCTGGTCTAGAGTTTTCCCTTGTGATCTTTGTATTTTGAATTAAAAAGAAGGGCCCAATCTCTTACATTGAATTGCCTGGTATTAATGTACCTATCATATCAACTAATATATTAGTGTTGTATAATTTTTATGGTTTACAATTCATACTATTTGTATTCATCTAAGGCATTCAATTGCATAAGACTTTCTTTCTATGATTTATACATATCCATCCTAAGTGATAGTGTTGTCCATAACGTTTTATGTTCAAATTCTATTACAAGACAAGTTTCTTATCATAAACCAACTCATATGGGGTGAATCCTATAGTAGTCTTCCATGTGATTCTATAAGTCTAAATAGCTTTAGGAAGTTTAGCCTCCCAATCCTTATGAGACATACTAATAGTCCTGGTCAAAATATTTTCTAACTCCCTGTTGGTGACTTCCACCTATCCATTGGCCTATGAATGATATGGAATTTATTTTTTATGACTAATCTTATCTTTTTGGATCAAAGTAGTAATTAAAACTAACCGTGAATTTGGGTCGATGATCAGTGACTAATTCTCATGGTACACCATATCTTGTGAATATTTCTTCATAGAGGAAAGTTGTTACCTTTTCATCCCTAACATGTGTAAGATCCTTGAATTTCATCCTTTTAATGACATAGTTAGTGCATACAAATATGTACTATTTGTTATTAAATTTTGGATTAAAAGGTCTTAAAAACTATAGGCCCTATTTTTCAAATGGTTCAAGCACTATTTGAGGCTATAAAGGCATCTCATCTGAACATGTAGGTCTCCCTATACATTGACATCTATCATAATGAGAAGTATACCTTATTACATATTTATGGAGTGAGGGCCAATAATATCTTGTATTCAATATTTTTACTATCATATGCTTAGATACAAAGTGCCCTTCACAAGGTTCATCATGGTAATCTTTGAGGATGTCTAAAACTTCATCTTCTTTGAGACATATTCTAATGATGGAGTTAGGACTAGTATACAAAAGAAATCTGGATAGCCATGAATACCTACCAATTTTCTAAGTCAAATCTCTTCTTTATTGAGGGAGTGTTGTGGAAGTAATCCTATGAGAAGGTAGTTATCTATATTAGCATACCAAGGTGTGGTAAGGGTGAGGGAGAACATGTGCTCATCTAGAAATGAGTTATCTACTATTGTATCTTCTTCAGGAGATTATAGGCATGATAATAAATCAGCCATAATGTTTTCTCAACTAGGCTCATCTACAATAGTGATATCAAATTATTATAATAAGATAAGCCATCTTATCACTCTAGCTAGGACAACTAGTTTATTCATAAGGTACTGAATGGTTGTATGATCTATATGAAAAAGACTTGATACCTTGTGATGGAGTGATAAAACTTGTTAATAGCATATACTACTACCAAGAACTCTTTTTTTTGTAACTATGTAATTTAATTCTATTATCTATAAGTTATTTCTTATAAAATAGAAAACATAATTGAGTGCTACCTATTTTTGGCCTAGCACAACTCCTAAGGTAGTATCTGAAGCATCTATGTGAATATGGAATGGAAGCTTCCAATTAAGACTACATAGAATAGTGGTGGTGGTCAATAATTCCTTCAATTATTTGAAGGTTGTATCATAGGTAGGAGTCTAGAGGAATTCAACATTTTTAGTCAAAAGAATGAATAATGATGCTACTACTTTGCTGAAATTATTGATAAATCTCCTGTAATAACCAACATGTCTTAAAAAACTCTTGACATATTTTTATTTTTGAGGAATAGGGAGATTTTTTATGATGTTGATTTTTATAGGGTCAACATTGATTCCTTCAATAGATACATGGTGGTCTAAGACAATGCCTTATGTCATAAGAATGTAGCATTTCTTGTAACTTAAAGACAAATGGTGCTCTTGATAGCATTGTAGCACTTTATCCAAGTTGTTTAAGCACTCATCAAATGTTTCTCCATAAATGGTGAAGTCATCCATATAAATTTCTACACATTCATTTATCATATCTAGAAAGATACTCAAGATAACTCTCTATAATGTTGTAGGAGAGTTACACAACCCAAAAGGTAATACAACATAAACATAAGTACCCCATGGGAAATTTAAGGTGGTCTTCTCTTGGTCCTTAGGAGTAATGTTAATCTAGTTGTAACCACTAAAGCCATCCAAAAAGGTAAAATATTTCTTTCATGCTAGTGTGTCCAGCACCTGATCAATGAAGGGCAGAGGAAAATGATCCTTTTTGGTTGTTATATTAAGTTCCCTATAATATATGCATAAATACAATTATCTATTTTTCTTTGGTACAATTATAAAAGGTGAAACCCATTCACTATCTAAGATAGGATATATAAATATAGTGGTTAGTAGTTTCTATAATTCCACTTCAACTATTTCTCTAAGAGTTAGAATCATCTTATGTTGTGGTTGTCTAATTGGTTGACACTCTTCTTTGATATAGATATGATGTGTGCATGTTTTTTGGTTGACTTCATGCATGTCCCCATAATGCCATGCTAAATCATGTTGGTTTGCATCTAACATGATGACTAGGCACTTTTCCTCATTTGACTCCAACTATTATTAATAAGCAATGTTTTTCTTAGAGATATTTCAATTTACTATGAGAGTGATTTCATCATTTATATATTGCTAATGGATCTAGTTTGACTACAAATATGAGGCAAAAGATGGTATAATATTTATTGTATAGATGCATCAAATTTTTTTACTTCTTAAAAGCTAAAAAATGGGCACTCAACACATTGCAAGTGGTTGAGATTTGTAGAATGAGTTTGGTAATTATTCTAGAGAACATTGGAGAGAATTACATCATCTTCCTGATCAACTAAGGTGCATGCATGGTCTATGGTGAATACATGAATATAGGGAGGTTATTCTACCTCATCATTTTTAGCCCATAACATATGCTCTAGTGTCAAGGCTAGCTATGTTGGCGATAGATGACTAACTTCTTAGTGTGGTTGCCATTGGAAATCAACATATCACATGATCTATAGGTGATGAAGGCATTAGTTGTGGAAAGCTAAGGGAATCCAAAGATAAGAGGATATCCACCCAAATTAGGCTTATATTGTAGCATAATGAAATATACAAGATACTCCCAAGAATCTACAGTAATGACAAGATCTTTAATGATTCTTTCTAGTCTGATTGTAGACCTATCAGCCATTTATAGCATTATAGATGTGGGATGAATATTATTTAGCTATAGTTTGTGCATAGTTTCAATTGTCATTACATTTATTATATTCCTTAGGTTTATGAATGTATTGGATAATTATTGATCATGGATTTGGACTGTTATTATTGGGCATCTTAGATTTGATTATTTTTTTTGTGTGGTGTTTCCCAACATAAGGTCTTCTATTTGGCCAATTACATGCACTGTATTAGGATCCTTCTTCTTCTTTCCAGGCTTATGTAGACATAAATCTCTAATAGCTTTAGAATATATGGGCACATCCTTGATGACCTCAAAGAGGGGAATTTTAACATAGATATTTTTGATCTATCCTATGGAATCAAATTTAGGCTCAATTACATGGCACTCAAGGGTAATATGTTCTATAAATGGTGGTTCTATTTTAGCAATAAATTTATTTTTTGGTTCAAAGAGTTCTTCTAGTGATGAAGGTAGGTTAGCATGATCTTCTAGAGTTTTATGATCTAACTTCATTATTATGGGTGGTGTTGGTGGTGGTAGAACTTTCCCTAAACATAGGTGAACTTCATTGATGTTCACTACATATGTTAGGTATTGAAAAAGTTTAGTACTAAAGGTTGGTTGAAATAACTTATTTGTAAGGTTCTATATAGGTTGGGCAGGGGGATGATTAGGCTTGGGTTCATATTCTATATTAAGCAAAAGAGCATGAGGTTGTTGTTACTATTGTGGAGGGAATCCTTGATGGTTTTCTTAGGGATGATTGGGTATTTAGGGATGCTACCACTAGTTTGTGAAGGGTAAGCCTTGGTGTGATTACCAATCTTATGTCTAAGGTGGGAATGCATTTTATGGAGGCTTTTAAGAGGTAGTGGGGTAGCTTATCTGAGGTGGCTACTAATTGAAATTAAGAGGTGGGGATGTATTTTATGGAGGTTGTCAAGAGGTGGTAGGGTAGATTATTAGAGGTGGCTACTAGCTAAAATTAGGTGGGACATTCATCCATGGACTAGTCCAGTTGGGAGTAGTATTTACAAATTATGAGTTAATGAGGTAGAATTTTCAAAAGGTGGATTGTGTCCCATATCTAGATAATATGGTCATTAAACCCATGGATTTCTTTGTGTAACATAGAAAACTTAATCTCCATCTCCTCCTACATCATTCAACTCTACTATTTCTAGTTCTTTAGCTGTAATGTTAGCTACTTTAGCTCAAACCTCATGACACCTATAATCTATCTTCCTCCTCTTACAATCTAGATAATATATGGTCAAATATTGATCCAAGGTTGCTTTCTTTTTCCTAGAGTTTAGGCTATCTATTTGGGTGGACAAATGACTAATGATATCCTATTTCATGTCTTATAATAGGTTACTAACTTTAGATTTTGATAGGCCACTTGTAACTAATAGTGGAAGCTTGTTACCCCTAACTTTATTTATGGTAGACCTAGATTAGTTCTTGCTTAATTCCTTGATGTCTAAAAATGGTAGATGTAAGATATCTCCCCCACTCATTAGGTCCAAGGATTGCAAATAGTCTTCTCAAACTCTTTTTATGAAGATGAGTTTTATGACCTAGGGATTTGACTCAAGAGAGGATGGTTAGTATGGTGTTAGTTCCAAAATGAAGACAAAATGAAATAAACATACTAATAGCATAACATCTCTAGGCCTAGAGACTAGGGAGAGATTTTTTAACAAAAGTACAGGACAAACACAACTAAAAAGCAAGGAATTAAAACACAATAATCCCTTCACCTTCCTTAGATGCTTCAAATTCCTTTGTAGTAGTGGCTTGCTCAGCTTGTGCTCATGAAGTCCTTGGAAATGGAAGCTTGGCTACCTCCATCTCTCCTTGGCACCTTTGGATTATGGCTTGGGTAGGATTTTAATCAATTTGGCATGGTAACATTAGTTTCTTGAAACTTTTTAAACCAATCTTGCACTATAACTTTGCATAAATTAAGCTTAGAAATGATGTTGTGAGGCCTACTATTTATAGATTTTTGGATTTGTCCAAAATTTACCTCAACCATCCATCTCAAAATTGAGATGTATGGTTAAGGATTAATTCCAATTTTAGAATTAAGTATGTAATTATCATCATCATGACATTGGAAGAAGGGACAATTAAGAGGCATAGAGGGCATCATAAAAGACATTGATGAGGCATGGGAGGCATGAATCCTAATATTTGTGACATTTATGGCCTGGGGATGTCTTCCTAAGAAATGAGGTCACTTAATGATGAAAATATTCAATATTCATTTACAAAACAAATTATTCAACAATTTTTCATAGAATTCTTGATTGGGCCTTGATTTGGGATAATTAGCTCTTAAACATGATTAAATACTTTGTGCAAAAATTACACAAATTGATTAGAATGCCTTATTATTGGACCTAAATTTGAATAAATTAGAATTGGAAGTCCACATCAGATACATTGGATGCATATTCCCATTTAGAATGTTGTCAATAACAAATAACAAAGGCACATGTCTTGTGCAAAATATTTGATAGGGAAGAACAATCTAGAGCACCTAGGTGTAAATTTGGCATTTTGACTCAGAATGAACCGATCAAAGTTAGCTGGCCCATAAATTACATTGCCCCATGTAGAGATACCCTATCCAAAATTGGCACTTTGATATATCATTTTCACATAATTTTGCATGTTTTAGTGTTTTTAGGCCAAATTGTGCATTTTGGGTGGAAATTGGCCAAAAGCTTGATTATAGGTTATCAGTGGCTAGTTTTAGGTGTCTATAGTTTGCCCCTATTTCAGAAGGTATTGCAAGCTATAAGCATGATAATGTCTTCTCAAATAATGAAAGGGTCCTATATCCCTATAATTTCAATGATGATAAACTAAATGTATGATGCCCCCCTCGAGGGAATGGTTGGCATAAGCAGGTTGGCAAACAAAATGAAAGAAACACACTAATAGCATAACATTTCTAGGCCTAGACACTAGGGTGAGCTTAAATAACAAAAGAAAGTGACAAACATAACTAAAAACCAAGGAATGAAAACATAATAATTCTTTCACCTTCCTTGGATGCTCTAAATACCTTTGTAGTGGTGGCTTGCTCGGCTTGTGCTCATGAAGTCCTTGGCAATGGAAGCTTGGATACCTCCATCTCTCCTTGGCACCTTTGGCTTGTGGCTTAGCTAGGCTTGGAATCAATTTGGCATGGTAACACTAGTTTCTAGAAGCTTTTATAACTAGTCCTACATTATAACTTAACACAAATTAAGCTTAGAAATAATGTTGTGAGGCCTCTTATTTATAGATTTTTGGATTTGATCAGAGTCAACCTCAGCCATCCATCTCAAGATTGAGATGTGTGGTTGAGGATTAATTCAATTTTTGGAATTAAGTTTGTAATTATCCTCATGATGGCATTAGAAGAAGGGTCAATTAAGAGGCATGAAGGGCATCATAGAAGGTATTGATGAGGCATGGGAGGCATGGATCTTGATATTTGTGGCATTTATTACCTAGGGATGTCTTCTCAAGAAATGAGGTCACTTGATGATGCAAATATTCAATATTCATTTAAAAAAATGAGTATTCAACAAGTTTTCATGGAATTTTTTATTAGGCCTTGATTTGGGTTAATTAGCTCTTAAACATGATTAAGCAATTAATGCACAAATTACTCAAATTGATCAGAATGCCTTGTTATTGGTCCCAAATTTGACTAGATTAGAATTAAAAGCCACTATTAGATGCATTGGAACCTTTATCCCATTTAGGATGTTTCCAAAAATAAATAACAAAAGCATGAGTGTTGTGTAAAATATTTGATAGGAAAGAGTAGTCCAGAGCACATGGGTGCGAAATTGGCATTTTGACTCAAAATGATCTGATCAAATTTAACCAGCCCATAAATTGCATCATTGTATTTAGAGATACCCTAGCTAAAATCAGCCCTTGAATATGTTAGGTTCACATCATTTGACATGTTTTAGTGTTTTTAGTCCAAATCATGCATTTTGGGTAGAAATTGGCCAAAAGTCTAATTGGAGGTTATTAGTGGCTAGTTTTAGGTGTTTATAATTTGCCCCTATTTGGGAATATGTTGCAAGATATAAGCATAGTAATGTCTTCTCAAAGAATAAAAAGGTCCCATATGCCTACAACTATAATGATGATAAACTAACTGTATGATTCCCTTTTGAGGGATTGGTTGGCACAAGCAAGTTGGCAAATGGTCCCTTGAAAAGAAAGAAGAAAAATGATGGGACCAAACAAAGAAAAGATGATGGGGTGAAAACATAATGATACTAAAAAAGTAGTCAAAATCATTGAGAATACAAGTGGGATGGTGTGTAATGGTTTTCACTATTGGGTGAATATTTTGTCGACCAGCCAACTTGCATTCAAAATAGTTCCTATCACCATAGCATAGTGAGATTGGTCATCCAAATGTGTAGGTTTACTACATCACAAGGGGACAAATCTTTTCTCTCATCAAGGGGAGGTTCCATATTAAATATGTAGAGGTTATATACAATATATATATATATATATATATAGCAGAAAGTAAGACACAGGGATGGGATAATCCATCCATCTCTCTTTTTTCAAAGATGGTGCTCACAGATAGAGGAGAAATCCTGGGTTATTAGTGAAGATACTTCTCTTCTTTCAAAATTAACATTCAGCCAAGAGCCAAATCCCTTCCAAGATAGTATTAATCTTGATGAAATGACATAAGGCACTTCTCTTCTTTTAGAAGTGCTTGTTCTTGAAAATAATAGGAATCCTTTTGGTAAGTAACTAGTAACCAAAGGTGCAAAGTAACCAATAGCCTAAAATGCAGCACAAAGTCTCCACCTCAACTACCCAAGAGTGAAATATGAAGAATAATGGGGGCACAAAGTCATCCCAAGGTCCTTTACATAGAAAAGAAAAGAAAAACACACACTGAAGACAACTATGATAGTGCAAAGTCTGAAAGTAGTTGGCTTCAAGACACCTTATCACCTCCACTAGTTTTGCTTGTTAAATCAAATAAACAAGAATGCTTTCAGAAGATAGACATACAAACAATCTCCTAAAATATCACAAGCTATAACAGCATAAAGTCTACAAGTAACTTGCTTTCTCATTCAATCAAAGAAATATGAACTACAATCTGAGCTCAAAGTCTCAGTAATGCCTTTCAATTTGGGTAGAGTTTCACTTCTGGTAAGGGGAAGATCTCCCTTCAAATGATACAAGAGATTTTATTATATAGAGGCCTGAGGGAGATTTGGCACTTAGTTCCAAAAAATAACCCATGCTATGTATTTAATGCCTTAAATGCATTTCTAGGTTTGTCAAAGGACTACATTGAAAATAGGGCAAATGTCTTAACTATGGCATGTTGATTCATCTCTAGTGCTTCATCCTAAGCCTGAATCTCTCATTTCATCACTTGCTTAGCCGTGTAACTATCTATTATGCCTTTATCTCAAAGGGGACAAACAAATGACACTTTTAATGTTTGCAGGCCCCAAATATCTAGTCAATGAACTACTTCACCTACTAGAAATAACTTCTATTGAGTTTCCCTCTTTGTCTCTTCATTCTCTCAGTGCTAGCCTTAGGCTCTTTTCAATGCATTTGAGTCTACACTATAATTTTGCTAAAATCAACAAACACTTCATCATGACAAATTTGACATTTGTGGGCCCGTCATTCTTCCTAGCAACTCTCCCATGCCTTTCTCACTTGTTATGGCCACTTTCTATTATGACACAAATGAGGACACCTATCAACATCCATAGCTTTGAAATAAGCTTATTGGGATAAGCTTTGAAATTGTTAGAGGCTAAGGGATGTGGATGCAGACATTTGGTATCTTCCACTATGTTGGGACAAGACACGTGGTGAGTTCCATGCTTTGGGGCTTCATTTGAAATTGTGTCTCAGATTGTGACACTTGGTAGCTTCTAGTACCCTCTAAGGCTCAAACCTTTTCCAAAGGGAACATGCCCTTCAGTGTCTTCCAAGTGGCCTTCAGGCTTTGATTCTTTAGTGGGCTGTCATCCCTTTTATTTCCTTCAGACAAAATGTTTGAAGGAATTTCTTTAGACAATTTGTCTAAAGGAAACCTTTCCTTGACTCTATGCATGCCTTTGCATTGTGAGTACCCCTTTTCTTTGACATGTGGTGCGTTTCGCTCTTTGAAAAGTGCCCTGTGGCATCTTTTGTAGGAACAGGTGAGGACACATGGCATCTTCCATCACATCTTGAGGGACACATGGCATCTTCTGCTATTGACACTTGGCAGCATCCACCTTCTCAAGCCTTTGCAACATCGTAGAAATGTTTGGGGCTCAGTCAAGCTCTCATGAATGATGACACTTGTTGACATTTGCTGCTCTCTATATAGGACACGTGGCATGGTTTGCTACTCTTAGGAAAAACATAGTGAAGCCTTCCATGGCTACCACTTTTCACCCTCTAAAGAACACTAGAAGAAGCTTTATCGAAGGGGACCCTACAGCTTATAAAGAACTCTAAGAAGTGAATACTGACATGTGTCACATTCTACTGGGTCACAAAATAGTTATGTAAATGTAGACACTTGGCTGCTTCTACTTCAATTTAGTCACTCATGTTGGGGCCCACCATGGTATTTACTCAACATAGTGAAATGGAAGGAAGGAACTGCAAATGTTGACACGTGGCAAATTTTGATGAGCTTCATCAGGGATACATGGCAACTTCCACCTTTTCTCAAAAACAAAGCATAATGGGGCTCAGATGATGACACTTGGTAGCATCCACTTGACTCTTTCTTTTACACACATCCTTCCTTAACTAAGGTAACCTTTAAACTCTTGAACTCATGTGTTGAACTAATTGAACATTGAACCTATTGAACATGTTATTCCCTTTACTAAAAATGCTTTGAAAAATGAGGAATTTGAAAGCCCCCAAAATAAATTTTGAGAAGGGAAGAGAGGAATTTTGGCCCTATAGGCCCAAAATAGCTCATATGTTGTCCCAAAAATAAGAAGTCATTTTTGGGGGACAATAGCTGGGTCCTATTGGGGAACTTCCTTCAGTCTAGAAACTTGAAACATAGCTGAGGGGAGTAGAAACTAGAATCTCCAGTGCCTTGAAGCGTGCCATTGGGCTACGGAGTCATGCTACTCAAAAAGAAAGGATCTAAAAGAAACAAATGAACAAAACAAAGCAAAAATAAAAACTATATAAATATACATATGTATAGTTGAACTTATCTGATACTTCAAGAATTGAAGTACTTTAGATGCTACTCATCATGGGACAAAGAAAAGGGGATGCCATCTTGATAAACTAGTAGGAAACCATTTTGCTGCCAGAAATAATGGCGAGCGAATGGAGCTCTCCACCAGGAAACCAATTTTTTGTGTCTTCCTCTTAACCTTTTCTTCTTCTTGCCCCATGGTGGGATGTGGTCTTTCGTCTGAAAACCATAGCTCCTTGCTCTCCTTGTGAAGAGTTCCTTTTGCTGACATTGGAATATAGTAGTATGGTCCACCACCATAGTTTGCCATTCTGTTGGTTCAGTCTAGCACTTATTTTGATTATTAACATGACACCCCTGACACACCATTAGCTTAGCATCTCCTTTGGTGTGAAGGAGTTTGACCTCTTCATCCTAAGAAGTCTTCAATCTGAGCAACAGAGATCTACATCTAGCTGTGGAAGAATTATTGCCATCATATTCCAAGATCCAAGCATCATTAGAAGTTGATCTTTCATCAAATTTCTCTTCATTGGAGATGGAAGATCCTTCTTGATTTATACTATGCCCTATTAATTCTTCTGATGCCCCATTTGGATCAAATCTTGGATTGCCAGCTATGAGACTTTCATTAGTTGAGACATGAGCATCCTCTATGGTCAAGAGGTAATTACCTTTACCTAAAGGCTTAAACAGAATTTGAGTAACATGGGTTGACATTTGGTTAACCATAATCTTTGCCTCAGACAAGTCTGCACCTAGTTCTCCACCAATGTTTAACTACTCAAGATTGGCTTGTAGGGATTCAAACTTAGTCATTTTAATTTTAGATTTCTTGACATGATCAGCTATGTTGAATGACTGAGATGGACTTGGAAGAGAGGATGGGAGTTCATCCTTTTGGTTTTTAGGAAGGGGAGGACTGGTCTATGAATTTGAAGTAGAAGGTGCAAATATGTTTGATGTACTTACTTCTTTGGAAATCATTGGGTCCTTCAACTAGAAAGGGAGAGGGGTTCTCTACTCAGAAATTGAAATCACTAGTTGGGGTCACTCCTCTATCTTTTCTTTGTCAGCATGTTAGGCTAACTAATTCTTAGACTAGGTGAATACTGTGTTTGATCCTTCAACTGCTTCACCTTCACTCTTGGGTTCATCTTGGTAATTTAGGAAACTAATGTGGGACTCACTAGCTGATTCTTCTTGATCTTCCCTAAAGAGATCAGTGCCATTTTCTTGCTTGAACTCAGGTTGGAAATAGGAAACATGTTCTATTTCCAAATATCCAAGTGTTGAGTTGGTTAGAGGTGCTTTAAGGGCAAGGTTCCTCTATGGGGGAGGAATATGATTTGGTTACCCTTGACTTCTGGCAGCATTGCCTTGATATGGTTGACTGGGGAATGTCCTCCTTGGTTCATCTCTATATAGAGGAGCAAAAGACATACCTTGTGCCATTTGCCTTCTCAAGGCTAGCAATTCATTTTCCAGCTTTTGGACCATTAGGTCAGTGGTGGCTACGGGTGAGTATCTAGAAGATGAAGAAGGTTTGCCTCTGTTAGGATCTCTCCTTATCTTTCTTGCCAAGATAAAGTCATCTTATACCTTAGTAGCCAAGTCCTGAGTAATATCAAGGTCTATGTGGCCAACTCATCTCAGTAGAAAACTCACTTCAGGTAGTTGTGAGTTGATGAAGAAGCACTTGAGGTTCTAAGGCATTAGTTAGGTGACCATGGGAATCTTGTGCCTTAGCTTGTTAAATCTGGCAATGAAGTTCCTCATAGGTTCATGGGGCTCTTTCTTCATCTGAGTGAGCTGGGTTAGAAAGGCATGCACATCTTCTATAGGCTTGAACTTGGATTCAAACTTGGCTTTAAGAGTATCCTAGTCAGTCACTGATCCAGCTTGTAGATGGTAGAACTAGTCTACAACAACACCTTGTAGTGTCTCCATGAAAAGCCTAACTACCACGTCTTTAAATTCCACCCCTATCACACCATAGGCTATGCTAAAGGTTGTAATGTGTTCATCAAGATAAACTATCCCATCACCAAAGAATTTGGGGAAATTCTTTCTTAAATTACATGGGAGTTCATGCAGAGGTGGAGTCAAGTTAAGTGGACCAAAAGAGTTAACCCAGGGGCCTTGAACTGCCATGATTTAATTATGAAAGATAAGGATAACAAATCAAGTGGCTAGATTGCAAAACAAAAATGGAAAAGAAATTGGCCCTGCTTTAGCATAAAGCTTGAGGCTTCAAACTGTGCTTTCTTTCCTAGCAACTCTGGTTTTGTAGACCAGATAATATAATGGAGATGGATGAAAATGGTAAGGCTATAAATGGATAATGGGTAAGAACCAGATTGGAGTCACTATACTCTATAATGGATAAGGGAAGGAATTGCTTCAATTTAAAACTTGAGGCTTTAGACTGCACATTCATCCCCAGTGGAGTCGCTAAAAACTATTGGGTGAATATTTTGTCGACAAGCTAACTGGCATTCAAAATAGTTCCTATCACCACAGCATAGGGAGATTGGTCATCTGAATATGTAGGTTTACTGCATCACAAGGGGATAAATCTCTTCTCTCATCAAGGGGATGTTCCCTATTAAATATGCAAAGGTTATATACTATATATATATATATATATAACAAAAAGTAAGACACAGGGGTGGGATAAACCATCCATCTCTCTTTTTTTAGAGATGATGCTCAAAAATAGAGGAGGAATCTTGGGTTATTGGTGAAGATACTTCTCTTCTTTTAGAAGTAACATTCAGCTAAGAGCTAGATCCTTTTTTAGATAGTAGAAATCTTGATGAAATGATAGAAGGCACTTCTCTTCTTTCAAAAGTGCTTATTCTTGCAAACAACAAGAATCTTTCTAGTAAGTAACTGGTAACCAAAGGTGCAGAGTAACTAGTAGCCTAAATGTAGTGCAAAGTCTCCACCTCAACTGCTCAAGAGTGAAATACGAAGAGCAATGGGGGCACAAAGTCATCCCAAGGTCCTTTACATAAAAACAAAGAATAAAAACACATATTGAAGACAACTATGATATCACAAAGTCTAAAAGTAGTTGGCTTTAGGACACCTTCCTTATCACCTCCACTAGTTCTACTTGTTAAATCAAATAAACAAGAATGCTTTTAGAAGATAGACATATGAATAATCTCCTAAAGTAGCACAAGCTATAACAACACAAAGTCTTTAAGTAACTTACTTTCTCATTCAATCAAAGAAATATGAACTACAATCTGAGCTCAAAGTCTCAGTAATGCCTTTTAATTTGGGTAGAGTTTCACTTTTGGTAAGGGGAAGATCTCCCTTCAAATGATACAAGAGATTCTATTATATAGAGGCCTGAGGGATATTTGGCACTTAGTTCCAAAGAATGGCCCATGCTATGCATTCAATGCCTTAAATGCATTTCCAAGTTTGTTAAAGGACTATGTTGAAAATAGGGTGGCTGTCTTAACTATGGCATGTTGATTCATCTCTAGTGCCTCCTCCCAAGCATGAATCTCTCATTCCATCACCTGCTCAGCTACGTAACTATCTATTCTACCTTTATCTCAAAGGGGACAAACAAACAGTGATTTCAATGTTTATAGGCCCTAAATATCTACTTGATGAACTACTTCACCTACTAGAAATAACTTCTATTGAGTTTCCCTCTTTGTCTCTTCCTTCTCTCAGTGCTAGCCTTAGGCTCTTTTAAATGCATTCAAGTTCACACTGTAAGTCTACTAAATTCAATAGACACTTCATTGCAACAAATTTGATGTTTGTGGGCCCATCATTCTCCTAGCAACTCTCCCATGCCTTTCTCCCTTGATATGGCCACTTTCCACTATGACATAGATGAGGACACCTATCAACATCCAGAACTTTGAAATAAGCTTATTGGGATAAGCTTTGATACTATTAGAGATTGAAGAACATGGATGCAGACACGTGGCAACTTCTGCTACACTAGGATGGGACATGTGGTGAGTTTCACGCTTTGGGGCTTCATTTGAAACTGTGTCTCAACTTGTGACACTTGGCAACTTTTGCTACCCTCTGAGGCTCAAACCTTTTCTAAAGGGAACATGCCCTTCAGTGTCTTCCAAGTGGCCTTCAAGCTTTGATTCTTTAGTGGTCTATCTTCCCTTTTATTTCCTTCAAATAAAATGTCTGAAGGAATTTATTCAAACAATTTGTCTGAAGGAAACCTTTCCTTGGCTCTATGTGTGCCTTTTCATTATGAGTGCCCCTTTCCTTTGACATGTGGTAGCTTCCACTCTTTGAACAAGTGCCCTGTGGCATCTTATGTAGGAATAGGCTAGGACATGTGGCATCTTCTATTATTAACACTTGGTAGCATCTGCCTTCTCTGGCCTTTGTGACATCATAGAAATGTTTGGGGCTTAATCAGGCTTTCATGGATGATGACACTTATTGACATCTACCATTCTCTGTATGGGACATGTGGCATGGTCTACTGCTCTTAGGAAAAACATAGTGAAGCCTTCCATTACTGCCACTTGTTTCCCTTTATAGAACTCTAGAAGAAGCTTTATCGAAGGGGACCTTGTAGCTTATAAGGAACTCTGAGAAGTGAATGTTGACATGTGTCACATCCCACTAGGTGACAAAATAGTCATGTAGATGTAGACTCTTGGCTCCTTTCACTTCAATTTAGTTACTCGTTTCGGGGCCCACCATGGTCTTTACTCAACATAGTGAAATGGAAGGAAGAAACTGCAGACGTTGACACATGGTAGCTTCTGATGAGCTTCATCAGGGACATGTGGCAGCTTCCACCATTTCTCAAAAACAAAGCATAATTGGGCTTGGCTGACGACACATTTGTAGTGTCTACTTGACTCTTTCTTTTGTGCATGTCTTTCCTTAAGTAAGGCAACCTTTGAACTCTTGAACTCGTGCGTTGAACTGATTAAACATTGAACTTGTTAAACTTGTTATTCCCTTTACTAAAAAATCTTTGAAAAATAAGGAATTTGAAAGCCCCCCAAATAAATTTTGAGAAGGGAAGAGAGGAATTTTGGCCTTGCAAGCCCAAAATAGCTCATATGTTTTCCCAAAAATAAGAAGTCATTTTGGGGGGACAACATTCCCAAAGGTGGTTATAAGCATTGTACCTCGATAGTGGCTACATAGTATGATAACACAATGATTTGTCCAAAGTTGGTTATAATCATTGAGAAGATAGTGTTTCCCCAGTTAGGACATACAAACAAGATAATAACATGCTCCTATATAGGTCGAAGAAGTAAAGTGATGATAATACAATGATTTTCCCAAAGGTGGTTATAATTATTGAGAAATGTAGGTGTGATGGTGTGCAATGATTTTCCCATAGGAAATTATAATCATTGGACCTCGATTATGGAAACATGATAAACTTGGCCAAGGATGATGATAATTTAACATAGAGGGTAATGATGAATTAGAACAACCTACTAGTAGGGAGATGCTCATCCAAACTAAAAAAGGTTGAAATTCTTTCATGGTTAATTACTTTGTTTGGGATATGATTGGGAGTGAATCGAGATGTCGATGCTAAAGAGATACTACCATTGATGAATAGACTTCTTGAATCTAAGCTTTGTTGTAGTATGTGTTGGTAGGCATCATGATATAACATCATGAAGACTTGGCCAAAATATGCATGAGGACTGACTCCCACAATCTAATAGTCAAATATAAAAAAATGCACATATGATAGAAACCATGATGATAATGTAAACATATGAATATGGATGGATTTGAGTATAAGTGTGGGAAAGGAATCACCTAATGAACACACATAAACTAAATCAAGGCAATAGTGCTAAAACCAAAAAAATAGATAAACAAACAAATAAAATTAGGAGAAACAAACAAACAAACAATGCAATAAAAACCCTATGAACAATGCACCTAGAAAATAGGTGACAATTTAACATACGAACAAAAAAGATTAATAGAATAAAAGGAAGGGGGTGGCTGAGCTGTTTCCATATGCACTAGGCAAGTGGATGCTACCTATATAGTTCTATGGATGTAATATCGAATTACAACTTCAGGCTAAATTTAGTTCTCCTAGGGAATGGGAAGAATGTGATAACTAAGGAAAACAAATAGAATGAATGTGAAAGAAGAAGAGAAATGGTATTTCAAAATGGCAAGTGCATGAGAGTAAAAGGATAAAAAGGATGGGGAAACTAAGTGACAAGTGGTTTGCTTGCAACTTAGTAAGAGATCCTAGAATCCTTAAGGCAAAGAAGTGGTCAATGTTTTTTTTCTTTTTAAATAATTTTTCAAATGTTTTTGAAATCTTTTGAAGTATCTCAACTCAATCGAGAATGATGAGACACTAAATGGTTCAAGCTCACAAAATTATGAGAATGTTCAAACTTAAGTTGCTCATAAAATAGTAAGAGTATGGCCTAGGTTGATTTCAAAATAGTGAGAGCATGGCTTAGGTTGCTCAAAAAATGGTGAGAGCATGGCTTAGGTTGCTCACAAAATGGTGAGAGTATGGCTTAGGTTTCTCATAAAATGGTGAAAGTGTGTCTTAGGTTGCTCAAAAAATGGCAAGAACATGGGGAAAAGGGTGACTAAGTTAAACTCAAAAAGTATTGAGACATAGTCGTAGAGTAGGACCTCAAGTCACAGTAGTTCCACATTTTTAATAGAGGAATTTGACTAGTACAGTAATTAATTTAAACAAAATAGGTACAGTTGGTAAAAAGACATGGTATGTCATAGGAAGTGGTAAATTGGTAAGTCAAGGCTTAATGTTTCCCCTAATTTTCCCATAGGTGGTTACAACTAGGACTCAATGATATAGATCGAAGGCACTAATTTTCCCAAAGGTGGTTATAATTAGAAACAAGATCGATGGTAAGAAAGGACTAACAAACAAATGATGTAATTTCCTAAAATTTATATCATACTATCCTAAAATATGATCTCTTTCATATTATGTTCTTAAAAAAATTAATAAATTAATTAGATAACTTGATGCTAAAACTTCATAATGAATGACAAAAACCAAGGTCAAATGGGTTACGTTTTAGAACACAATGGGTCAATAGGTCAGAAATGGAAAGTGGATACAAGAAAGATGATGAATAAGGGTGGTATGTATATAAAGAAGAATAGTGTCAAAATGATAGCTAAAATTGTCCTTATAGACAATATACCTTAGCATTCAAGCATAGTACTACTTGAGATGAATAATATTCATCAGCTCTATAAGTTCATTAATGTCTGATGTGGCAAGCTTGTATGCTCTTGATCCATAATCTATAGTGATGATGAAAAGCCCTATCTAGTTTGGTTTGAATTTTCCTTTATGTTTCTTTTCAACCATGGTATTCATTTGGTTTTCTTTAAGAACAAGATAACCAAGTCCAATTTTTCTATACTTCACATGACAATTATAGTGGCCTTTGAGTCAATTGTGATATGCTTCAAGATTATTGAGCATGGTTGTGCTTTTTTCATCTAGTAGATCTAGCTCTTGCAGGTGAGCTACTTGATAGTCATGATCATCTATGACATGCTTGAAAGAGATGTATAGTGAAGGCAACATGACCTCAATGGGAAGGATGGCTTTAGTACCATAAATAAGTGCATATGGAGTCGATCTTATGGGGGTATGATGATTAGTATAGTATGCCCAAAGGGTAGGGAATATCTGGAGGTGCCAATCATAACCAACATCATTGATAATATTTTTGAGAATGTTGACAAGGGTTTTTTTGGATGCCTCAACTTGGCCATTACCTTGAGGGTAATATGTTGTAGAAAAATGTTGGGTAATATTGTATTTAGTACATAACTAGTATATATATATGTTCTTGAATGATCCTCCATTATTAGATATAATGTTAGAGGGGATACCATAGTGTTAGATGAGATAGTTAAAGATGAATTTGGAAATTTGCTTTCTAGTCATGTAAGTGAGGGGTATAGATTAAACCCACTTAGTGAAATATTCAGTGGTAGTAAGTATATGTTTATGGCCATTAGATGAAGTGGGGATAATCTTCCCAATGAGGTCAAGTCCCCATGTAGAAAATGGCCATGGTGTCAACATCAATTTCAGATTTTTTGTTGGGGCATGAATCAAATTAGAATGCCATTGACATTTATCACATTTCTTTAAATATGTAGTGGCATCTACATCCACTATGGGCCAATAATAACTAGCATGCAAGACCTTTTTGGATAATATTTACCCACTAGAATGGTCTCCACATACTCCTTCATGAACTTCTCTTAACACTACCATAGACTCTGCTAAAGTTAAAGAACAAAATAGAGTTCCATCAAAACTATGATGGTAAAGAGTGGATCCAAGTAAAGTATAATGAGTACAATGATGAGTGAAGGATTTGGTTTGTTTTTGAGATAGGTTAGGTGATATAACTTGGTCATGAAGATAGTTGTAAAGTTTTGAGTACTAGATAGCAGTAGGACCAATAATATCACAAATCATGGCAATGATTGATGGTTCGTGAGCTAGTTGATAAATTCTCAATGAGGAATTGAGACTCTCTAGATTTATTTATTTATCAAATCAAAGAACCAATAGTAATCATGGCATCTATAGTTATATTACTAGACCTTGGTATATGTTCAAACTGAATGTTGGACATTTTCTTTTTAAGAGTGTTAACCATGGCTTTATATGAAACCAGCTTGTCATCTTTGGTCTAAAAATGATCTATGACCTGATTAATGATTAATTGACAATCACCATAAATTTAAAGATGAGATATATTCCAATGCACTAATTTTTGAAGTCCTAAAACAAGTGCTTCATACTCAATCATGTTGTTTGTACAAGGAAAGCTAATTTTGAATGATATAGGGATTAGATCCCCTTGTGTTGTAATAAATAGTAGGCTTGCCCTTGATTTATGCATAGTGAATGAACTATCAAAATATAGCTTCTAGGGCTTCTCTTCAAGGGGTGTTTCCATGATGGTCATGATGTATTTATCAAGAAATTGAAATCTGGGTGGTTGTGTGTCCATGAGAGGTGCTTTAGCAAGTTGATCTACAAGAACTTGTCCCTTGATTACTTTTTGATTGACATACTCTATGTCAAATTCAATGAGAAACATGATCCATTTATCCATTCTACCTTGAAAATCTATTTTATATATTAGATACTTGAGTGGCTCTACTTTTGAAATGACCATATTTTTTATTATTCAACATGTAATGACATAATTTCTAAGCTATGAAAATTCTGGCTAGACAAGATTTTTCAATAGGTTCATAGTTATGTTCATATGTAACCAGGTTATGAATTAGGTAGTATAAATCATGATCCTTTACTTTGTCATCATGTTGAGACAAGAGTGCTCCTAGAGCAAGGTTGGTAGTTGATAAGTATAATAAGAATGGCTTTCTTGGCATATGAGGTAATAAAATAGGTAGATTGATAAGATAATCTTTGAGTTGTTGAAAAGCTATTAGATAATGATCATCCCAATGGAATACAAATCTTTTTTTAAAAAGGTGCATAAATAGATGGCATTTATCTACTAGTTGAGAGATTAAGCGTCAAATTGATTGGATCTTACCCTACAAACTACAAAGTTTCTTTAAATTAGTTGGTGGTGGCATCTTGGTTATAACATGGACTTTACCTGGATCAACTTCAATACCTCAATGAGACATGCTAAAGACAAGTAATTTGCCTGAGGTTACACCAAACACACATTTATTTAGATTTAGTATGACTTTATACTCTCATAGCCTTTCAAATATGTTGTGCAACACTACTGGATGGTCGGCCTTGGTTTTGCATTTTCCTAATATGTCATCAACATGGTCTTTAACAATATCATGCATCATATCATAGAATATGACTGTCATGACTCTTTGATATGTAGCTCTAGCATTCTTAAGGCCAAATGACATCACCTGATAACAAAATGTTCTCCATGGACTGGTGAATGTTATTTTATACCAATCTTTTAGTGCTATTCTAATCTGATTGTATCCTAAAAAGCCATCCATAAGTGAAAACATTTCATAACTAGCTATGGAATCAATGATCATGTTGATATTAGGCAAGGGAAAATCATCTTTGGGACAATATTTGTTGATGTCTCAAAAATTTGTACAAATTATGATCCCTTCAAGATTTTTTACTAATAGATACAACATTAGAGATCCATTCAGAGTAGTCAATAGATTAGACGCATCCTAATTCTAAGATTTTTTCCAACTCTTTCTTTACCAATATAGTGATGTAAGGATGCATCCTATGTGGATTTTGTTTTACTAGTTTAGAATCAGGATTAACCACAAGGTGATGTAGAACCAAGGTAGGATCTAAACCTGGCATGTTAGAATAGGTCCACACAAAAATATCCACAAACACTCTCAACAGAACTGCAAAGACATCACATTCCTCCTTAGTGAGAGATGATCCCAATTTTATCCATTTTAGGTTTGATGGAGTCCAGATATTTACCTCTATTATATCTTTGACTAGAAGGTTCAAACCATCTTCTAGAATAGTAGGCAATGACTTGAAATATTAGATTATGTCATGGTCCTCTGTTAATACTTTCTCTTCAACTTCTCCTAGTCATGATGAATTTGAATCCCGTAATGGGAGATCTAGCCATGTGAGAAAAATACTAAAAAATTCTTGAAGAATTTGATCAAACACTTGTTGTTTCTCAAAACTAAACTTAGATCCATAAGCAAGCTCATCATTAGTGGTCTTCTCATATAAATTCAAAGAAGAATAAACACCCCCATCTAATGGCACCTAAAATAGGTTTTCACCACTAGATTGGCCTTTATCTTTACTTCTTACCTAGTCAAAAATCACCTCAAAGAGGTTTTTACTTTAAGACCTCAATGTTTTACTTATTTGTTTTTGGTTAAGGGTGTTCACTCGCTCTCCAAAATAGGCTACAAGATCTAATGTGATTGAGAATCCTAATTTGTGATCTCCTAATAGAACATTATCTCTTAGGCCTAAGAAATCATAGAATGCCTCATCATTCTAGAACTCATCAATTAGTAGACTAGATTCTTGTTGGTCCCAATCTATCAGTTGGGGATAATATAATGGTAATGGATTCTGATGAATATCTTGGGTAAGGGTAAAAATATCATTATTATCAAATAGGTTGGTTTTAACTAGGTTATCAAAGGTAACACTATGATTAGACTCTACTTCATTGTCAACATCATCATCACTATTCATTGGTGATGGAGTTTGAATAAGATACGTGGGGTCACTCCCAAGTAGTTTAAATCTAAGTCCATAAGGTCTTTCATACTTAGTCATGAAAATTGGCTTGATGGTTCCATACTGATTTAGTTTGAGGCCTCTTCCTTCATAATTGTGATGTTCCATGATCCTATTATCAATAGGATACATTGAATTTTTATAACAATTAGCTCGGTCATCATTATATAACCATGATTCATCCCCTTTAAGAGGGTCAAGTCCTAGGTTAGATGATGGTACAAATATGATGGGTCCCTTATCTTTGTTCTTTTGTTGCTAATGCATATGTGGGATGACTTTAGGTCACCCAAAGGTTTTTAGATTCTGAGGAAGATTGACAATATGAAATGTATCATGGGTCACATATTCTCATGGTATTTTATTTGAAATGGTGAAATGATTAGAAGATTTAAGAGGTGGCATGTGGGAAATGGAATCCAAGGTATTAAGATCTATGCAATTATCTAGTGAAGGATCAATAAGTATAGATTTTCCTCTATCCTTCTTAAAATTTGGATTCATACCATACTAATAATTATAGCTTTGAAACTCAGCCTCAAGATGCTTACAGTGCTCATATGGGTGTAAATCTTCTAGAATATTCACTTCCATCCCTGAGTGGGAAATCTTGATACATTGGTGTAGTCTTGGCAAGACTGCATGAATTTCCTATAACCATGGCCTACACAGAAGCATATTGTACGATAACTCAAGATTAAGCACATGGTAAACTATATCATGTGTCAAAGGCCCAATGATAATTGTAAAACTAATGGTGCTTTGTGACTCTCTTTCCTAATTATCATAAGCTTTAATAATTATTGTTTCTAGCTGGACATCTATCATTATGTACCCAAGAAGCTTGATGAACTTTAAAGACACTATGTTGAGGCCAAATCCATTGTTTATAAGGATATGTTTCAATTTATACCATCTAATACAAACGTTAATGTATAATGGGTTATTATGGAGAGGGCCAAAGGAAGACATATCACTTTGGTTGAATGTGACTTATTGGGTTGGAGTTAGGTGTGCAACCAAAGCTTGAAAGTTATCAGGGGATATGTCACTAGAAATAGTGGATTGGGTCAAAAAATCATTCAAGATGTTATTATGGACTATTGACATCCATAACAAATAACAGATATAAATTTGTGTTGGTGTTTTCTATAATTATTCCTTAATATCAAACTTCTTATCATGGTCAGTAGTGAATGGCTTATTTTGAGGTTGAACAGTTGGTGGATGATAGGAAAAGCAGTAGATGGTTGTGGGCCTAGGATAATAATCTTTGACCTTACAGTTGTGATTGCATAATCAAGATTAAATACTAGACCATTATTGCTAACTGATGTTGGGAATGGTGTGGGACAAGATAGGACATGTCTTGGTTGTTGATGCACTTGCATGTGGTCACATGACAAGAATGAGTTATCATTATAAGATCCAAAAGGGGAAGTCCTAGTTTTTTGGTTTCCTTGTATGCACTCCTAGGTTAAAGAAGGATTATCCATGTGATTTAGTTGAATATTATTGTTTATCAATGGTCTAGGTTGATTAGTGTTTGGTCTGGGATTGAGGAGATGGTATTAATGCTACCCCCTATAATATGACCTACAACCCTATTGTAGTCATGTGTAACTACATGGTAGGTTTGTTGGTTGTTACGATTCTAACATTAGTTTTGTCCATTATTCTATCACTATGGGTTTTGCTACTAAATTTGTTGTTTTTACTAGTTTAACCTTTGATTTTGATACTATTGATTTTGTTTTTGCACTAGTTATTGTTGTTATTGTTGAATGTTCTATTATTGTTGATTATTATGTTAGGAAAAAGGGTTTTGATAAATCCTAAGAGTTTTGTTGGAATTTGAAGTTCCATTATCAAAATTTATCTCCCCATTTTCTAACATATTCTTTATTAAATGCTTGTTTTGGACACACCTTTATAGATTATACCTATTGGCCCAATGATAGTCACATAATTTGTTTTTATGGTACCAATCAAGATAAGGAATGCCTTACAAATAATGCTTTGATATGGGCCAACTAATTAGATTAGTGGTAGCAAGTTTGTGAAATATAGACTCAATAGGTTCTCCTAGGTCACTAAATACATGATGTATAAGAATGATTCTTCTAGGAGGAGGGGTTTGCAATGGTAAAGGTTGTTGTATTTGTTGTGTAGGTATTGGTTGTTGCACTTGAAACATTCGTTAGAGAGGTTTCTAGGTAGGAGTAAGCTAAAAAAGTGGTGTAGATGATGTTTTTATAGTTTGGACATGAAAATATTTGGTTACTCCATTTCTCATAACATTCTTATTGCAGTTGAATTGCTTTGGTCTTTCGTGGTTAATGCCCTGTGCTAGTTATGATGCTTACATTTGATTGGGGTATTGATAGTTTTATTGATTGGTATCTTGATTTTGATTAGTTTAATTGAGCTTGATGACTCCATTATTGATGAGTTCCCTCTTTATTGACCAAACCTTTATCAATTATTTATTTGAACATATTCACACATTGTAGTTCTAGATGATAGGCTTCCTCACTATGCAAATTTTTAGTAAACACAGTGGCTAATTGTTTATCTAGTAAACTATGGGTGAAATAACTTGTAAGGGATCTCCATAATTGTAAATAACTTACAAAACTCTCCCTATCTTTTTGCTTTGCTTATGTTAGGTCCACTAATGAAATCTCATGCTTGAGATTATAGGAAAAGTACTGCACAACTTTATCAGAAAGATCATCAAAGTCTATTACTAAATTCTTAGGAAAATTCAAAAAACACTCTAAGGCTTGTCCCACCAAGCTTCTTAGAAATAATAGAAAAAAGTATATGTCGTTATATGCCGTTGGTTGACATGTGATAAAGAATTCGATTAAATGAGCCTTAGGATCAACTTTCCCTTTGTATTTATCAAATTTTGATGGTTTATATCCTGGAAGAGATGGTATCTACAAATAATCAATGTTGAATGAATAGGAACATACATCATCCAATTTAAACTTTCTGGTCTACTTCCCAGCTTGAATGGCAATAATTGCATCCTTCATCTATTAGAATTCTTGGGATAAGAAACTAGATGGAATATTGGTTTGAGGGAGAATTTGGGTTTGGATAGATGGTTAGGAGGTCACAAGTGGAACACTTTGTCCAAGGTATGATAGAGATACCTATTGGGGTATATTGGTTTGGTTAGGGAATGGACCAGGAATACACATACATGGATTGGGATGTACTTAAAATTGCACATTTGGCTGCATGATATTCTAGTTTGGGTTGGTGATAAAGGTTTAACCTGGGGGATTTTGTGGTTGGGATAGAGGGATATATTTATATTGTGTCTGCTATGGTTAAAAAGGGACATGATTTCAACCAATCAAACCTTGATATTGAGTGGGAACTTGTGGACCAAGACCCTATCTCTATATTTGTGGCACATTTTGAATTAATGGTTGTCTAGTAGGTACCTAAGAAACATGAGAACATCCTGTGACACAAATCCCTGAGGAAGTGAAAGTAAGTTGTAGATTTGACATCTGTCATTGACCAACATTTGAATATTATTGACTAGTCATTGCTTGGTTTTAGACTGGAATATTAATCTATGATTGGAAAGTTATGTTCATCATTAGTTGGCAAGGTGTAATATTAGTTTCCCTTGATTGAGGTGGCAATGCCTTTTCCCTTTGTTGCATTGATACACTAGATTGTGTCTATTTTTGTGGAATACTACTCACTACCTATTAAGGGGGAGTAGGATTCATCACATTCTATCATTGAGGTGTGATATTGGCCATTGTTTGATTACCTAACCCCATAGGTTGTATAGTTAAGGAAGTAGTTGGTTGAGGCTAGGGTGTATAAACTCCTATCTCTTGGTATGATGATCTACTCATGGGATTTACTACAAGCACATTTTGTTGGATAGATGTTTACACATTAGTACCACTTTGATCAGGATTGGATGTTGTTTTCACATTTTCCACTATGTTTGGCTCACTATTCAATGTAAAAGCTAAAGACACTTCTTCAATAATTGGCATATGTATTAAGTTATCTATCAAAGTAGTTTGTACAAATGGGTCAGATCTCATATTCTCTTGTCCAACTAACTCTATCATCACTCATGGTGAAGGAACTAAGTCAATGAGAGGCTTACTTACCATGTTCATTTGATTAAAATCGCATGCTAGATTCAAGTAGGTTTGATATGTTGTTTACATTTGGTTAAAGTTCTCTTCCATGATGTTTTTTCCTCTATCAGATATATTAGATTGTTGGTATGTTGTTTAAACTAGAGCCATAGTATTACTAAAAGAAGCCTATTGATCGTAAATAATATTGTGGGGAACTCTTACTAGACTTGGTAAATGTTCATGGGGGAAGTCTACTTGAAACTTAGCCTCTACCTTGATGGCTCTAACCAAAATATCATTTTTGTTCTCTAATAAATGTCACTCAAACACAAATGAATCATACGTGGAAGCCATATTAGTAGAATATGACTATTGAAGTACTAGCTCATCTACTATAGGTATTGTAGCTAAGTATTGCATGGTTTATTTTTGGTCATATTCTATGTAAGGTGGTGTGTTAACCAAATAGCTAGCTAATGAATCTTGTCTTTGCGCCCCTGATTGAGTATTATAAGAGGGATACGAATCTATCTCATAAATAATGTTATCCACATAGGGTTCTTGCACCATTTCTTCTTGTGAAATTACATTACGAATCCTTGGATTGTACATGAGTCCACTATGAGTGTAGGAATAGATGTTGGGATCCATAGTTATTAATTTATGATAAAAGGTCAAAGATTTATACAAACTCCAAAAAAGGCAATATCTAAATTAGATGATGTTCCATCTTGGTCTAGATTTGTTAAAAGGATCAAAAGGTTTATGCAAATATTTTTGAGGAAACAAGCTAGCATGAAGTATTTAACATTTCACTGTTCACACAAAGATAATAAAGTAAATGGACTAAAAAATTGAAATACCAAACTCTAAGGTCTAAGTGTTTCAAATTAGTCTAATCTAGGAATTTAAAAGTTGCTAGGTCTTTTGGCCAAATGTGGCATCAAAATCTAGGCTCAAACAAGGCATGTGCTAGGACTCTTGGCCGAATGGGATCAAAAGCTAGACTTTGAAATAAATGAGAGTTTTAATCTAATAAATTTGAAACACTTCTAACAAACACTAGGTTTTTGATTCTCAAACATGAACTTGATCACTAGGTATAGGGTATGAAATAAAATGCACTTTAACTATCACTTATTTTCTCAAAAAAATGGTATAAAACTTGTATTTATTGACAAACAAGCTAGACAAAGGTGATCAGTATAACTATTTTAGACAAAAGATAATAAAAGTACACTTGGATTGGTCTAAAAATGTTGGAACAAATTTGAAACTCTATGCAATAACATCTATGAAATAATATTAAAAATGTTTTGGGTAGTGTAATAATGTTATACTACCCAAAAAGGTGTGATTAAAAGGTCTGATTCAAAAAATTTCTAAGGCAAATATGTTTTCCTACAATTTTGGTAGCATAACAATACCTTTTTGAACTTAAAATGAGATGGTGCATAGACTTAAAGTACAAGTGTTTAGTAAAAAATGGCTCAAGTCTATCAAGTGATGATAATTATTATGAGTCTTAAATGGCCTTCAACCTAAATTGGAAATTAAAATTAAGTTCCCTCAAGTTTAGTGTAAGTTTCAAACCCACTTAACACATCAACCCTATGAACTTGTAAAGGTGTAATTTCAAATTAAAATTATAAGTGAAGGACTTAAAAAACCTGGTAAAGATCTAGACTCAATTGGGAAGCATAATTGTGCCAAAGTGGATGATATGAATCTCAATATTTTTATGAATTTTGATCAAGGAAAATGGATTATCTCACATGGGTAGCATAATGCCTCTTTGTTTAGAGAAAAATTTGGACTATGTGTTTGGTTTGGATTGTTTATTTACACCAAGTTTTTGACTCCACACAAGACTTCAAACTAGGATAAAATCAACTAATTAATCACCCTTAGATCATAAATTGGCAAAGTTTCTTGGTATTGTTGGAATCCATCAATATACATAATTTGAGAAGATTTTAAGTGTTCATCCAAAAGTAAATGTGCATTATATAGTAGGGTTTTTAAACCCCCCTTCTCTCAAATGATAGTACTATGACATGGACCTTGAGGCACACCTTATACCAACAATACTTCCATGGCAAGTGGGAATTTATCTAAGATCTAACAAGTTTATGAATAATCTAGGAGAATCAATTGGACAATGACTTACACACCAAACAATGCGAAAAAAAGCATGGACTTTGGGTCTATATCACTTGGCTTGTTGCAAAAAGGTCTAGTCCTTTTTGTAGCCACTACATCCTATTGTTATCTCATTGTAGTGTGATGTCTAAAGTGACACTATGTCCCATGTGAAACTCCAAAGGATCCAAATGAAGTCAATGCTAGGATATGAAACCCCAGTTTAAAGCTTCCCTAAAGAGCTTGTGGGAGGTGATGAAGTCCCCCTCGCAAGCCAAGATGCATAAAACCAAAGAAAGCATGAAAGCAAAAAGACGTTAAGGTCATTTTCAAGGTCACTCAAACTTTGATGAGTTTTTGGGGAGTTCTTTAGATGACTTTATTTTTAAGCCTTAGACTAGGCTATTTACAATAGGAATGGCACTTTTGATTCTAATGGTTCCTTATAGGGGACAAATGGAAGATCATACATGCAACATTCCTCCTTTTTCCAAACAAAATTAATTTAATCAAATATTGAAAATAAAAATTGATAAGTGTGTTAAAGTTTAAATCCAAATGAAATGTTCGGTGGTGTTCATTTGACCCCTTGGTCTTAGTTGTAAACTTTGAAAACAATTCACTAAAAACACCTAAATTCTTTGTTAAAAACCAAAACAAAATTCCTAATCAAATTTTTACCATGCAAAGGTGATTTAGACATGTTTTGAGCAAAAATACCACTTGGTCCTATATAAATTTTTTTTGCATTTCCTTTAGCTTTGAATCCCTTTTAAGTTTGAAATAATAAACTTTGGAAAAGTAGCTCTCGGGTCAATGTTTTTTGGAAAAACATAGTGACTGACATCAGTTATTACCACCGATGTTGGTTACATCTAACCAAAATATAATTGATGTTAGTTCTTCTGATTGGTGTCAGTTAAGTAGGTAACTAATGTTGGTATTTCTATTGACATTGATTACTATGTAAAAATTATGGAAACTAAAAATGGAAAAATAAAGTTAGAAAATGAATTTACAATAGTTTTAAATGCTTAAATAAATATTTTAAAGTTACAAAAGGATCTCATGCATGTGTAGGATGTATCTAGTCCCACTAGGTGTGCCATTATGTGACCTAATAATTTGACTCAAAAGAGGATGGTTAGTATGGTGTTAATTCCAAAATGAAAACAAAATGAAAGAAATACACTAATAGCATAACATCTCTAGGCCTAGACACTAGGGAGAGCTTACTTAACAAAAGAAAATGACAAATACAACTAAAAATCAAGGAATGAAAACATAATAATTCCTTCACCTTATTTGGATGCTCTAAATGCCTTTATAGTGGTGGTTTGCTCAGCTTGTGCTCATGAAGTCCTTAACAATGGAAGCTTGGCTACCTCTATCTCTCCTTGGCACCTTTGGCTTGTGGCTTGCTTAGACTTGGAATCAATTTATCATGGTAACACTAGTTTCTTGAAGATTTAAAAACCAATATTGCATTATAAATTTGCATAAATTAAGCTTAGAAATGATGTTGTGAAGCCTCCTATTTATAGATTTTTGGATTTGATCAGAATCAACCTCAGCAATCCATCTCAAGATTGAGATGTGGTTGAGGATTAATTCAATTTTTGGAATTAAGTTTGTGCTTATCCTCATCATGTCATTGGAATAAGAGGCAATTAGAGGCATGGAGGGCATCATGGAAGGCATTCATGAGACATGGAAGGTATGAATCCTAATATTTATGGCATTTATGGCCTAGGTATTCCTTCCTAGGAAATGAGGTCACTGAATGATATAGATATTCAATATTCATTTCAAAAAATAAGTATTCAACAAGTTTCCATATAATTCTTTATTAGGTCTTGATTTTGGTTAATTAGCTCTTAAACATGATTAAGCACTTTATGCACAAATTACTCAAATTAATCAAAATGCCTTGTTATTGGTCCTAAATTTGATTGGATTAGAATTGGAAGTCACTGACAAATGCATAGGAACCATAATCCCATTTAGGATGTTTCCAAAAACAATAACAAAGGCATGAGTCCAAAAGATTTGACAAGAAAGAACATTCCAAAGCATGTGGGTGTAAAATTAGCATTTTGACTCAGAATGATCTGATCAATGTTAGTCAACCCATAAATTTCATTTCCCCATTTAGGAATATCATTGCTAAAGTCAATCCTTTAATATGTCAATTTTACATCATTTAACATGTTTTAGTATTTTTAGGCTGCCAAAACCCTGATTAGAGTTTATTGATGGCCAATCTTAGGTGTCTATAGTTTACCCCTATTTGGGAAGGTGTTGAAATATATAATCATGGTAACATCTTTTAAAATAATGAAAAGGTCTTGTATGCCTATAATTTCAATGATGATAAACTAGTTGTATAATGCCCCCTCGAGGGAATGGTTGGCACAAGCAGGTCAACAAATAGTCCCTCAAAAAGAAAGAAAACAAAATATGTGATCTAGGAATTTGAATCAAGAGAGGATGGTTAGTATGGTGTTAATTCCAAAATGAAAACAAAATGAAATAAACACACTAATAGAATAACATCTCTAGACCTAGACACTAGGGAGAGCTTAGTTAACAAAAGCAAATAATAAACACAACTAAAAAGCAAGGAATGAAAACATAATAATTCCTTCACCTTCCTTGGATGATCCAAATGCATTTGTAATGGTGGATTTCTCATCTTATGCTCATGAAGTCCTTAGCAATGGAATCTTTTCTACCTCTATCTCTCTTTGACTCCTTTAGCTTATGTCTTGGCTTGGCTTGGAATCAATTTGGCATGGTAACACTAGTTGCATAAAGTTTTTAGAACCAATCCTAAATTATAAATTTGTGTCAAAAAAGCTTTGAAGATATTTGAGCATAATAAATTTGTACCAAAATAGCTTATAAATGATGTTGTGAGGTCTCTTATTTATATATTTTTGGATTTGATCAGAATCAACCTCAACCATCCATCTCAAGATTGAGATGTGTGGTTGAGGAGTAATTCCATTTTTGGAATTAAGTTTGTAATTATCCTAATCATGACATTGGGAGAAGAGGTAATCAAGAGGCATGGAGAGCATCATAGAAGGCATTGATGAGGCATGAATCCTAATATTTATGGCATAGAGATGTCTTCCCAAGAAATGAGGTCACTTGATGATGCAGCTATTCAATATTCATTTATAAAACAAAGTATTCAACATGTTTCCATGGAATTCTTTATTAGGCCTTGATTTGGGTTAATTGTCTCTTAAACATGATTAAGCACTTTATGCAAAAATTACTCAAATTGATCAGAATGCCTTGTTATTAGTCCCAAATTTGACTAGAATGGAATTGGAATTCCACATCAGATGATTTGGATGCATATTTCCATTTAGAATTTTTCCAAAAAAAATAACAAAGGCACATGTCTTATGTAAAAAATTTGATAGGGAAGAGCAATTCAAAGCACCTAGGTGCAAATTTGGCATTTTGACTTGGAATGAATTGATCAAAGTTAGTTGGCCCATAAATTACATTGCCCCATTTAGGGATACCCTGGATAAAATTGGCTCTTGAATATATCATTTTCACATCATTTTTCATTTTTTAGTGTTTTTATACCAAATTTTTTATTGTGGGTGTAAATTGGCCAAAATCTTGATTGGAGGTTATCTGTGGCTAGTTTTAGGTGTCTACAATTTGCCCCTTTTTGGGAAGGCATTACAAGCTATAAGCATAGTAACATATTCTCAAAGAATGAAAAGGTCATGCATGCTTATAATTACAATGATGATAAACTAACTACATGATCCCCCTCAAGGGAATGATTGGCAAAATTAGGTCGATAAATGGTCCCTCCAAAAGAAAGAAGCAAAATGAGGGGACCAAATAAAGGAAAGATGATGGGGTGAAAACATAATGATACTAAAAAAGTAGTCAAAATCATTGAGCATACAAGTGGGATGGTGTGAAATGGTTTACCCGAAGGTGGTTATAAGCATCGTACCATGATAGTGGTAACATGGTATGATAACACAATGATTTGCCCAATCATGGTTATAATCGTTGAGAAGATGGAGTTGCCTCAGTTAGGATAGATAAACAAGATAAAAACATGCACCTGTATAGGTATAAAAATAAAAATGGTGTCAACCCAATGATTTACCTAAAGGTGGTTATAATCATTGATAAATGTAGGTGGGATGGTTTATAATGATTTGTCCATAAGTGGTTATAATCATTAGATCTTGATTATGAAAAATATGATGAACTTGGTCGAGGGTGATGATAACTTAACATAGAGGGTATCGATGAACTGGAACAACCTACTAGTATGAAGATGCTCATCCAAACTAATAAAGGTTGAAATTATTTCATAGTCAATTACTCTATTTAGGATATGATTGGGAGTGGAATCAAGATGTTGATGTGAAAGAGATGCTGCCATTATTGAATAGACTTCTTAAAGCTGAGGTTTGTTATAGCACATGTCAGTAGGTATCATGATATAACATCATGAGGACTTGCCTAAAATATGCATGAGGACTGACTCCTATAATCAAAAAATTAATAGAAAATAATGCACTAATGATAGAAACCATGATGATAATGTAAACATATGAATAGGGATGGATTAAAGTGTAAGAGTGGGAAAGGAATCAACTAATGAGCACACATAAATTGAATCAAGGAAATAGTGTTAAAAGCAAACAAACAAATAAAATAAGTAGAAACAAACAAATAAATACCACAATAGAAACCCTATGAACATTACCCCTAGAAAATAGGCAACAACTTAACAAACAAACAAAAATGGGGGAATAGAAGAAAAGGAAGGGGGTGGCTGAGCTATCTCCATATACATTAGGCAAGTGGATGTCACCTACATATTTCTATTGATGTAATATCCAATAAAACTTTAGGCCAAATGTAGTTCTCCTAGGGAATGGAAAGAATGTGATAACTAAGGAAAATAAATAGAATAGATGTGATAGAATAATAAGAATGGTCTTGAAAAATGGCAAGTGGATGAAAGGAAAAGGCCAAAAAATATGGAGAAACTAAATGACAAGTGATTTTCTTGTAACTTAATAAGGGTTCCCAGAATCCTTAAGGCAAATAAGTGGTCAATATTTTTGTTCTTTTCTATTGATTTTTAAAATTTTTTTGGAAGTGTCTTGGAGTTTCACAACTCAATCAAGAATGAGGAGACACTAAATGTTTTAAGATCACAAAAGAGTGAAAGCATGGCTTAGGTTGCTCATAAAATGGTGAGAAAGTTCAAACTTAAGTTGCTCACAAAATGGCAAGAGTGTGACTAAAAGGGTGACTAAGCTAACCTCAACAAGTATTGAGCACTACCTACATAATCCCATATTAGGACCTCAAGTCACTATATTTCCACATATTCATTGGAGGAATTTAAATAGTGTGGTAGCCAATTCAAACAAAACAAGCATAGTTGGTAAAAAGACATAGTATGGCATAGGAAGTGGCAAGTTGGTAAGTCAAGGCTTAATATTTTCCCTAATTTGCCCATAGGTGGTTATAACTAGGATTCAATGACATAGATCAAAGGTACTAAGTTTTCCAAAGGTGGTTATAATTAGTAGCAAGACCAGTGGTAAGAAAGGAATAACAAACGAAGGATGTAATTTCCTAAAAATTATATCATACTATCCCAAAATATGATCTCTATCACATTATGTTCTTGAACAAATTGATAAAATGATCAAATACCTTGATGTTGAAACTTCATAATGAATGATAAAAACTAAGGTCAAATGAGATATGCTTTAAAACATGTTGGTTTGATAGGTCAAAAATGGAAAGTGGATATAGCAAAAAGGATGGATAAGTTAGTATGTGTACATAGAAGAATAATGATAAGATGACATAACCAAAATGGTCATTATAGACAATACACCTTGATGCTCAACCATAGTACTGCTTGAGATGAATAATATTCATTGGCTCTAAGAGTTCATCACCATTTAGTGTGGCAAGCCTACATGCTCCAAATCCATAATTTGTAGTGATGATGAAAGGCCCTATCTAGTTGGGTTTAAATTTTCCTTTATTTTTCTTCTCGGTCATGGTATTCTTTAAGTTTTCATTAAGAACAAGATCACCAAGTTCAAATTTTCTATACTTCACATGCTAATTATAGTGGCCTTTGACTTTATTTTGATATGCTTGAAGATTATTGAGTGTGGCTATGCATTTTTCCTCTAGCAGATCCAGCTCTTTTAGGTAAGCTACTCAATATTCATGATCATCCAAGACATGCTTGAAAGAGATGCATAGTAAAGGCAACTCAACCTCAATGGGAAGGTTGGCTTTAGTACCATAAACAAGTGAATATGGAGTGGCTCTTATAAGGGTATGATGATTGGTACAGTATGCCCAAAGGGTAGGGAATATCTAGAGGTGCCAATCATGACTACTATCATTGACAATCTTTTTGAGAATGTTGACAAGGGTTTTTTTGGATGCCTCAGCTTGGCCATTACCTTTAGGGTAATATGCTATAGAAAAATGTTGGGTGATGTTATATTTAGTACATAACTAGTCTACATCTTTATTCCTAAATGATCCTCTATTATCAAAAATAATGTCAGAGGGAATACCATAGTGGCATATGAGATGGTTGAAAATGAATTTATAATTTTTCTTTCTAATCACATAAATGAGGGGTATAGATTCAACCCACTTCATGAAATATTACGTGGTAGTAAGGATATGTTTATGGCCATAAAATGAAGTGGGATTAATCTTCCCAATGAGGTTGAGTCCCTATATAAAAAATGTCCATGGTGTCAACATCAGTTTTAGAGTTTTTGCTAGGGTATGAATCAAATTAGCATGCCATTAACATTTGTCACATTTCTTTACATATGCAGTGGCATCTGCATCCATTGTGGGCTAATAATAAATAGTACATAAGAGATTTTTGGATAAGACTGAGCCATTAGAATGGGCTCCACATACTCCATGAACTTCTATTAATGCTATCGTAGACTCTACTGAAGTTAAACAATGAAGTAGAGTTTCATCAAAAGTATGATAGTAAAGATTGGATCCAAGTAAAGTATAATGAGTGCAATGATGAATGAAGGATCTGGTTTGTTTTTGAGATAGGTTAGGTGGTATAACTTGGTCATGAAGGTAGTTTTAAAGTTATGAGTACCAAATAGCATTAAGACCAACAATATCACAAATCATGGTGATGATCGATGATTCATGAACTGGTGCTAATAAATTCTTGATGAGGAACTAATACTCTCTAGCTTTATGTGTTTGTTGAATCAAAGAACCAATAGTAGCCATGACATCTACATTTATTTTACTATCCCTCGGTATATGTTCAAACTGAATGTTGGAAATTTGCTTTTTAAGAGTGTCAACCATGGCTTTATATGGAACCATATTGTCATATTTTATTTGAAAATGATTTTTGACCTGATTGATGATTAACTAAGAATCACCATAAAATTGAAGATGAGATATATCCCAATGAACTTCTTGTTGAAGTTATATAATAAGTGATTCATACTTAGCCATGTTGTTTGTATAAGGAAAGTTGATTATGAATGATTTAGGAATTAGATCCCCTTGTGGTGTAATAAATAATAAGCCTACCCTTGATCCATGTGTAGTGAATGAACCATCAAAATATAGATTCTCCTCAAGGGGTATGTCCATGGTGGTCATGATGGATTCATCAAGAAATTGAAACATGAGTGGATATGTGTCCATGAGAGGTGATTCAACAAGTTGATCTATAAGATCTTGTCCCTTGATTGCTTTCTAATTAACATACTCTATGTCAAACTCAATGAGAAGCATGATCCATTTAGCCATTCTACCTTGCAAAGTTATTTTAGATAGTAGATAATTGAGTGGTTATACCTTTATAATGACCAAGATTTTATTATTCAACATGTAATGACATAATTTTTGAGCTATGAAAACCATGGCTAGACAATCTTTTACAACAGGTGCATAGTTATGTTCATTTGTAACTAATGTATGATTTAAGTAGTATATAAAATGCTCCTTTCCTTTGTCATCATATTAAGCCAAGAGTGCCCCCAGGGCATGATTAGTAGCTGATAGGTATAACAAGAATGGCTTTCTGGCATAGGAGATAATAAAATAGGTGGATTGATAAGATAATCTTTAAGCTATTGAAAAGTTTTTTGGAAGTGATCATACTAGTGAAATACAACTTCTTTATTTAAAAGGTGTGTAAATAGATTGCACCTATCTACTAATTGAGAGATGAAACATTATATTGACTAGATCTTACCTTATAAACTATGAGTTGTTTTAAAGTGGTTGGTGGTAGCATCTTAGTTATAGCATAGGATTTAGATGGATCTACTTCAATACCTCTATGAGACACAATAAAGCCAAGTAATTTTCCTAAAGTTACACCAAACACACATTTATTTGGATTTAGTATAACTTTTTACTCTTGTAGTCTTTCAAATATCTTATGCAGTACTACTAGATGGTTGGCCTTGGTTTTGAATTTCCCTAATATGTCATCGACATAGTCTTCAAAAATATCATGCATCATATCATGGAATATGATAATCATGGTTCTTTTATATGTAACTCCCACATTATTAAGGCCAAATGGCATCACCTAATAGAAAAATGTTCCCCATTGAGTGGTGAATGCTATTTTATGCTAATCTTCTAGTGTTATTCTGATCTGATTGTATCTTAAAAAGCCATCCATGAGTGAAAGCATTTCATAACTAGTCATGGAGTCAATGATCATGTCAATATTAGGCAAGGAAAAATAATCTTTGGGACAAGATTTTTTGATGTCTCAAAAATAAGTACAAATTTTGATCCCTTTAAGCTTTTTACTAATAGGTAGAACATTAGAGATCCATTTAGAGTAGTCAATGGATCAAATACATCCTACTTCTAAGAGTTTTTATAACTTTTTCTTTACTAATATAGTAATATGAGGATGCATCTTACGTAGATTTTGTTTTACTATTTTAATATTAGGATTCACCACAAGGTGGTGTAGAACCAATGTGGGATATAAACCTATAATGTCAAAATAGGCCCACATAGAAATATCCACAAACTCTCTCAATAGAACTACAAAGACATCACATTTCTCCTTAGTGAGATATGCTCCCAATTTTATCCATTTTAGGTCTGATGGAGTCCTAATATTTACCTATATTGTATCTTTTATTAGAAGGGTTGAACTATCTTATAGGATAGTATGCAACATCTTGAATTGTTGGACTATGTTAGAGTCCTCTTTTAGGACTTGCTCTTCACCTTCTCCTAGGAATGATGAATTTGAATCTCTTAATGGGAGATTTGGCCATGTAACAAAAATAGTCAAAAATTCTTGGAGGATTTGATAAAATACTTATTGTTGCTCAAAACTAAACTTAGATCCATAAGGAAGTTCATCATTGGTGGTCTCCTAGTCTAAATTCAAATATGAATGAACAACCCCATCTAATGACACCTGAAATAGGTTTTCACCACTAGACTAGCCTTTATCTTTACTTTTTCCCTAGTTAGAAAGTGCCTCAAAGAGGTTTTCACTTTGGGACCTCAATGTTTTAATTTTTTCATTTTTGGATAAAGGTCCAATGTGATTGAGAATCTTGATTTGTGATCTCCTAATGGAACATTGTTTCTAAGGCTTAAGAAATCATAGAATGCCTCATCATTCTAGAACTCATCAATTAGTAGACGAGATTCTTGTCAATCCCAATCTATCCATTGGGGATAATATAACGGCAATGGATTTGATGACTAACTTAGATAAGGGTAAAAATGGCATTGTTATCAAATAGGTTGGTTTTAGCTAGGTTATCAAAGGTAAGTCTATGATCAAACTATGCTTCACTGTCAACATCATCATCACTAGTCATTGGTGATAGAGTTTGAATAAGATCTGTGGGGTCAACCCTAGGTGGTTTAAATCTAAGTCCATAAGGTATTTCATATTTAGTCATGGAAATTGGCTTGATGGTTCCTTTCTGATTAAGTTTGAGGCCTCTTCTTTCATAATTATGATGCTCCATGATCCTATTGGGAATATGATACTTTGCATTTTTATAACAATCAGCTTGGTCATCATTGTATAACTGAGATTCATCCCCTTCAAGACAATTAAGTCCTTGGCTAGATGTTGGTATAAATATGATAGGTCCCTTATCTTTGTTTTTTTGTTGCCAATGCATATGTGGAATGAGTTTAGGTCACCCAAAGGTTTTCATATTTTGAGGAAGATTGGCAATGTGAAATGTATCATGGGCCACATATTCTCCTAATCCATTATCTAAAATGGTGAAATGATTAGAAGATTCAAGAGGTGGCATGTGGGAAAGGGAATCCAAGGTATTATGATCTCTGAAATTATCTGGTGAAAGATCAATAAGTATAACTTTTCCTCAAACCTACTTGGAACTTGGATTCATATCATACTGATAATTATGGATTTGAAATTTGACCTTAAGATGCTTGCAGTACTCATATGGGTGTAAATATCCTAGGATATTCGCTTCCATCCTTGAGTGGAAAAAATTGATACATTGGTGTAGGGTTGATGAGATTGCATGAATGTCATGTAACCATGGCCTACCTAAAAGCATATTATATGATAACTCAAGATCAAGCACATGGCAAAGTGTATCATGGGTCAAAGGCCCAATGATAACTGGAAACTAATAGTGCTTTGTGACTCTCTTTCATGATTATCATAGGATTTAATAGTTATTGTTTCTAGTTGGAGATCTATCATTGTGTACCTAAGAAGCTTGATGAGCTTTAGAGACACTATGGTGAGGCCAGATCCATTATCTATAAGGACACATTTCACTTTATGCCATTTGATACAAACCTTAATGTATAATGGGTTATTATGGAGTGGGCCAAGGGAAGACATATCTCTTTAGTTGAATGTGACTTATTGGGTTGGAGCTAGGTGTCCAACCAAAGCTTGAAAATTATCAGGGGATATGTCACTAGCAATAGTGGATTGGGTCAAAAACTCAATCAAGATGTTCTTATGGACTATTGATGTTCATAATAAATATAAGATATAAATTTATGATGGTGTCTTCTATAGTTGTTCCACAATATAAATTTTCTTATCTTGGTTAGTAGCGAATGGTTTATTCTAAGGCTAAATGGTTTGCTAGATAACAAGCAAAGTGGTGGATGGTTCTGGGCTTGGCATAGTAATCTTCAACCTCCAAGTTATGATTGTATAATCAAGATTAAATAGTGGACCATTATTGATAATTGATGTTGGGAATGGTATGTGAATAGATAATACAAGTATCAATTGTTGGTGCACTTGCATGTAGTCACGTGACAAGAATGAGCTATCGCTATAAGATCCAAAAGGGGAAGTCTTAGTTTGTTGGTTTACCTATATGCACTCCCAAGTCAAAGAAGGATTATTCATGTGATTTGGCTAAATATTATTATTTATCAATGGTCTAGGCTAATTATTTTTTGGTCTTGGATTAATGGAGATGGTATTAATGCTACCCCTACAATATAACCTACAACCCTATTATAGTCATGTGCAACTGCATGGTAGGTTTGTTGGTTGTTACCATTCTAACCTTAGTTTTATCCATTGTTCTATTATTGTGGGTTTTACTCTTGATTTTGTTTATTTTGTTGGTTCGGCCTTTGATTTTGATACTGTTGATTTTGCTACTGCACTGACCATTATTATTGTTACTGATTATTCTACAACTATTGATTGTTATGTCAAGAAAAAGGGTTTTGATAAATCCCAAGAGTTTGATTGGAAGTGGAAGCACCATTATCCAATTTTATCTCCCCATTATCCAACATATTCTTGATTAAATGGCTTATTTGGACACATCTTCATAGATTATGCCTGTTGACCTATTGATAGTCACATAATTCATTTTCATGGTACCAATCAAGATAAGGAATGCCTTATAGATAAATATTTGGTATGGGACAACTAATTAGATTAGTGGTATAAATCTTATGAAATATAGACTCAATAATTTCTCTTAGGTCACTAAAGACACAACAACAATAATGGTTCTTTTAGGAGGGGTTTGTAATGGTAAAGGCTATTGTATTTTTTGTGTAGGTATTGGTTGTTGCACTTACAACATTGGTTTGAGAGGTTTCTTAGTAGGAGGAAGATAAAAAGGTGGTGTAAATGATGTTTTCATTGTTTGGACATGATGAGATTTGGTTAATCCATTTCCCACAACATTCCTATTATAGTTGAATTGCTTTGATATTTCATGGTTATTAGCATGTGTCAATTATGATGCTTGAATTTGATTGGGGTGTTGGTCATTTACTTGATTGGTAACTTTATTTTGATTAGTTGAAATAATCTTGATGACTCCCTTATTGATGAGTGCCCTCTCAATCAACAAACCTTTATTAATGATTTCTTTGAACATATACACACATTATAGTTCTAGATGATAGGCTATCTCACTATGAAAATTTTAAGTAAACATAGTGGCTAATTATATATTTGGTAAACTATGGGGGAAATGGCTTGAAAGGGCTCTCCATCATTGTAAATAACTCACAAAACTTTCCCTAGCTTTTTGATTTGCTTGTGTTAGGTCCACTAATAAAATCTTAGGCTCGAGATTATAGGAGAAATGCAACACAAATTTATCACAAAGATCATCAAAGTCTACTATTTAATTATTGGGAAAATTCAAAAACCACTCTAATGCTTGTCCAACTAAGCTATTTGGAAAAAAAACAAAAGGTATATGTCGCTATATACCACTGGTTGACATGCAATAAAGAATTTGATCAAATGAGCCTTAAGATCACCTTTCCCTTTGTATTTATTAAATTTTAGTGGTTCATATCCTAGAGGAAATGGTATCTACAAATACTCCATGATGAATGGATAGGAGCATACATTATCTAATTTAAACATTTTGGTCTGCGTCCCATTATGAATGGTAGTAATTACATCATTTGTTACAATTCTTGGACGAAGAGACTAGAAGGGATATCAATTTAAGGGAGAATGTTGGTTTAGATAGATGGTTAGGAAGTCACAAGTGGGACACTTTGACTAGGGTATAATGGAGACACCTATTGAAGTATATTGGTTTGGTTGGGGAATGAACCAAGAATACACATACATGGATTGGGATGTACTTGAAATTACATATTGGGTTACATGATATTCTAGTTTAGGTTGGCAATAAAGGTTTAACCTAGGGGATTTTATGGTTGGGATGGAGGGATATAATTATACTATGCCTATTATGGTTGAAAATAGACATGTTATTGACTAATTGAACCTTGATGTTGAGTGGGAACTTGTGGACCAAGACCCTATTTTTAGATTTGTGGCATATTTTAAACCAATGGTTGTCTAGTAGGTACCTGAGAAACATGGGGACCTCCTTATTGCACAAATCCCTATGAGAAAGTGAAACTAGGTTATAGATTCGACATCTATCATTGACCAATATTTTCACATTGATGACTAGTTATTACTTGGTTTTAGACTAGTATATTAGTCTATGATTGAAAAGGTATGTTTGTCATTACTTGGTGACATGTAATATTAGTTACCCCTGATTGAGGTGGTAATGTATTCATCCTTTGTTGCATTGATACACTAGACTATGTTTTTTGTTGTGGCATACTACTCATTACATATTGAGGGGGAGTAAAATTCATTACATTCTATCATTGAGGTGTGATATTGGTCATTGTTGGATTACCTAACCCTGTAAGTTGTATAGTTGAGTAAGTAGTTGGTTGAGGATGGGGTGAAGAAACTCTTATCCCTTGGTATGATGACCTATTCATAGGACTAACTATATGCACATGTTATTAGCTAGTTGTTTGTGTATTAGTACCACTTTGGTCAAGATTTGGCATTGTTTGCACATTCTCCACTATGTTTGGCTCACTATTTAGTGTAGAAGCTAAAGATACTTCTTCAATAATTGGCATATGCATCATGTTATCTATCAAATTGATTTTTACAAATGGGTTAGAACTTGGATTCTCTTGTCCAGTTAACTCTATCATTACTCTTGTTGAAGGAACTAGGTCAATGGGAGGCTTACTTACCATGTTCATCTAATTAAAATCATGTGATATATTCAAGTAGGTTTGATATGCTGTTTACATTTGGTTAAAGTTCTCTTCCATGATGTTTCTGCATTGATTAGATATATTAGGCTCTTGATATGTTATTTAGACTAGAGCCATATGATTGCTAGAAGAATCTTGTTGATCATAAATGATATTGTGGGACACTCTTACTAGACTTGGTAATTTTTTATGGGGGAAGTCCACTAGATACTTGGTCCCTACCTTGATGGATCTAACTAAAATCTCATGTTTTTTATCTAACAAATGTTGCTCAAACAAAAATGGATCATACGTGAAAGTTATAGTGGTAAAAAAAGGCTATTGAAGTACTAGCTCATCCACTATAGGTATTGTGTCTAAGTATTTAATGGTTTGTTCTTTGTCATATTCTATGTAGTGTGGTGTGTTAACCAGATAGTTAGCTAATAGATCTTGGCTTTGTGCCCCTAATTGAGTATTATAAGAGGGATAAAAATCCATCTCATAAATAGTATTATCTACATAGGGTTTTGCACTATTTTTTATTGTGAAACTATATTACTAATCCTTATATTGTACATGAGTCCACTACAAGTTTAGGAATCCATGTTGGGATCCATAGTCAATGCTTTGCAATAAAATGTCAAAGAGTTATACAAACTCAAAAAAGGACAATGTCTAAAATAAATGATGTTTCAACTTGGTTTAGATTTTTAAAAAGGATCAAAAGGTTTAAACAAATATTTGTGAGGGAAAAAGCTAGAGTGAAGTATCTAATGTTTTAATATTCACATAAAGATAAGCAAGTAAATAGACCAAAAATTAGAATGCTAAAATCTAAGGTCAAAGTGTTTCAAATTAGTCTAATCTAGGAATTTAAAAGTTGCTAGGTATTTTGGCTAAACACAGCACCAAAATATAGGCTCAAACAAGGCATGTGTTAGGACTCTTGGCCAAATGGTGTTAAAATATAGAATTTGAAAATAGATGAAATTTATAATCTAACAGATTTGAAACTCTTCTAACAGACACTAGACATTCAATTTTTGGACATGAACTTAGTCAAATAGGTATATGGTATGAAATAAAAGGAACTTTAACTATAGTTTATTTTCTCACAAAAAATGGTATAAAACTTGGTTTTGTTAATAGACAAGATATACAAAGGTGATCATTATAACTATGTTTTTAGACAAAGGTTCAAAAGTACACTTGGATTGGCCTAATTTAGTAGGAACAAATTTGAAACTCTATGAAAGAGGGTCTTTGAAATAATGTTTGAAATTATTTGGGCAGCATAATGATTCTATAATACCTAAATATGTGTGATAAAAAGGTTTGATTCGAAAACTTTCTAAGATAAAGATGCCTTCCTATAATTTTGGTAGGATAACACTGTCTTTCTTGACTCAAAATGTTGTGGTGTGTTGACTTAAAGTGAAAGTGTTTTAGCATAAAATGGCTTAATTCTATAAGGTGATGATAATGATTATGAGTATTAAATGGCCTTCAACCTAAATTAGAAATTAAACCTATGTTCCCTCAAGTTTAGTGCAAATGGTGAACCCACTTAACACATCAACCCTATGAACTTGTAAAAGTGTAATTTTGAATTTAAATTATAAGTGGACTTAAACAAATTTGGTAAATGTCTAGACTCAATTGGGTAGCATAACTATGCCAAAGTGAATGATATGAATCTCAAGCTTTTGATGAACTTTGAACAAGGAAAATGGATGATCTCACATGGTTAACATAATGCCTCTTTGTTTAAAGGAAAATTTGGACTATGTTTTTGGTTTGGATTATTTGTTTACACCAAGTTTTTGACTCTACACAAGAATTTAAACCAAGACAAGATCAACTAACTAATTTCCCTTAGATCTTAAACTAGCAAGGTTGTTTGGTTTTATTAGAATCCATCAATATACATCATTTGAGAGGATTTTAAGTTTTTATCCAAAAGTAAATGCACATTATATAGTAGGGTTGTTTACACCCCCTTCTCTCAAATGATAGTACTATGACATGGAATTTGAGGCAAAATTTGCACCAACATTACTTCTAAAATAAGTCAAGATTTGTCTAAGATCTAATAAGTTTTTAAATGATCTAGGGGAATCAATTATACAATGATTTTTATGATAATAATGCAAAATAAAATCACAAATTTTGGGTCTATATCACTTGGCTTGTTGCAAAAAGGTCTAGTCCTTTTTGCAACCACTACATCTTATTATTCACTCACTATAGTGCAATGTCCGAAGCACCACTATGTCTCATGTGCAACTCTAAATGATCCAAATGAAGTCAATGTCGGGAGGTGAAACCCCAGGTCAAAGATTCCCTAAAGAACTTGTGGGAGGTGATAAAGTCCCCATCAGAAGACAAGATGCATAAAAACAAAGATAACATGAAAATAGAAAGACTTTAGGGTCATTTTTAAGGTCACCCAAACTTTGACAAGTTTTTGGAGAGTGCTTTAGATGACATCATTTCTAAGCCTTGGACTAGGTTACTTGCAATAAGAATGGCACTTTTGATTCCAAGGGTTCCCTATAGGGGACAAATGAAAGAGCATACATGAAACATTCCTCTTTTTGCCAAATAAAATTAATCTAATCAACTATTGCAAACAAGAATTGATAAGTGTGTTTAATTTTAAACCCAAATGAAATATTTGGTGGTGTTCATTTGACCCCTTGCTTTTAGTTCCAAACTTTGAAAAACATTCACCAAAAACACTGAAATTCTTTGTTAAACACCAAAACAAAGTTCCTAATCAAAATTTAAGCATGCAAAGGTGATTTAAACATATTTTTAGAAAATTTTAAACTTTGTCTTGCAACAAAATTGTTAGCATGTCCTTTAGCTTTGAAGCTCTTTTGAGTTTGAAACAACAATCTTTGGAAAAGTAGCTCTCAGGTGTATATTTTTGTAAAAACATAGTGATCAACATTAATTATTACCACCGATGTTGGCTATGGCTAATTGAGATCTAGCCAATGTTGGTTCTATTGATCGGTGTCAGTTAAGCAGGTAGCCAATGTTGGTATTTCTATCGACATTGGTTACTATGTAAAAACTATGGAAAACAAAAATGGAAAAATAAAGTTAAAAAATCATTTTGCAAGAGTTTTAAGAGCTTAGATAAATATTTTAGAGCTGCAAAAGGATCTTTTTTAGGTGTGAGATGCATCTTATTCCATCAAGTGTGTTATTATGTGATCTAGGAATTTGACTCAAGAGAGGATGGTTATTATGGTGTTAGTTTCAAAATGAAAATAAAATGAAATAAACACACTAATATCATAACATCTCTAAGCCTAGACACTAGGGAGAGCTTAGTTAAAAAAAACAAATGATAAACATAACTAAAAAGCAGGGAATGAAAACATAATAATTCTTTCACCTTTTTTGGATGCTCCAAATGCCTTTGTAATAGTGGCTTGCTCAGATTATGCTCATGAATTCCTTAGAAATGAAATCTTGGCTACCTATATCTCTCCTTGGCACCTTTGGCTTATGTCTTGGCTTGGCTTGGAATCAATTTGGCATGATAACACTAGTTGCATGAAGCTTTCAAAACCAATCATACATTATAACTGTGCATCAAAAAAGCTTTGAAGATATTTAAGCATAATAAATTTACACCAGAATAGCTTAGAAATGATGTTGTGAATCCTCCTATTTATATATTTTTGGATTTGATCTTAACCAACCTCAACTATTCATCTCAAGATTGAGATGTGCAGTTGAGGATTAATTCCATTTTTTTAATTAAGTTTGTAATTATCCTCATCATAACATTGGAAGAAGGGGAAATTACGAGGCATGGAGGGAATCATAGAAGGAATTGATGAGGAATGGGAGGCATGAATCCTAATATTTATGGAATTTATGGCCTAGGATGTCTTCCCAAGAAATGAGGTCACTTGATGATGTAGATATTCAATATTCATTTCCAAAAAAAAATTGTTCAACAAGTTTCCATGGAATTATTGATTAGGCCTTGATTTGGGTTAATTATATCCTAAACATGATTAAGCACTTTATGCACAAATTACTTAAATTGATCAGAATGCCTTGTTATTGGTCCTAAATTTTACTAGATTGGAATTAGACGTCCACATTAGATGCATTAGATGCATATTCCCATTTAGAATGTTTCCAATAAAAAATAACAAAGGCACATGTCTTGTAAAAAAGACTTGATAGGGAAGATCAATCTAGAGCACCCAGGTGCAAATTTGGCATTTTGACTCAAAATGATCTGATCAAAGTTAGCTAGCCCATAAACTACATTGACCCATTTAGGGATACCCTAGCTAAAATTGGCACTTGAATTTATCATTTTCACATTATTTTGCATGTTTTAGTGTTTTTAGGTCAAATTGTGCATTTTGGGTGGAAATTGGCCAAAATCTTGATTGGAGGTTATCAATTGTTAGTTTTAGGTGTCTACAAGTTTTAGAGTTTCTTCTCTTAGTGCACTTTATTTGAATTTTTGAACATTGAACATGAATTGTTGAACATAGTCTTTCAAAGATTCATCCCCCTCTTGAGTCATCATGAATATGTCATTTCTTATGTAACTTCTTCCTTGTCCATATTCCTGATACTTAGCCATAAATTTATTTTTCATATCCTCCCAAGTGAGGACTAAATTACTACCTAGTCCCATGAACCAACAAAGTGCTGAGTCCTTAAGGGTGGTTGGAAAAAGTTTTAATTTTTATGCATCTTACCTATAGTCATAGCTTCTCTAGAGGATAAAATTCAAATAAAAAGGTGTCTAGGTCTTCTGAGCATGTACCTCTAAAATTAGGCAAGGTTGAGGGTGGGATATTTTTCATGTGCTATGCCTATTTCATTTAGAATAGGAAATTCAAAAGTAACTATGTTTGGAGTCTCATTGTTATCCACAAATTCTACTTCTCTGTTCATGATGACTTTTCTTGTGATATGGATACCAAAGGTACTTAGGATAACATCTTCAAATTTTGTATCAATACCTTTGTTATTATGATAGTGAATGTTTATCTTTTTCTCTATAGTATTTTTTTAATGAGAAATTTGAAGATTATCTTAAGCTTTCTTGGATTTGTTCAAGAAATCCTTGATGGAATGCTTTTATGATGCTACTTTCTAGAGTGTTTGGTTTATGAAGTTCTTATCCTTCATTTCTTATTACTAACTTAGCTAATGCTTCCTTTAATTCTATTTCCTTTTTCAAAACCACTAGTACTTCTTCTACAAGTTATTTCCTTTAGTTTTAGTGTTTTTTTCTTTAAGATCCCTTTAACTTATGGTATTTTTTCAAAAGTATTCTTAGTTAACATGGGGTACTTACAATTCTTTCTTAGTAGCAACTTGTGGCTTATTTAGTAGAAATATCCTTTGAGAATCTCTTTCTCTCTACATAAACATTTGTGATACACCTTTCAACTATCATGTTCCTTCTTGCATAGGATTAGTGTCTTTTTGTTTTTTGAGTGTTTCAGGGGGTTGTTTCAAAATAAGTAAAAAGTACAATAAGAAGTGCAAAAATCAAAATAACTAAAATTAAAATTTTGCTTCTAGGAAATAATAAATTTATCTACTAAAAGTAGGAAAATTACTATAGGAAGTAGAAAATAAAATTAAGAAAATTATCTTAGAAAATAATAAATAAAAGTAGGAAAATTATCTTAGAAAATAGGAAATGAAATCAGGAAAATTAAAGGCACGCTCTGTATAAAATAAATCACTCTTGTAGGAAATAAATCTTAAAAACATGAAGTAAGTAAATTACAAAATTTCAAAGAGGCATTCAAGGCTATGTACTATTTACTTCTTAAAACTTAAACATCTAGCATAAGATACTGTAGTGCCCTCACTCAACTTGCCTAGCTGGAATTATATGTCTAAGAACTTAGACATGTGTCATAAGTCACCATAGTGTCCTCACTCAACTTGCCCAATTGGGTAGAATAGTGCATTAACCATTCTTAAAAAATAATGATTGGTTTTAGAAAATAATAATTGACACCCTCCTTGACAATGGTGCCAAAATGTTGTGTAGACTAGTTAACCAGTGAATACCAAATCCTTGAGTCTAATTAACATAGGGTATGTACGCTTTTCAATGATGTTATCACTATATATGTATTATTGATTCATAAATCAACTTGGTTTACTAGTTGTAGTATAATGAACTTATGTTGAATTCACCAGATAGATATATTATGAAACTATTATGATAGAAATTAAAAAAATACTTCATACTTATAAATCACACATGCATAAAACTTTATATAATCAAATTAATAATGAAATATACTTACGCACTCCTAAATAAAGAGGGTCAAGATCTTCACTAGAACTCCTTATAAGGGGGCCCTTCTTTGAGAGATTTATAAAAGCTTCTTACAAAATCAACTTTCTCATTACTCAAATCTATATCAATTAAAGATTTTTATAGAATATTATAATGCAATGACTTCTATATCTCTATTAACTATCTAATCTCAATTTAAACTTCACTAACTCCTTATTTGATTTAGGTTCTTCCATCAAATAAAAATAATAATTTATTAACTTCTAACCAAAGACACCAAACTAAGAAAAATACAAATACTTTATAAACTACCCTAGTCAACCTTCAAGTGGTTAGTAACTGAAGTTACTTATTTTAGGTTTGATTATGTTAAGGATAATGTGTATTTTTTTTCTTGTTTATTTATTTTTTTCTTCTTCCCATTGTCCTTGTCTTTCTCATCTTTAGCAACACATCTAAATTTCCTTGCATGTAAGGAGTCTTTACAATAACTATGATCCTTTCCAATCATTTATTTGATTCCCAAGATAGTTGGATGTGTCTTTAAGATCTAGTCATAATAATAGTTCTATTTTATATAGTGGTTTTAGATAAACTATAGGTGAAGCCTATAGTTTCTATGGGCACTCTATAGTGACTACAGGTAACTTGTAGGTAAAGCCTACAGTTACCATGGGAAACCTATATGTGGAGCCTAAAATTGTTGTAAGCAACCTATAATGACTATTGGTAACCTATAGGTGGAGATTATAATTGTTATGCGTAGCCTATAGGTGGAGCCTATAGTTATTGTGGTCAGTCTATAAGTTTTGTGCCCAAATGAGATCATATGGAATTATGTTATCTTTCAAATGCTTGTTAAATAAATTTACACAAGTATAATTTAATCAAGGAAAAAACATAAATAATTCAAACATCAATAATTCATAGTATAACATACATACATACATACATACATACATACATACATATATATATATATATCTACACACACACACACCTAGTATAAATATTTTTCTATGTAAATACTCATAACCATCCATGACTCATACAAAGGAATAAATAAATTTATGATTTTGTGCGTGCATTGATATATATATATATATATATATATATATATATATATATATATATATATCAATGCACACATAAAATCATAAATTTATTCATTCCTTTGTATGATTCATGGATGGTTATGAGTATTTACATAGAAACAGATATATACTAGGTATGGATGAGGCTAAAAAATAAAGAAATTTATGGCCTCATCACCTACTTCCTCACTATGTTGACACTTTGACCCATCAAATAAAATGGTTACTTGATAGGTGAAATCCAATTGAAAGAGGGTCATGATGGACTCATCAAAGAACTCAAGAGGAGAAGGTTGGTTATCTTATAAAGGTACTTTATCTAGTTGGTTAACATTGACTTTCCCTTTAATTAACTTTTATTGAAGGAACTCAAGGTCAAACTCTATTAATAACATAAGTCACTTGGCCATACTCTAGTTTTGATATGGCCTAGAGTGCATGTACTTGAGTGGGTCGATGTTGGTTATGATATAGGTTTTATGGTTTAAAAGGTAGTGGAAATTTTTGGTAGACATGAATACTAAGGCCAAGTAAAGTTTATCAGTATGGTTATATCTATTTTCATATTCTAAAAACATGTATCTAATGTAATACATGGATTGATCTTTGTGTTATTCATTTTGATGCGACAACATTGCCCCTAGGGAATGGTCGATGGTAGAGATATATAAGTATAAAGGTTTGTCATTTTTGGGAGGGGTAAAAATGAACAAAAAAATTTCCCATCTTCCTTCCAGACCGTAGCATCATATTTATTTGGTCTTATTAGGATATGCCTAGGATTGACCCCTCCATCACCCTTCATAACATAGTTACCCATCTAGAGGCTAAGTTAGTAGGGTAAAATATTCACAAAATATACCCTTGTATAGTTCTTCTGATCAAGGAAGAACTTTAATGTCTTTTATCCATCAACTTTATTCAACGCATCGACTACCCACAAAGGGTCTCTAATATTGTTCCCATTACCAAGCCCACTAGGGGACTCCACCTTTGTGTGTATTTTTGGGACCTTAACCTTGTATGCCCCAAATATGACTTTCCTTTACCCAACATCAACCAACTAGATGACTTTACCATAGGTCATGAGATGTTATCCCTCATGGATGGCTTTTCAAGATACAATCAGATCTTGATCACCCCCTCAAACCAACATAAAATTGCCTTCATTACTCCTTAAGGAACCTTTTACTATTGAGTCATGGCTTTTGGCTTAAAAAATGAAGTTAAAACATATCAATGGGTCGTGAACTATGTATTCCATGATCTTATTCATAAAATTGTAGAGGATTATGTGGACGATCTCCTCAAAAAATCTAAATATCGCAAGGACCATTTATCTATTCTTACTTTCATTTTTGATTAACTAATCCAATTATGTGTTCAACTCAATCCTAAAAAAATGCATTTTTTGGGTTTTGTCTAGAAATCTTATGGTCTTTATCATCTCCCTTCATGGAATATCCCCAAAAGGAACAATAATGAATGTCAAATAGTAGCTTTGCTATGGGTTCATAGTTGATTTGGTAATTACTAATGGCCGTATTCCTCTCCTTACCCCCTTGGGGTTCAATAGAATAACTAACCACCAATATTCATATATGCTTGGGTAGGATGAACGTCAAACAACTTTGCTGTGGGTTCATAGTTGATTTGGTAATCACTAATGGCCGTATTCCTCCTTAGCCCTTTGGGGTTCAATAGAATAACTAACCACCAATATTTATAAATGCTCGGGTAGGATTGCACTCACACCAGCAGTTTAGGAGATGATCTTCTCATCTATGTGAGTATATGCAGGCATGAAAGAGCCATTTTACCCATAAAAGTACTCACAACCAAAGAGCTTTTTGTCTAGAAACAAATTAAACATTGCTATTGCCTTAAATGACTTAGCCAGTTTGCATAGCATGCTAACATATTAAATCAAAATTATCCTCTACACGTATGTATATGAGTACATGATTGATCACCCATAGCATTTTAATTCTGAGTGCTAGGTGTTTTGCTTGCTAAACATAAAAAAATAAAATTGACTAACTTAACAACTCTTTGATATTATACTTACAAAAAATACTTGAATTTAGAAATTTAATTTAATGTTCATTTAAACTTGAACAACTTATTTCACCCTTTCATTTTTTTGTTCTAAGAATTTTCTCTACTTTAACCTCTCAAGACATTATCATGTTAACTATGATCAAGTATTTATATGATTTTATCATGTGAATAGAAGTTAGTAACTATAACGAAGCAAATGATTTAAACACATATAAAGTATATAAATCAAGTATATAAGTACTCATGAAATATGCTACCCATAAATAGTAAAATATATGACATGATATGGCCAATGAGTAAGCATTACTGATGTCCAGTTTCCAACTTAATGTCAAGAATAAACACTCACCGCTGTGTTTTCAAACATCCGCAATACAATGTAAGCCATATAATCCAGATCTCTCATTTTATAATCATTGTTCCACTTAAAATAAAAATCTTTCTTTACAATATGGTGGAAGGTTTGGTATCGATCTAAAAGGTGGGAGATAAAATGATGAATGGATTGGAGCTTCCCTTGTAAACTATAAAGTTGTTTGAGGTTAGTTCGAGTGAGCATGTCAAGGATGGCTTTGATCTTGGTGGGATAGACTTTGATTCCATGAAAGGAGTTAATAAATCCAAGGAAATTTCCCAACAAGACCTTACAAATACATTTCTTAGGGTTAAGGCAGACATGGTAATGGATGAGGCATTCAAAAATGATCTTAAGAATGACCAAGTGATCTTTTCAAAGTCTAGATATTTTGATAAGGTCATCCACATAGTCCATGACAATCCTATGGATAAGGTCATGGAAGATATAGGTCATTGCACATTAGTAGGTTGCACCAATATTATTTAATATGAAATACATGACTCTATAGCAAAAGGTTCCCCAATGGGTGGTAAAGGTGGTTTTGTGATAATTTTTTAGAGCAATTAAGATTTTATTATATCTTGAGAATCTATCCATAAGAGATAACATCTCATGGCTAGTTGTAAGATCAAGTAGCTAGTCAATGCTCAATAAAATAAAGATATATTTAGGGAAAATTAGGTTGAGGTCATGAAATTTTGCACAAATGTGTAGTCCCCCTATGGTTTTGGTGATAGGTACAACATTTAAAACACATTGGGGGTAGTGAATGGGTTAAATTAAATTTATAGATAGGAGATGCTAAAGCTCTTCTTTTATGAGAAGGGCTATGCAAGGTTACATACATCAAAGCTTCTTATTGATAGGCTTGGTATCATGGTTGGTGATTATGTTATGGGTAGAAATGTTGGGGTCAATTCTAGGCATGTCACTATAAGACCAAGTGAAGGCTATGTTATGGTCTTGGAGTAAAGAAGGGAAGTCCCAAAGTTATTTAGCATTTAGTAATTTAATAAGTTTGATGATGCAAGGGTTATTTGAGGTGCCCACATTCATAATCATGGTGAATTTATTCAACATGATTGAGTTCTTGAGAGGAAGGGATTTGTTGATGGAGGAATTTAGGACACCAAGGTGTGTGAGAATAGAATCATCATCCTAGCACTGAATAGTGTTAATGGTAAGAGAGTCTTCTCCTACCATCTCAAGATAGGTTAGATAGATAGTTATAGTTGCCCCTTTATTTTGATAAGTTAGGTATCTGAGGCTAATCATGTTGATGAAAAAATGTTAGGTGGGATGATGTTATCATATTCACATGCAAGTGGACATGAGGCCGGTGAGGAAGGGGCATCTTCCTTAATAATGGTAATGGTAGGTGGTTTAGGTTTCTTCTTGTTGTGTAGGATGAAACCAAGGCCATGCTTCTCATGTAGCTTCTTGGTTTCAATGGTGACCAATTCATATGGGCCATCCTCATATCACCCAAGACTAAAGCCTTTCCAAGCTCATTTTATCTAGGTAAGAGAAATGAGTGGTAAATGGCCTAGTTGAAATAGAACTGGTATAAGTACCAAGGATTTTATCAAGTCACCCATAGATAAAATGGGTTTGATAGTGGGAAAGTCCAAAGGGAATGATAGTTCTAACATTGGATTAATATTTTAACTATTTGGTGAGTTTCCCATACTCATGAGGGGTAGGGAAAGTGTCAAAGGATAAAAGGAGACACTCCCCCAATGAAAGGTGATGTAACATTGATTACAAAGGGTCCATGGTGGGGATTTTTTTTGAAGGGATAGAGGAAAAAGTTGATGCCTTATCAGTAAAATGGGATATGATATCCACTTTGGTGGTTAAAGGTTGGGTTTTAGCTACTAAGGGTGTGATGGATGGAGGTATGAGGACATCATTAGGGTGATAGGTAATATTACATGTAAATAAAGGACTTGTATCATCTTGGATGGTGATGAACTAACCTTCATGCTCAAACTTAATACAATGGTGAAGGGTGGAGGGGACACAACCCATGGAGCAAATCTAGGGTCATCTTAATAAAACATTATATTGGAATTCACCTTATACTACATAGAAAAGTTCAAAGAGTGTGTAGGGTCCTAAATAGATATGGATGATGATAGTTCCAAAGGTAGTGGCCATGGTATCATTCAATGATCGAAGGATGGCCAAGGTTTCAGACATGACATTATCTAACAGGTTGAGTGGGTTGTAGGCATAAGAGGAGATGATGTTAATTATATCTCCCCATCAATCATGACCCTTTTGATGTAGGTTTTGTTGATGTAAGAAGTAATAAAGTGAGGGGAATCTAGGTCATCTAGATGGATAAAGGGTATTTCCAAATCCTTGAAGGTAATAAGGTTAGAAATTTGAAGGGTACCAAAAAGGGCTGCTAGAGGTTGAGGGTCTTCAAGTTGGAACTCAATGGATTTAAAAGCCTCTATTAGTGCTTAGTGGTGATAAGGAGAGGTATAAATCAACTCATACAAGCTCATATATGTTGGGGTCTAGTGAATTTGCTTGAGGATAACTCTCTTGATAGATTCTTAAGGGGTTTGGCTAGGACACACCTAAAATAGATATCTTGGGTTTGGTTGAAGATGAAGATGGATGGGTGTGGGTTAGTTGGGAGGTTGAATAAGGATAAATCCATGAAATAGACACCTTAGCCTTCCCCTTATCCCTTTTTTATGATCTCATGACCACATTGATAGTATGGACAGAAGGAGAGGTTAAAGTAGTAGATTATTCAGACTTATCTTCACCCTGAGGTGAGAGTGGAGGAGTAGGTAAGCATTGGATAGTTATGGTTATTGGTTGGATTGGTATGGCGCCCATGGAATATTTATTTATTAATATATCATCCTCCTTATAAAGTTGGTAGATAAATATTTTGGAGAGATTTGTAGTTCTCCATGTCATGGCTAGATGTCCTATGATAAGAACATAAATGGTGGTCATTGTACCATACAAGTTTTTAAATAAGAGGGCTAAATGGCTTGATGGGAGGTAAGGATAAACAAGATTTTTGTAATAAACTATGGAAAATGGTTGAGTAAGATTCAAATAAAGGTGGTATAGGTGTAGTAGTTTTTACTTTGATGGTACAAGGTTGGTTAGAAATAGGTTTGGTGGTATGTAATTTAGGTAGGGTGGTACACTTGGTTAATGGATTTAGTTTAGGTAAGGAGGTTGATGAGCTATGGGTGGAGTATCATAAGGTAGGTAGCTTAGGTATTTTTAGTGTAGCGAAGAGAGGTGTGTAATAAAGCAACTATGAAGGTGTAACCATAAGAGGTGGTACAATCATGGTAGAGATGATTAGTTTTCTACTCAAGGTACAAGGATGAGGCCCCAAAATGAAGGGCAAGGTTGAGGGAGGAATTTTTTTTGGATTAGGTCTTTAGGTAGTTTTACCTTTTTGGTTGCTTTGGTTTGGAATTTTCTTGGTGGGATTAAAGAAGTTAGGTCCACTTTCATAGATGGGTGACTAAGGCTTGGTGTGGGGAATGTACCAAGGCTATTGGTTATTTTGGTTGGGGTGATATAATATTGTTTAGCTATTTGGGTCTTTATTGAATTAGGTGGTTGGGGTTTGGTTGGTTTGGTAGAGGTCTTAGTTGGTTGGGTGGAGGTTTTGGTTGGTTGGGTAGATATAGAAATGGGTTAGTTAAAAGAAGTGGTTGGTTGGTCTTCCAAAGAAAGGGTAGGAGGTTCCATTTTGGTAATATAAAGGAGACCAAGTTGTTTCTGAAATGTTGTCTAGTATAAGTCGAGTTTAAAATCAAATTCTAATCTCTGAATTAGTATATAGAATGGTTTATAAATTAGTTTATCTCCCTAGGTAATAGGTTGGAATGATATCCCTATAGGTTGGGGAATGAGGGTGGTAATATTTTCCTCTTCCTCAATAAAAAGATACAAGGTTTATATAGGAGAATCCTCTAAAATAGGAGTGGATATGGGGATTTATTCCTCAATTATATTCTTTGAAGAAGGGGTGGTTTAATCGATAGTAAAGGGTAAATATAAGGTAACGATGGTTGGTTGTTTTGATATGTTAGTTGAAAGAGAGGCCAAAGGATCCAATACCTTAATAAGTAGAGGGGGGGAGGATGGAAATTATTTAGTTTGAGTTTTAAAAGGAAGGGAAGTTAATTCCACTATCTTAATAGATGGAGGAGGTGGAGAATTAGAAGATTGGGTACTAGGTGGTTTGGTAATGAGTGCATCAAGGACCATGCTAACTATATAGGAATCATGAGAACATTTGACATTATCACTCCAATTATTAGTAAGAGCATGGTTTGTGAAAGGTTACCTGAATATATCAAGGGCTTAGTTTGATGGTAAATTGGGGTTGTCTAATGCAAGATCTCTCTTAACAATGAGGGATTAGAGAAGGCTCATGAAAGTGTTAACTCTACTAACAACATATCCTATGACCTAATGGAAGGCACACAAATAATTCTCATTGAACCAACTAGGTTTAGGATGAGAAGAGTTAAATCACTAGGGTGTTTTGATAGGAGGAAGTTGAATGATATTGGATTTTAATAACTTCTCCAAGATGGAAGCATAAGATTCTCCAAGTGGATTGAATTGATTTTGGTTATTATGTTTTTGGTTCCTCATGTTTTTATTTAAGGAACTAGTGGAATTTGGTTTGTTGATGGAAGGTGGAGTGGCCTTAAGGACAATTACATTTGTGGTTCCCTTGCTCTTAGTATTGATATTGGACTAGTTGTTTGATTTGGAAGAAGAGGCTTCATTCTTTTTGTAGGTTGAGTTCTCATTTTTTAGATTTAGCTTTTCTTTGTTAATGGTTTGGTTATCTAACTTACATGCCATGGTAAAATATTCATCAAAGGTTTAAAATATTTGTACATAGAGTGTAGAGGAGATATACTTGGCACATGCCTAAGTAAAGAGCTCTATGAGTTCAAGTTGAGGTAGGGAGAAGGAAAGTTGGTTAATTAGGATTCTCCAATGAGTTAAAAAATCATTAATGGATTCATCCTCAAACTAACAGATAAAGTAAAGGTCAATGATAGAAACTTTCTTGGAGATATTGATAAAAAAAAGTGGTACAAGAAGGTTTGAGCCAGTTGGGTGAAGGAGAAAAGGGAGTGCTTGGGTATTACACTATACCAATCGAATGTTGAATTGGTTAGAGATATGGGGAAGGCATGAAGAATAAGGTCATCATCATAGATGATGAGATAAAAAGCATGCCTAAATGCCCTAAGGTGTTATTGGGGATCCTCCTTTGAAATTTATAGAACTTGGGAAGTTCCCATTAGGGAGGATATGGCCTAATAAATATAGATGGATGGATGGGATCATTATATATTTGGTCATATGATAATATTTTATGTGCACCCTAAATGGATGACTCTATGGTGGTCATCTTTTCCATAATAATATTCATTAGGTCTACTTAGGGTTATGCATCTAGAAGGTTATAAGATGCATCCTAATATGATGGTTGGGTGACATACTGATAGTGGGTAGAAGGTTGGAAGGCTACCACATATTGGTAAGTCAATGCCAATGGTTGGGTGGAATTTAAATAAGGGTAGGTAGATGTAGGTTATTGGGTAGTGGGTAAGGGTAAATGGCCTTATAAGTTATTGATGTATCCAAAGTTTGGTGTAAGGGGTACTTATTAGATAGGAGTAGTATTTGGGTTGGTGATATATGGAAGGGTGGTGACCCTTGTATTGATTGGTGGCAAGGTAGAGGGTATGGACACCATAAGGTTTTGAAGTGGTGTGGTGATTGATGGATTGCTGGTAGCTAAATGCAAGTTGGTAGTGATAGAGGTAGGCACTCCTATTGTGGAGGATTTTTTGGTAAGAGTGGAAGGTATAAGGGTAGTGGTAGTTTGGGTTGGTTGGTTTTCTATGGTAGTCTCAAAGGGGTTGTTGGTTGATGATGAAGAGTGAGTTCTTGTTTTTGATATTTAGCTTTTCTTTGTTAATGGTTTGGTTATCTAACTTACACACCATGGTAAAATCTTCATCAAAGGTTTAAAATCTTTGTACATAGAGTGTATAGGAGATATTCTTGGCACATGCCTAAGTAAATAGCTATATGAGTTCAAGTTGAGGTAGGGAGAAGGAAAGTTGGTTAATTAGGATTCTCTAATGAGTTAAAAAATCATTAATGGATTCATCCTCAAACTACCAGTTAAAGTAAAGGTCAATGATAGAAACTCTCTTAGAGATATTGATAAAAAAAGTGGTACAAGAAGGTTTGAGCCAGTTGGGTGAAGGAGAAAAGGGAGTGCTTGGGTATTACACTATACCAATCTAATGTTGAACTAACTAGAGATATGGGGAAGGCATGAAGAAGAAGGTCATCATCATAGATGATGAGATAAAAAGCATGCCTAAATTCCCTAAGGTGTTATTGGGGATCCTCCTTTGAAATTTAAAGACCTTGGAAAGTTTCCATTAGGGAAGATATGGCTTGATAAGTATAGATGGATGGATGGGATCATTGTATATTTGGTCATATGATAATATTTTATGATCACCCTAAATGGATGACTCTAAGGTGGTCATCTTGTCTATAAGAATATTCATTAAGTCTACTTAGGGTTATGCATCCAGAAGGTTATAAGATGCATCCTACTATGATGGTTGGGTGACTTACTGATAGTGGGTAGAAGGTTGGGAGTCTACTACATATTGGTAAGTTAATGTTAATGGCTGGGTGGAAGATACATAATGGTAGGTAGATGTAGGTTGTTGGGTAGTGGGTAAGGGTACATGCCCTTATAAGTTAGGGATGTAACCAAATTTTGGTGTAGGGGGTACTTATTAGATAGGAGTATTAGTTGGGTTGGTGATATATGGAAGGGTGGTGACCCTTGTATTGATTGGTGGAAAGGTAGAGGGTATGGACACCATAAGTTTTTGAAGTGATGTAGTGCTTGATGGATTGGGGGTAGCTAAATGAAGGTTGGTAGTGCTAGAGGTAGGCACTCTTATTATGGAGGATTTTTTGGTAAGAGTGGAAGGTATAAGGGTAGTGGTAGTTTGGGTTGGTTGGTTTTCTATGGTAGTCTCAAAGGGGTTATTGGTTGATGATGAAGCTTGGGTAGTCAATGGTTGAGTAGTAACTATGGTAATAGAGTTACTCCCCATGAGGTGGGGAGGCATGCCATAGGGTGGATCTACAAGTTATAATATATTTATTTGGGTGCCTATTCTATTGGTAAAGATATATAGGGAGTTATGGGGGTTCAGGGCCTATAACAAATATGGTATCAGTGTCAGTTTGGTTCTATACTACTAGGACTATAAGCACATTCAAGTGTTGAGGCTAGTGGGGTTTTCATGGGTATGTTTTACAAAAATTGATTTCCTCATTAATTTTATGTGATGGAGGGGTGATTTTTTTATTTCAAGTGCTATAGGTGGTGAACATAATGTGGAGTGGTTTAGGGGTGAACTAGGTGTACTAGTGATAAGAGAGATCACCTATAGGGCTTATGCCTAGTTTATAATATGGCCAAGCTATAGAAGGTAGACACTATCCCTTTAAATATATATAGATACTCAACAAGAAAGATTGGGAGGTGGATCTCATCCCATTTGAGAGGGTGAGGAGGTAGTTTGGCTTAGTACAAGGTATTTCAAATCCATTCCCTAGGTATAGGAAAGAGGATTCAGAGATCTTAATACCAAACCCACATCTTGTACAAACTTTACTAGACTATGAGAAGCTTATAACTAGGACAAAAATAGATGATGTTAGGTTCATAGATAGGTACATGAAATGGTACTAGCCTATAGATATAATTATCAATATTGGTGGGGATGATTGAGGTGTGAGGCTAATGCTCATGGATTTGGCTAGCCCTGATGGATATGTAGGAGTGGATTTAACTATTTCATAGGGATAGGTTACAATTATATAGGGGAAAGTGGCCACATTATAGGTCTATATTGATACACTATAGGTTAGGTTTCTAATTTAAAGGGTCAGGTTTCTATCATAATAGGTGAGAGGGATTAGGCTAGGACCTCACTAGGCTTGGTGACCTAGGAGAGAGACTCTTTGAGATAGAGATGATGAGGAGTAGTAGTAACATAGACAAGGCTAATGGGTACCATCCCCAAAACATGATACCTAACTCTAGTAGAGGAACTATAGTATTAAAAGGCCTTAAAATGCTTTGCATTAGCACATGTTAGTTAGTTATTTAAAAAGGTGTCTTGACCACATAATTCCAAGTAAGCTAAAAAAACCGATTGCCTAAAATTTATGAAATGGAAAATGGAAGAAAATGGAACCTTCATGTGAGACTAGCATGCCTCTACTATAGGTGTCCACAGAGCTAGTATAAACAAGTATGTGCCAAGCTATGTAAACTGATCAATGTGAAAAATTTTACTTGTGAAAGCTGATTTTGGCTTCCACCTTATTATTTTGTTTGAGAGCTGATTGTAGCTTTCAAAATTATTTTACTTTTGCTATGATTTTGATAATGAGTCTTTTGTTGATTTATATGGGAAGCTAATTGATGTAGGAAGCTTCAAATAAATTATTATGATTTTGATAAAATTATTTACTCATCCATCATTTTAAGGAGTTACCTAAGTTTATTTTCTTTGTTCAATGATTTTTGATATCTATCCTTTAATGGAGAGAAGCTAAACTGAGGTTAGCTAATGTTCTAGTTTACAAATTTTGGGTTACTAAACCAACAACACTTTTTCACTTATAACAATGTAATCAACTCAAAAATATTATAGGATGGATCTTAAAGAAATTTTAGAAAGACTATGGATATAAAATATTAAAAATAAAAATATCTAATGGTAATTTTTAGATTTGAAATCAAGTCAAAAATGGCCTTCTTTTATAAAGAGATAGGAGCTTGTATGGGGGAGTTCAATTAACCCTAATAGATAATTCAACTTGAGAGGAACTAGAGAGGATCTAAAATAGATGAGGGACTAACTCAAGCCTAACTAGAGGTGAACATACAATGAGAAAGTTAATAAACATGGCATTAAACATGTAAAATGTGTAAAAATGGGAGTCATAAAAAATAATTTTGGAAGATGTTTTAAAAGGGACAAAATCATTACTTTATGTAGAGGGCATTTTAAAACCTACCACTCTGAGTGCTAGAACCATTGATATAAAATATGAAACCACCCTTGTCTTAATATAAGAATTTCACTCAAATGTAGAACTATCACCTAAATTACAAAATCACAGTGGCAGTTCTATAATTGAAGGTTTGGTTTTGTAATGGAGAGGGTGATTACATCACCTTGAATAGTGATATCATCACACATGGTTAGTTTTTAAAACAACATTAAATAATCTATGAAATTATAAAAAAAAATGGACCAAATGGGTTCAATGGAGGATTATGAAGGTAGAGGGAGGGAAAAGAGATATATAATTCATTATAGAGCATAAAGCAAGAGATCAATGCATCTTCATTAGATTTATATTAGGCACGTCACACCATGTAGATTTTGGGTGCATACATATTTTATATTATGAGGGAACCTTTTCATGAGTTATAAATGTTTATTTTTAAGTAATGCATATAGAAAGGAAATAATAAGTCAAAAATATTTACCTTACCTATCGAAGTGGTAGAGTGAAGCCAGTTGAGACTCAATGCAATATGCAAACAAAAGATGTGAATCAAGTGAAATTTTTGATGAAAAGTATTAAATGTAATATGTAATTAAAACATGTAAAATAATATGTATGATGCATGTGAGAAATATCATACAACCTGAACCATCGTGTTGGGGGACTAAATTTGATGCCAAGTTGTCATGCACTTACAAAATCATAAAACTTGCTAAAAAGAATAAGGATGTTAGAATGTTAATTTTGAAACATTATTCATGAAATCTATGATAAATATGTCTTAAAAACATGAGAATAAGTATTAAATAAAATAATATGCCAAAATTGGAAAGCTTTTTGAATTAAAATGGTTAGATTTAGACCTGATATTTAAAAAAACATGCCAAAAATAGTTCATATTAGGCCCCTTTTTGCCTAAGTCTAAACCCACACTAGCTTAGCAAACATTTCAACATAATTCAATCATGTGGAGTGATTTATTTTTTGGTATTTTTTTCACCAACTAGAAGAATCAACACTCATCTTACACTAGATGACATGCAATTAACTAGCACCCAAAATTTGTGGGGTATCTTCATGAGTATTTTCTTGTGGTAAGAAGAGTACAAAGTGTAAAAAGTGATGGAGCCAGTGGAATGATCAACCAAGGATCTAGCTTAGTACCTAGTGTTCACCCTTCACACTAGAAATAATATGCTCATAAGTACTATAAAACCAAGCTTGAGCTAGTGATTAGAGAGAGGTGACTTGGAGATAGCAAAGCTCTACAAAATTTATTCTAGGCATAGTGAAGAAACCAACATTGAAACTTAGTTTTAGTAATGGATACCTATGAAGATCCACCTTGTAGTGCCCAAGCTCTCATGTGAGCCTCTAGGTTGATAGTTGTTTAGATAAGCATGTGCTCTATTTATTTTAATATGAACTATGTTATTTGAACCTTGGTAATCGAAGAATGAAATTGAACCTATCTATGTATTGATCTAGTTTATATGGTTATGGAAGGGTTATTTAAAAACGTGATGAATGTAATTATTATGGTGTTATAAAATTAATCTAAACGTTATGAATATTGGTTACAATATTTTGGTTCATGATTTTCATGGCATATCTATAATTATGATGACATCAACATATTATGTGGAAATGATTTGAGTGTAGGAAAGATCTCATGCCAATCCATGATACCTATGCATAAAGTGGTAACCCATCATAAACACTTGATTTAAGATATTCAATTTAACCCTCCAAGTTCTTGAAGGACACTAAAAATTATAATACATAGGATTCCACCCATAGTATTACATAACAACCTGATATATACTTGTGCCCATATGATCAGAAGTAGCTACCTAAATAGGATTTGCACCTATAGACCCTCAGCCTAGCCTAGAAATAACTTTTACTAATGAACTTGAAAATTCCATTGTTGTAAATGACCAAGCCCCTTGAATATTGAGTTGCACCATGGCACAATTAGCCTAATATGGGCCTTGATTCTTTCTTTGTTGCACTTTGTGTGAGTGCATAAAGCTTGCACCTTATGCGAATTAATGCTGGTATAGTCGAGTGATAAACATTGAGCACTACAAGATTAGTCTATGTTTTCTCCTAGTTGTAACAAGTCTATAATTGACTTGGACAATTGAATAAGCACCTAAAAAAGTAAATGGATTAAGAAAAATAACTTCTCTACAATAGTTCATTTATGCCATTTACTTTGAGAGATTTCTTTTGGAGCTCTTGATTTCTTATGACTATTTCAAGAATGAATGGAGTTGATGGGATGAGGATGAATAGAGGATGGTGCATACACCAATAAGATAATTTTCCAGCCAATATTAGGTGGGTTTTGTTGACTTTTTCATTTTTGTCCCAAATTTGGAATTTTGATCAAAACTTAGTTAAACTCCAATGAATTTTGAAAATTTTATCTTTTAAGTGATTGATAGGTGGAGATTAGGGACCTATTATAGTTTTATGGTTTAGAGTTAATTTTATATATTTTTTATGGCATTGGGGAGTTAAAATCACTGACAAATATAACTACCACTATTATGATGGAGCCATCACCCTTTATAAGGTAGAAGTTACATAATCACTATGGTAGTAACATAATCACCATAGTGTAATTATGGAATTGCCTTCACATGGTGAAGTTACATAATTTACATGTAGTATTTTCAAAGCCACTATAAGGTAATTTCATAACCATCATCTACAAGTTAGTGTGGTTATGTGCATGAGAAATGTGTATAGAATTTGACTTATTCAAAAAGAAAATCTAGTTCTCAGGATGACTTAAGGTATTCTTATTTGTTGTAAGGTGTTTATGTATGATAGATCAGAGTGTGAGAGTATTAGTGGTTCCCCTAAGTTCTAACACTTTTGACAATCAATGAATTAGACATTCTTGATCAAGCTAGGATACTATGATTATCATAGGTAAGGATCATCCCCACCTCTAGTCAACTATTACATGAAATCTTGACCTATTGGGATCCTGACTGAAACACTTTTAAGTTTTATTAGGCCCCAAGAGATTGTATGATCTCTCTCATATATGTATATCATATTAGTAGTCTTACCACAACTAGTCAATTAGTATGCATATGAGTTGCTGATAGTAGCCATGGGGCCCATAGTTGGGTATATTACTTTTGAGATCCTTATGCATCTGATGTGGTTGCAAAGTGTAGGCTGAAACTTTATTGGGTTTAGGGATTAGTGATCCCCAATTTAGGGAATACCATCATTAGTATCCATCACTCATAATTAGTGGGGGACAAGGGTACAAAGAGGCTTTTATACAGTTGGTCATTGATCATGTGATGCATTTAAAAGAGAGGGGTATGCAACTCCTAGGGATAGGAGTTGCTAGTGTGGACATATAGAAACCTATATCGAGTGGCTCATTTGGGATCCCTTTCTATCATCCACCTAACCATCATCATGGGTTGGGTTTACAAGAGGATGATCCCCTATCAAAGGGGTATTAATTGGGGCACCAAGAGATATTAGGGCCACTAAATGGATAGATGTGGCCCCATTTCATGCCTTTTTTAGGGTTTTTGGATCTTTGATAGGAGTATATTTGATTATCCTAGCTTATCAAGATATGGTTAGGTAATGGGAAAATGATGGATCCTATATTGCATCATATACTAGGGCCACTAAGGTTTGACATAAGCTGTTATATATTGAGGTACACCCCATGGATTGGGTGCCACATTAGTTTGGTATGCCCTATGTGGGAAACATCCATGTCTTTAGAGTCATGTATAGGGGGATATGAGAGGAGAGAACCATGATATTAGGTTGAATATCATGGCATATAATATTTAGAGGGGTGCTTATCACCTAACCCATCCCATAAGTAGTAGCACATGTACCTGTCATGAAAGTTGTTAGAGGAGGATGAGGAGAGGCCAAAGTTGGGAAGTGGTAGATGGGCCCACCACCACCACCACTACATGACCATATGTAGAATTAGAAACTAAGAGATGGAGATGGTGAGGCTCTTTGTACATTGAACTAGAGGAAGACCTTGATATAGATGATAAAGAAGACACAAAGGATGATTTTGACCCTAAATGGCATGAGAAATATCTAGGTAAAATATTGATTTTATTCATTTGTGATTATATCTCACATTGTTATTCCTTATAGTTGTTTAATTTATTTTATATGTTTTTTTATTTTTATATTAGAAGATGTAATTCATTATGTGTAGTATGTGATTGAAAATATTATTTGTGGTTGGAGGTGGATGATCAAGGACACCCTAATCAATCTATATTTTATTTGAGTATTATCCATATGTAAGACCAAATTTTGGTCAACCATAGAATTTATATAGGTATCAATCATTACATAGATGTCTTTGCCCTAGCATACCATGATGTGATCTTAGTGATAATTTTGAGGGTGGAAAACAATAATTTGTTGGATAGATAAAGGAGAGAAAAAGCCTAGTGGACACCATGGTAGGTGGAAGAGATGTTAGAGCCTCCAGTAATAGGAAATGGAGAATAACATTAAAGGGAGGTTCATGTAGGAGTAACCATATTATCTTTCATCCTAAAGATAGTGGGGTGGTCTTAAAGAGAGGCACTAGTAAGAGATATCAATTAAGTCATATCCTTGTACATTATTTTTCATAAGGACCTATTGGTGATCTAGGTTTCACCCTTGATGAGGAGAAGATTGTTCATGTCTTCCCAAAACCTAGTCCAACATGGGAGTGACCCATAGGATTTTGGATGCCTAATATGTAGGTCACACCTCTAGGTTTATGGTTCTAGATCCCATAATTTTTTAATTCAAATCTCTTTAAGACTTAAACTTGTCATAATGAAAATGGAAAGAGAAATAAAAACCAATCGAAGAACCTACTCTAAGTGGTGATGCACCAATTGATTAAAGATCCACTCTTAGCTATATCATTTAAAACCTATTAATGAACCTAATGGATACAATGATTAATAAGATTATTTGATGGTGTTATAATCATGAATATTTTTATGGAGGTTGAATACAATTCTAAAACTTGAAGGACTAATCCCATATCTACATAAGATAGTAGTGACTGTGACACTTCAAGAACATTCTTATTTGCTAACACTTCATACAATCTAAAATAGACTAACAAACTAAAGCTAGATACATGAAAGGACCTATAGATGACAAAATGATGCATACATTATACAAATAAAACTTCCATAGAGCACACTAAAATTTAATAAGAAGTTTAAAAATGTCTTCTATTGATTTTAAATAGTTACAAATTAATTTTGGCAAAAGGTTTTATACACCAAGCTGAAGGATGCCAAAAAAGAGCTCAATTCTTGCTTAAATATACATTTTGAAGAATAAGATATAATATTTTAGTTGTGGGAGAGGCCATTAATGAGGCTAATGTGGCTTATAAGAGTTACAATAGGCTTAATCCTCATCTTCAATCATTAACATGTATTCAATAGGTCCACTTTGGTGTTTGGGGAAGAGATGGAGGCTATAACTCCCTCATTTAACTTTACTCAAGATTTAATCATTACTAAAATAGATTAAGATTCCTTCCAATGGTAGTTATCCAATGTAAATGAAATGTTAATATCCCTCCTTAAGGTGTTAGGAAGCCTCTCCTTTAATGTGAATGCTAAATGGCCCATGAAACTACCTCTAGCCTATTATAATAACCTCTATTTTGAGATATGATCACTTGGATAATGGTTACCAATACTTGAAGATGGTTAGTCAGTACTACCATGCCACCTTTTTCCTTTTAAATTCTTCTAATTTCAATATAAGTAGGCATATTTGCTTGTCCTTTAACCTTATACTCATATCCATTACTTGAATGATCAAACAATTGAACTAGGCTCCCAATTAATTTGATAAGACTTATATCATCTTTGGATAACCCTATATGTATAGGAATTGAAATTTGTTGAGGTCAACATACCCCCATTTCTAAAAATATGGGACCCTTGTTTTAAATTGTGTAAATTTGTAGCTTAAAATTGAAAATTCATTTAATCAGAGTACCAATAGCATGTTTACACATTGTCTTTATTTAAAGATCATTCACATCTAGTTTTCATTTGGATTAATTGACATATTTTAAGATGATCATGGTTTTACCCCTTCTAAGGTTGATAATGGTTGTTGATTATGTTTATGTATTGTAGGTTCAACAGAATCTCATTTGGGAATGAACATGCTTAGCATTTTGTGCTTCAATGTTAAATTGATCTTTTATTTACCTTTCATATGTCAAATATTAATTGGATATATTTTAAGTCATGATAAAACCCTATTATAATGTTTTAACCTAGATCCTCTTTTGAATCAAATTCAAAATTACGTGGGAACAATTCATGCAGGAACAGTTATTTGTACATGGACTTAGATTAATTTTTATCCTAAGGCTTAGCCATGTTTTTTCTTTTAAATGACCAAAACTTAGTCTAAAAATATTATGCTTGGTCCCTTTATATCCCATAACCCCTTGGTATATTTTATTATTGGTTTGGTCTAGCTAATGCAAGATCCCTTTTGTTATATCCTAGACAAGTCATAAAGCTTTATCCTAAAGTTTTGATTATATTTATCAATACAATAAAATATGTTTTACCCAACACCACATATTTTTTCATAAGGAAATGGGGATCCTCTTTTTTTCAAAATATGATCTTAACAGGGAACCCTTTTTGTACATTTATGCAAAATTTGGGAAATCTAGGACATTTCACTTTTCTTGTGGGATGATATTGGCATCATTTTTATGAGACTAACTTTTGTATTTTAGATGAATTCTTTAGTTTCATAATCTTCAGGTTAATTCTTTTGGCCTTCATGCAAAATTATCTTTTTGGATGTTATGTTTTTTGAATTTTTGGTCCTATTTTATTTCAAGCTTATTGTTTAGGAAGCCTTATTTTTGTCAAAAATTTTGATGTAGAATTTTTCTCTAAGATAATTCTCCCAAAATAATTTAGCCTATGAATTATTTTCCTTAAGGAATTATGGACCACATATACTTTCCCTAAAATAAATTCATCAATGGATTATCCCTTTAACCCTATCCATCTTATCCTTCAAAACTTTTAGAATGACCTTTAGCCATATGAGAGTACCCTTCAAGAATTTTTGAAGTACCCTTTGGCCTTTATGAAATAGATCCTTTGGGATTTTTATCATGGATAAATTCCCTACAAATTAGACCCTTCAGATTATTACCAAAGTACCCTTCAACATTTTGGAATTTCCCTTCAGAACTTTTAAAATGTCTTTTTTTGCCTTTTTGAACCTATTTCAATGAATTTCTTGCTTATTATTAGAAAGAGAAACTAAGTATAGGTATGGTTGAAAAACTTAATTGATAGTGCATTCATAGAATTAGAAGACTATGAAGATCTCTTTGGCTTGGGAGGATGACTTATAGATAAAAAAGCACTAAATCAAACTTGTTTGTTAGACAAATAGTTGGATGGATTGCCTAGCAATAGCTAGATCTTAGAAGTGAAAGCTTCCTTAGGGTCTTTTAATCCACACATTTTAGATAATTAAGCTTATAAATAGAAAAAAAGGTACTTACATCAGTGAATCAAAAGGTACTAAAATTGAATACAATAGTGCTTGCTAATAAAATATAATAGAAATGATTAAATTAATGATAAACTAATTAACACTAGTGCTAAGGTGTTGGGTTATGATTCATAAAATTAGAAAGGTTTTTTTGAATAAGTAGAAGCACAAAAAATTAGGTTTGATTAGGTGTAGGTAGGTGAAATTAGCTTACTAGTTTTGATACCATAGTGACTGTCAGAAGTTGGGATGATTGTTGGTGATTAAGGTGATTGTTGATAGTTGAGCAGACCATTGGTGGTTGAGTCAACTAATGATGGTTACTATGTGAGGATCTGGGTTGGTAATTTGGTTGATTGATGAGATCTAAAAGATAGATTCTGAGAGATAGGTAAGGTTTAGGATGATTAAAAAATGGAAATAAAGTAAATGAATTCTAATAAATAAGTACTTATCTTACCAAAAATAGATTAGGTACATGGTTTAGGTATTTGATTTGTTCGTGGAATCTAGTTTGATTATAGTATAGTAATAATACCTAAAGGCTTGGTGGAGAGGTGGTAGCATATTGACTCTCTGATATGATTATTGGGTTATTGATAATGTTAATTATGATTAACCTACATGAAAGAAACTCATAGATACACAAGATTTTGTTGATAATTATAGATTCATAGATGCTTATAGATGTATTTTCTCCTCGTTGCTCCTCTCTTCTTATAGGCAAGGTGAGAGAGTTACAATAGCACATGAATTGGGCCTTCTAAATTTAACTCATCTATGCAATGGCTCACAATTGTAATTAGATAGGTTATTTTTAGAAAATCAAGGTGGGTAGTTTGTATGATTTTAGTTGGGGTAGTGAAACCTGACCATCAATAGTTAGGGTGACTATCAATGGTTAGCTTGACCATCAGTGGTCGAGTGCTAAAGGATAAAAAGGGCTAAAAGGCTAGATTGAGCCACTTAAGTTGAATTTATTGTGGGTTAGGTTGACTAGGGGTTAGAAGGTGATATTGGTCCCAAAGGGGTCCTAGGGTAGTCTAGGGGGTACTTCAACATTGGGAATTATGGTGTGTAGATTTCCAATGTCTACATTTTACCCCTTTTGTTATGTAATTTTGAATCAACAAGCTTAAAAATAAATAATGGAGTGCTAGTCAATGTTTTGATTGCATCAATTATGGGAGGAGTTGTTCCCCCTTAAAATAAGAGTTAGTGAGGTGAAACCAAAATTGAGTTGGGGTTTGATAAGTGATACATGGTAAGTTATTAGGTGGTGATAAAAGGTGAATGGGCATTTAAAATAAAATCATGCAAAAAAATGTGACTAAGTGCAATAGCCAAGATTACACACATGCTAATGTTGTTAATGTTGTTAAAAAAAGGTCAATTCTAAAATTAAAAGTGATGGGGTGATTGAGGCACAACATTAGGCATAGTTGATCAAGTGATTCCTATCAAGTTTCCTAGATAGGGTCAGTTTTTTTGTAGGTATCTAAGGTAGGAAGTACTCCCTTGAAAAACATAAATGGTCTAGTCAGGCACTAGGTGGTGTAAAATTTGAATGGTCAACATGGTAAAAATGGTCAATGCATTCAAAAAGACCATGCAAGGTTGTCACAAAATAGGTGATAGTTTAGGTCAAAAATGACCAACATTAAGGTAGAGGTAGCCTAATGATTAGTTAGAGAAAAGTAATCTCCAAAAAGTTCAAATTAGGTATGGGGAGTTTAGGTGATGTAAAAAGTTGGCATTTAGATGTAAGTTCCTAAAATGAAAAAATATAGGACCCTAACCATCAATTGTTAGGGGTTCCTAGGGTCAATTATCGATGGTCACCCTAATCATCGATGGTCAAGGGGAAACCCTAAAAATCAAAAATGTAAAAGAGTGAAAATGAAATTTCATTTTCACATTTGACAAGTTGACTCTATGCTTTCCATGCTCTAGTGATGTGGAGTGTTTGTCATTTTACTTGAGAGTGTTTGATTTAGTATAATCTATTAAGGTGTTATTTAATGGATTTGTTGAGCATGTGTATTGAGGTGATCAAAGGGGATCATAATGTAGGGTGGATGGGGGCATGGTTGAGCAGTTGGATGTAGACTCTGACCTTAATAATAATTAAAGAAAGAAGAAGGGGGTGTATTGAGTTTGTTAGTTAGTTAATTTGGTCTACTTTTAATAGCTAAACTTGATTACTTAGTGATGGATTTGGTAGGGTTTGTAGGAGTTTGCCCTAGGTTTTTTTTTTGGGTAAATTAAGATAATTAAATTAGTGAAATTGGAATTAGGAGGGTGTAGGGTGGGATATGTGATATTATAGGATTTAGGTGGTTAAATTATGAAATACTAATATTTTGGTGAGTTTAGGTGGGTAGGTCAAAGTTTTTTCCATCATCAATCACACACAATGACCATCGACAATTAGACCCAACCATTAATGTTTGAGTATGACCTTTGATTGTCAACCATCAAAGAAAGAAGTGCATATGATCATTGATGGTTGTAAGGACCATCAATGGTCAAGAATTTAAGGAAGGTTTCATTTAAATGTTTGTTAAATTTTTCATATGTTGGTATGTTGGAAAGGGTTTAAGGGTAATTTAATATTCCTAGGTGTAGGTATAAGATAGGGGAATGCTTTAATGTGTTGAAAATATTGTTATAACTAGATGTTGGTTTTGATATATTTAGGGAGTTTAATTAGAGAATTTTGTGGGTTTAGAGTTACATGTTATTGGATAGAAATGTGATGCATGTGGTTTAATATGTCAAGGTAGGTTTTTGAAGAAAGTATATGTTGATAGTTGATGAAAATATTGAAATTAGATGAGGTTAGGTAGAATGATTGAAAAATAAATGTGTGAGCTAACTTGAATGTTTTGTAGGCATGGGACTAGCTCTAGATGAGGGATTAGGTTCTTAGGATTTTCATAGAGATTCATGATGGTATGACCATGAATGAGTGGAGGTACATGGAAGAGGTTGGCCTTGGGGCCATGGTTCACTATCACCACCTACCATAAGATATGGCTATGATCATGGATCTTATCAAGATATGGGACCTAACCATGAACACATTTCTATTGCCAATAGGGGAGATCACTATCCTACTAGAAGATGTGATTAGGATTATATACTGGCCCATTCAAGGGGAGCCAATTTACTACATTGATATCAAGGAGTGGGATGAACTCATGGAGTTATTATATGGAGAGGATTGAGTCCATGCCAGATGGCATTTTAATAGTTTCAACTATAGGCCACTATACTAGAGGGCTCTAGCAGATCGATGTTTAATGATGATGATGCCAATGTCTTCTTATGCATTACTAGATTTGATTAGTGGTCACTTTCTATATCTATTATTAGGATTATTAGTAGATATGTTATTGGGTAAGACAATGTTCATATGGGCTCTTATTTTATTGGTTTAGATTTATAGGGAGCTTAAAGTATTTAGATCTCATAGATGAAATGTTGGGTTTATGCTCCATTTCTAGGCATATGAGCATATTCAAGTTTTATATCCACTAAGGTTATCCTAAGATGGATACACCTAGGTACATTTAATAGTGTGTTTCTTAAGATGAATAGGAGGTTATGATTTGATAGGGGTAGGGGGAGGTACCAGAGACATTGACTAGTTTAGATATGCCTTGGAGGGTCTGGTTGTAGGTGATGTGGTGTGGAGGCCATATGTGGGTTGGCCTAGATGGGCCCAATATAGTTACCACACTCTATCATTATAGAGCTAGTGATGGATATATGGGTGGAGAGATGGTGAGATAGAGCTTATCCCTTTTGAGAGAGTTTGGAAGTAGTATGGCCTTATTTAGGGTATTCTGGCTCCTTTTCTAAGATATAGGAGAGAGGATATGGAGTTTCTACTTCCATAGATATAGCCATAAGATATAGAGCTAGATTAGGAAAAGTTACTAGCCAAAGTAGCAATAGATGATGTTGGTTTTGTTGATGGATATATAGCATGGTATCAAGCTCTATATATAGTAGCCAATTTTGGGTGGGGTGATGGTGGTCATTAGCCTATGTATGTGGATCCAGTAGGGGCATAGGTGTAGGGTAGTGGCTAAGATGGATAGGCACATGTAGCACTAGTAGTTACCTAGGCCTAGATCATAGGTTTGTAGGGATAGGTGGCCATTATTTAGGGCTAGATCATCATTTTATAGAGTCAGGTTTCCAATGTTATAGTTGAGAGAGATAAAATGAGGAACACCCTTAGTTTAGTGACTCAAGATAGGGATAACCTAAGGGAAAGGGTAGGAGTAGTAGCAAGATAGGCAATGCCATTGGGTTTCACTCCTACAACCCAATTCCTAGCTATAGTAGAGGAGCTATGGTATTATGAGGCTATTATTCTAGCATAGTTGATGAATGAGCTCAGATGGGGGGAGTACAGAGCTAGTCTAGTAGGTGGTCTATGGCTACTCCAAGGTAGTGGGCCTCTATAGTGAGTGGACATACAAGCATCCCAAGAAGACCATACTAGATGATAGTAAAAGTATTTTAGTAGGGGGCCAATGGTAGTGGTACTTTAGGGGCTTGATATTACATGTGTTGATATGTTGTATGTACATGATTTTGGTACTAGCCTGTATGTCGATAATGTGAGATGTATATTAAAGAGAGATTTTATACATTTATTACATGTATTATTCACTTTGATGGACATGATGTATATGATGATGTTGATGATTATAACAATGTGGTTTATGTTTCATGATGTGGTTTATGATAATGGTTATTTATGTTCATGTTATGATGTTATTGAAGTTATATATGTGGTCTTTGTTTATTGCCTATGTTCATGGTATATGATTTTTTTTGGTATTTAGCACTTATTATGTGGTGTTTACATTTCTTTATGGATTGTGCTTATGGTTATGGTTATGTAGACACTATCATATGATTAGTTAGGCATGAGATAATTTTGGTTTATGGTGATGCTTATTGATTGCTTACAACATGCTTATTTTTAATGATTATTTTGGATTTCATTATTTTTAAACATGTGGTGGAAAATGGTTGATTTTTTAAAATTGTTATGGATGTGATTAGCATGCATGGCATGATGATTTAGATGGTTATGGTTATGCTTATGGTTCTTTATTGTTTTTATCTATGATAAAACATATGAGGTAGTTTAATTAATATGAAAGGACATAATCAAGAGATAAACACCATAATGAAAATATAAACTAAGCACAGTAAGATAAGAAGAGGGAATGATGTTTATTGTTTGATGGGGACTAAAAATAGACTTGAAGCTAAATGGGATTAATGAACATGATCCCTTCAAATGTTTTACATGAGCATTCATTAGTTGTCTAAAAAGGTGTCTAGACCACATGATGTTAAGTAATCTCAAAATCCTTTGCTTATAGGGGAAATAGGTGAAAATGGAACCTTATTTTAGGACTAGCATGCCTCTTTCATAGGTGTCTAAAGAGTCAACATAAATAAGTCTATGCCATAAAAATTTTAGATTGATCGATGCAGGAAGTCTACTTATGAGAGTTGAGTGTAGATTTCACCTTATTATGTTATTTAAGAGTTGATTACAGCTTTCAAGAGTAGTTTGATTTTTTTTTACTTATGATAATAGATCTTTTTCCATATTTTTGAATATGGGAAGTTGATTGATTTAAAAAGATTCTAAGAAATTTCTATGCTTTTGAAAAATTATTTACTCATCCATCCTTCAAGGGAGTGGTCTAAGTTTATATGCTCTGCTTAATGATTTTGATAGGTTTCCTTTGAGGGAGTAGTCTACTTTACATTTTGAAAATTTCTAATATATTTTCAATATTTTTCCTTCAAGGGAGTAATCTATGATTGTTAAAAATGACCCATGATTGATAGTGATAGAAATTTTGGTTATTTTTCTTTGATTTTATATACATATACTTGTTTAGGCTAGCTTAGTGGCTCACCTTTATGAAGGAAAAACTAAAATCACAAGAAGGTTGAATAGGTGTGAAGAGGTCTAGGTGACAATGACCATGGAAATCTATCATGTGAAGGTGTGGAAAGTACCATGAGAACTATTGCATAGGTAGAGTTGTGATACCCATTGTTGAAGATAAGGATATGCTAGTGATAGCTAATCACATGATTCAATTTTAATTGGTTTCCCCTAGAATGGGGAGATAGAATGTAGGTGGGTAGCAGGGGATGAGCTTAAGTTAAAAAAAGGTGGAATTGAGCCTTATTAACAAAATAATGGATGTAGATGAAAAGTATTGAGGAGCTCATGTTTTGGGTAGCCTTTGAGAGAAGACAATCGATAAGCTCCTAATCCAAACTTATGGGTTATGATATAAGGTCCAAGCCAATTGAAAGCAAACTTTCCCCACTTGATTTTTTCCATATTAGTGACATGTTGATTTTATTTTAGGATGAAATCCCTAATATTGAATTCTCTCATGCTTTAAGGTGTTTTTATAGGCACATTTAACACTTTATTAGTAGACATGGAGGTGGGTAAGGGATACCAGATGACGCTCATCAAGTAGCTCAAGTTGGGCTAAACAGTCTTGATGATAATCATTCTCAAAAATAAGTTATTGTAAATTTATTTGAAGAGAGTGGATATGGAATTAAAGGGTTAAGATATCCTCTAGGCTAAATACAAGAAAAATGGGGTAACACTTGTTGGGATTCAAATACTAGTACAATACATCCACAAGGTGAAGGGGATGTGAAAATGCCAATCATGACCAGATGCACTAACCATTTTAGTTAGCATATTATTAAGAAATTTATTAGAGGCTTCTACCTATCCATTAGCTTAAGGGTGATAAGGTAAGGAAAAACTTAATGCTAAATTCCTAGGATTACTTTGATTTTGGTAGGATCAACTTTGATTCTACAAAGGGAGACAATGAAACCAAGGAGATTTATTGAGAAGACCCTAAAAATGTAATTCTTGGGGTGAATATGGGCATGATAGTGGATAAATCACTCCAAGATTATTTTAATAATGACCAAGTGATCCTTTCAGAGTTTGGATTTATTGAGAATGTTATCTACATAGTCCTCTATGATCTTATGGATAAGGTCATGAAAAACATAGGTAATGGCACATTGGTAGGTTACACCAAGGTTATTTAACCGAAAGGCATGACTCTACAACATAAGGTTCACCAAATGGTGGTAAATGTGGTTTTGTGTTGATCTTTAGGAGCAATTAAGATTTGATTATAACTCAAGAATCCATCCATGAGAGATAACATCTCATGGTTGGTTATAAGATCAACAACCTAGTCGATGTCAGGTAGAGGAAAGTCATATTTAGGGAAAGAAAGGTTGAGGTTATGAAATTACACATAAATACATAGTCCCCCTATTTCTTTGGTAATGGGTACCATATTTGAGACCCATTAGGGGTAGTTAATGGGTTGTATAAAGTTGATAGATAGAAGATTATGAAGCTCTTCTTTGACAAGAAAGGTTATGTGGGGATGCATATGTTAGAGATTTTTCTTGATAGGTTTGGCATCATGATGGGTGACTATATTATGGGTAGTGATGGTGGGTTTAATTTTAAGCATTTCACTATAAGACCAAGTGAATGATATCCTATAATCTTGGAGGAAAGAGGGAAAGTCCCAAAGTTCCTTGGTGTTTAATGATTGGCCAATTTTAATAACATAGGGGTTGTCTAATTTCCATGGTGGATTCATTGAATATGGTTGAATAATCAAGAGGAAGGGATTTGTGGATTGAAGAATTCAGGGCACCAAGGTAAGTAAGGATATAATCATCATCCTGGCATTAAACAGTGTTAATGGTAGGAACGTATTCTCCTATCATCTCAAGATGGGTCAAAGGGATGATTATGGTCATCCCTTCCTTATGATAAGTTAGGGGCTTAAGGATGATCATGTTGACAAGAAAAAAGTAAGGTGGGATAATGTCATCATCCTCATACAAAAGTAGAGGTAATGTTGGTGAGGAAGGTGTTTTTTCCTCAATAATGGTAGAGTTAGGTGTTTTAGGTTACTTTTTATTGGGTAGGATGAAACCAAGTCCATGCTTTTCATGTGGCTTCTTGGTCTCAATGTAGACCAACTCATGCAAGCCATGTTCATATCACCTAAGACCAAAGCCTTTCTAGGAACATCAATAGAAGTATGTCTTAGCAAGGCTCAGTTTGTTAGGGTGGGAGAAATTGGTGGTAAATGGCCTAGGGGAGAGAGAAGTGGTGGAATCACTAAGGGGTTTGTTGAGTGCCCCATAAATAAAATGATTCTAATGGTATGGAGTTCCAAAGGGAATAATAGTTACAATATTGGGGTCATATTCGAGCTAGTTGATGAGTTGCCCATACTCATGAGGAGTAAGGAAAGCATTAAGGGTGAGAAGGCAATACTCCCCTAGTGAAATGAGATGGAACGTTTATTCCAAAGGGTCTATGGTATAAATTTAGTTCAAAGGTATAGAGGAGATAATTGATGCCTCATCGATAGAAGGGGATATGGTATCTATTTTGGTCATTAAAGGTTGGGTTTTAGATATTGAGGGTGTGTTGTATGGGGGTATGAGGACATTATTGGGGTGATAGGTCATGTTGCATTCAAGAAAGGACTTAGGTCTACTTGGATGGTGATGACCTAGACTTAATGTTCAAACTTAATGAAATAGTGGAGGGTAGAGGGAATGTAACCCATGGAGTGAATCTAAGGTCATCTCAATAAGACATTTTATTGAAATTCACCTTCTACAACATAAAATAGTTCAAGGAGTGTGTGGAGTCCCACAGAGATATGAGGAATGATAGTTCCCAAGGTAATGGCCATGGTATCATTGAAGGACTTAAGATGACCAAGGATTCAGACATAAAATTATCTATTAGGTTGAGTTGGTTGTAGGCATGAGAGGATATGATGTTTATGCTAACTCTCCCATCAATCATGACCCACTTGATGTGGGTTTGGTTGAAGTAGGTAGTGATAAAGAGAGGAGGATCTAGGTCTTCAAGATGGATGGAGGGTATTTTTGAATCCTTAAAGGTAACAAGGTTGGAAATTTTAAGGACACCAATAAAGGTGGCTAGAGGTTGAGGGTCTTCAAGTTGGACCTTAATGGATTACAAAGCCTATATTAGTGCTTGGTGGTGATGGGGAGAGGTAGAGATTAACTCATACACACTCATCTTTTCCTAATTCTAATGAATTTGTTTGAGGATAACTCTCCTAATGGATTTTATGGGGTTAGATTAGGAGGTGCCTAAGATAGACACCTTAGGTTTGGTCAAAGATGGAGAAGGTTAGGTGAAGGTTGGTTGTTAGTTTGAAGTGGGGTATGTTCAAGGAATAGACACCTTATCCTTCCCCTTATATTTTTGTTGCGCTCTTATAACCACATTGATAGTATGAATAAAAGGAGAGTTAAAGGATTGGTTAGATTCTTCTTCACTCTGAGGTGAGAGTAGAGGAGCGGGTGAGTGTTGGGTACATATGGTGGGTGGTTAAATTATTATAGGTCTCATAGGATATTTGTTTATTAATAGATTATCCTCATCATAAAGTTTATAGATGATGGTTTGGAGAGCTTTGTAGTTATCCATGTCATGGCCTATTATCTAGTGATAAGTACAAACTTGGTGATCATTGTACTAGGTGGGCTTTAAAGCTAGAGGGTCAAAGGGTCTGATGGGAGATAGGTCCAAATAAGAGGTTTATAATAACTTATGTAAAATGGCTAAATAGTTTTTGACTAAAGGTGGTAGAGGTGTGGTAGTCTTGGCTTTGGTTGTTGAGTGGAAGGTTATCTAGAAGTAGGTTTGGTGATAGGTGCCTTAATTAGGGTCGTATGTTTGGTCGATGGCCTTAGTTTAGGTGAGGAAGTTGATGAGATAGAGGTGGAATATTTCAAGGTAATTAGCTTAGGTATTGTTGTCACAATGAAAAGAGGTGTATCAAAGAGAAACTGTGAAGGCATAACCAAAAGAGGTGGTGAGGTTTTGGTATAGGTAATTGACTTCCTACTCAAAGTAGAAGGACGAGGACCTAAAATGGAGGGCAAGGTCAAGGGAGGAAAAATTTGGGCCTTATGGCCTTTGTGTGGTTTTGCCTCTATGGTTACATTGTTTTGGTGTTTGGTTGGTGGACTTGATGGGGTTAGGTTTACTTTCATAGATGGGTGACTAAAGCTTTGTGTAGGAAGGATACCAAGACTTTTGTTAGATCTAATTAGGATGATAGAAGAGGGTTTAACTACTTGGGGCTTAGTTGGATTAAGTGGTTAAAGGTTAGATGATTTGGTGGAGGTTTTATTTGGTTGGTTAAAGGGTTTGGTTGACTAGGTAGATACAGTAAGAGGTTGGTCAATGGAAGTGATAGGGTGGTCATATCAAGAAAGGGTTAGAAGATCCAATTGGGTAATATAAATGAGGCATAATTTATTCCAAAATGTGGCTTGATCCATGTCAGGGTTGGAGACAAACTCTAATTTTTTCACTAGCCTAGATAATGGTTTGTAGGTTAGCTTAATTCCATATATGGTAGACCTAAAAGATAGGCCCCTAGGCAGAGACATAGGGATGGTGACCTCATCCTCTTCCTCAATCAAGGGATGAAAGGCTTGGATGGATGTCTCTTTTTTGGTAAAAGTACACATAAGGATTTCCTCCTTAGAAAAGGTTTCCAAAGGAGTGGTTTTCTCAATAGTTAAATGTGAAGGTAAGGCAGTGATGGTTGGTTGTTCTAGTATATCAATTAAAATGGTGAATAGTAGATCCACTACCTCAATAAGTGAAGGGGAAGAAGATGATGTTTCCTCAACTTGGGCATCTAAAGGAAGGGAAGGTAATTTTGATAACTCAATAAGTGGACAGGGTGAGAGAGAAATGGGCTGGTTAATAGGATATTTAACCATGAGTGTGTCAAGGACCATGTTAACTATATGGGTATCATGAGAGAATTCAACATTATTTATCTCATTCTTGGTAGGAGTATGGTTCAAGAAGGGTTGCCTAAATATATCAAGGGCTTGGATTGATGGTGCATTGGGGTTGTCTAATGTAAGCTCCCCCTTGTCAATGGGGGATTGGACAAGGCTCTTGAAAGTTTTTTACCTACTAACATCATGTCCTATTACCCTATGAAAGGTACATAGATCATTCTCATTATACCAACTAGGTGCGGAATGAGAGGATTCAAATTGTTGGGGTGTCTTGATGGGAGGAAGTTGAATTATATTATCTTTCAATAACTTTTTGAAGATGGAAACATAAGATTATCCAAGTGGATTGAATTGCTTCTAATTTTTTTAGGTTTAATTCCATGGGTTTTGCTTTGAGGAACTAGAAGAATTAAATTGGTTGATATAAGGTGGAGGAATGAATTTTAGGATAACTAAATTCATGGTTCCCTTGTTCATGGTATTGGTATTAGGCTTGTTGATTGACTTGGAAGAAGAAGCCTCATTGGTTTTATAGGTTTAGTTATTTTTTGTGATTAAGCTTCCCTTCATTGATGGCTTGGTTCTCCAACTTACATGCTATAGTAAAAGATTCATCGAAGGTTTAAAAGCTTTATACATGTAGGGTAGAGGAGATATGATTGGCACATGCTTGAGCAAATAGCTCTATGAGTTTGGGTTAAGGCAAGGAAAAAGATAGTTGGTTAATTAAGCTCCTCCAATGAGTCACAAAATTGGCAATGGATTCATCCTCAAACTACCAAATAGAGTAGAGATCAGTGATAGACACTTTATTAGAGATATTGATCAAAAAGTGATCCAAAAAGGTTTGAGATAGTTGGGTAAAGGAGAAGATAGAATGTTTGGGTAAGGCAATATACCAATCTAAGGATAGGCTAGATAGAGACATGGGGAAGGTGAGGAGAAGAAGGGAATCATCATAAGTGATGAGATAACAAACATTCCTAATTTACCTAAGGTGATTTTAGGTATCCTCCTTAATTTCAAACTTAGAGAACTTAAGAAGTTCTGATTAGGGAGGATATGGCTTAATAGGTATGGATGGATGGATAAGCTCATTAAAAATTTGGTCATATGATAAGATGATGTGAGCACCAAAAATGGATGACTCTAGAGTGGTTATCCTATCCATAAGCATCTTTATTAGGTTGGTTTGGGGTTATTCCCTTGAAGGGTTATAAAATCCATATTACTACAATGGTTGGGAGAGATATGGATAGTGGGTAGAAGGTTAGGATGCTACCACATATTTGTAAGTGGATGTCAAAGGTTGGGTAGGGGATACATAATGATAGGTAGAGGTATGTAGATGGGTGGTGGGTACATGTCCTTATGTATTAGGGACATAGACAAAAGTTGGTCCAAGGGGTACTTGTTGGATAGGAGCAGTAGTTGGGTTGGTGATTGATAGAAGGGTGGAGACCCTTGTACTAATTAGAGGCTAGGTAGAGGGTATAGACACCACATGGATTTAAATTAGACTAGTGGTTGATGGGTTGAAGGTAGCTAAGAGAAGGATTTTAGTGTTAGAAGTAGGCATTCCTAGAGTGGAGGAGTGGTTGTTACGAGTAGAATATATAAGGGAAGTGGTAGTTTGGGTTGGTTGGTTTTTAATGGTGGTCTCAAAGGGATTTTTGGTTGATGAGGAGGCTTTGGTGGTCAATGGTTGAGTGGTAACCATGTAAATAGAGGTACTCCCCCTAAGGTAGGGAGGCATCTCATAATGAAAATCTATAGATGGGGTCAAAACTGAGATGTGGTAAGATGTCATTATAAGATAATATTGTAAGGCCACATGATTATTGTCTAGGAAATTGGTGAAATCCACATCTCCTTAAGGGACATCCCAAGGGAAAGTAGGATTTTTGGAGGGGTGGGGAGACTCTTCTAGTTTGGAAACATAGTCCATGGATGAAGAGGTAGAAGAGGTAGGTTGATTTGGTAATGGATTTTCCTCTATAAGGTCTCTTTGCTGCTAGTGAGTGAGAATCATACAAGATAAGGGAGATAGAAAGCACAAATATCCTCACTAATAAAACAAAGAGAAGATAAGAAAATATAAAAGAAATAAAATCACACTCTAAGAGATATGTTAAGCCCTATATTTTTAATTAATCTCAGTTTTGGCTTATTCCTTAAAAAGGTATGTGACTGAAATTGGTTCATAGATCAAGTAATAAAGAGGAAATATAAGGTTGGTTTTAGGTTATGTTTAGGTGCTAAAAAATAATTTTTATTGGAATCAATACATGGCTTGGTATTGGATCCTAACCTATCACTTAACACCCCATAGGGATAAGGGTGTTGGGTGCTTAGCCAAAATATATCAATGTTCAAATATTATACTCAACCAGAGAGTTGAGTTGGTCATCCCCTTGGTAATGACCTCTAAGTAAGATCATTAGGAAATGGTAAGGTTACCACTAGGTGATGAAATCCTAGTTGGGCCTTGTCTCAAGTTTGTTTGATGTTCAATTGGTGAAATTGGTTTGGTTTAGTTTGTGAAACAAAGAGTGAAGGTATGATAGATTAATTTGCCTTTAACTTAAGCTATTTGAACTAAACTTTGAAGCAATTGATGTATGCACTTAAATTTAAGCCCAAAGAAACTTTTTATTCCATTAATGAGAAAGCAATAGAGAGAGATAATGCAAGAAAAAAACCCAAGTAAAAACATAAGAGTCCTACCAGGTATGCCAAAATGTTTTAATGAATTTCTTACTTATTATTGGAAAGAGAAACTGAGTATGGGTATAGTTGAAAAACTTAATTGATAGTGCATGCGTAGAATTAGAAGACTATGAAGAGAACCTCTTTAGCTTGGGAGGATGACATGTAAATAAGATAACACTAAATCAAAATTTTTTGTTAGAAAAATAGTTGTGTGGATTACCTAATGATAGCTAGATCCTAGAAGTGAGAGCTTCTTTAGGAGTTATCAATCCACACATTTTACACAATTAAGCTTATAAAAAAAAAAAAGGTACTTGAATCAATGAATCAAAAGGTACTAAAATTAAATATAAGAGTGCTTACTAAGAAAATAGACTATAAATGATTAAATTAGTGATAAAATAATTAATAATAGTGCTAAGGTACTGGGGTATGCTTTAAAAATTAGAAAGGGTTCTATGAACAAGTAAGAACATAGGAAATTATGGTTGATTAGGTGTAAGTAGGTGAAATTAGCTTCATAGTTTTAGTGCCATAATGAACATTAGTGAATGGGATGACCTTTAGTAGTGAAGGTGACCATTGGTAGTCAAGGTGACCATCCATGCTTGAGCAGACCATTAGTGGTTGAGTCAACTATCAATGATTACTATGTGAAGATCTAGGTTGGTAATTTAGCTAATTGATGAGATCCAAAAGATGGATTTTGAGAGATAAGTAAGGTCTGGGATTATTGTAAAATGGAAATAAAGTAAATCAATGCTAAGAAACAAGTACTTATCTTATCAAAAGTTGATTAGGTGGATGGTTGAGGCAATTGATATGTTAGTGGAATCTAGTTTGATTCTAGTAGAGTAATGGTACTTGAAGGGTTGGTAGAGAGGTGGTGGAAATTTTACTCTCTAATATGATTGTTGGGTTACTAATAATGTTGATTATGATTAACCTATAAGAAAGAAACTCCTAGATGCATAAGATCTTAATGATAATTACAGATTTACAAATGGATTTTCACCTCTTTGCTCTTCTCTTCTTATAGGCAAGGTGAGAGAGTTACAACAACACATGAACTAAGACTTCTAAATTTAACTCATCCATGAAATGTCTCATAATTAGAAATATATGGGCTATTTTTATAAAAACATAGTGGGTATTTTGCATGATTTTAGTTGGGGTGATGCAACCTAACCATCGATGGTTAGGGTGACTGTCAATGGTTGAGTGCCAAGGGATAAAAAGGGATAAAAGGCTAGGTTGAGCTAGTTAAGTTGAAATAACTATGGGTTAGGCTTATTGGGGGCCAAAAGGTGATATTGGTCTTGAGGGGGTCCTAGGGTAGTCTAGGGGTTACTTCAACATTTGAAATCATAGTGTGTAGATTTTTGGTGTCTATAGAATCCACCCTTTAGCCTTTGGAAAGTATAACCTTTGGGAAAACTTTTTACCCAAAGTAGACCCTTAAAATTCTTTCCACCTACCCTTCATAACCTTTAAACTATCCCTTCATTCTTTCCCAAATTTACCATTTAAACCTTTTTTGATAAATTGTTTTAGGGCACATACCCTTTAGGTTTTGTGTAAACTAACTTTTGAAACTATTTTTTAGTCCCTTTATCCTTTGGGATATACCTTTCTGGTGTTTTTTCCTACCCCTTATGTCATGAACCAAAGTGCCCTTAGCCTTTATGTTTTAGGCTAATTACCATGAACCTATCCCTCAGGTTTGGTTAAACCTACCCTAATAGATATTTGTCTTAAGTTGTGTACCCTTTTACAAGTGGCCACATACCTTTTAGATATTTTGAAATGGACATTTTGGTATTTATCAAATATCCAAATGCCTTTTTTTATTTTCCAACATACCCTTTGGGACTTATGTCTCAAGGATTTTTTCATTTAGCTAAATTCCTTCAGACATTATGTCCGAGAGAATCTGACCCTTTGAGTTAAAATCACATACCCTTTGAGTTTTGTGAAAATTACCCTTCAGGTCCTTTGAAGTGACCCATAGATGTATGAAAGTTCCCTTTGGGAAAATCAAAATTAACTTTTGAGGAGTTTGAAAATACCCTTTAGCGATTAATTATCCCTTCAAAATAATTCTTTTAGGACTTTTTCCCAATGAAAAGATTCCTTTAGAAAAAATGATATGGACACTTTGTCTTAAATAATTCCCTCAAGGGAATTATCTATAGACATTCAATCGAAAGCAATTTTTTGACATTATACTCCTAAATGCTTTATTATGAAGAACAATATTAAAATTGTGCTTTACTTATCCAAACAAATATAAAATACTTCTTATTTGATAAATATTAAGGGCCATCTACCAACCCAAGTAACAAATTTGAAATAAAAGTAAAGTGAACATTGCATATTTATATTGTACGAATTAGTATTTAATGAAAGATCCTATATAGATGATATGTAGCCATTATATCTATCATTTACATCCAAGTTAACTTGTAATTGAAGATTATTCATTTTTAACAATGACTAAGCTTAGATCTAAAGTGATTATATAGTACATAACATATCAAAGGAAATTGTAGAAGTCCAAAAATGTTGCGATGACTTCCACATCCAAGATGTTCTAAGGAATAAATCCCCCATCTACATTCGCAATTAAGGATTATACAAAGTTCAAGGATATTATCTTTGATACATGGATATTTCAGGATAAGTATCATAACTATTTATAACTTTTGGATGTTATTGATTCAATGGACATGTTTTCATTAGATGATGAAACAATACTAGTAGAAAGGTAGTTCATTCAGGAACTTCTATCCAAAAAATGCCAAAGATTACATTTCTGTGTAGCCAAACTAGAAGTTATGACTTGCATAGACCTTCTCAAGGATGTGTTCTTTTCCAAAAAAATATTTACTTAATACATTATCATGGTGATATATTGAGTTGGTTACATTTCCAAAAATGATTTTCAAAGGTATTTATCTCTTAGCATACTAGACATCTACTATGATAAACACACTTGGGTGAAATTCAATTTAGAAACCTCAATCCCAAAGTTACTCTCCTCATGGATACTCCTAGAATAGTTTATCACTTAGCAAGGGATGAAGATGAAGGGAGTGATTGAAATTGACTAATTTAGGATGTGAATCTAGATAGGTATGGATTTTCGTAATAGACTATATGGAATGTCTAAGATCCATTTTGTAAATTTAGAGTGGGTACCATTGCTATATATAATTTTGTTGCATGATATTGTTCATGCCCTAGGGAAGTAATTATTTTAATATTGAGAGACAAAATTATTCATAAGGATAAACATCCCACCCCCATGGGAGATCTTTATATGATGTCATATTTGGTAGATGTGATCATGGGAATGTGCTATAAGGACTTTGGCAATTTGTGGGCTCTAGCCACAGATTACATAAAAATTAGAGTTTATGACCACTACCAATTCATGCATATATACACTTACCAAAATCATATGGTCAAGATATGTGAGGATGTTTACCCATATGTATGACAAGCCATTCATGACTCACCTATGCCTCAACTTGGAAAAAACATTCTAAAGAATTTGAGTAGAAAAGGATATTATTTCCTATACCTAGATTTTACTATCATCATGGTCTAGGGAAATAAGGTTGAGCCCCTATGTCTCCCAAAGTATGTACTAGATAAGTTGTCTAAACAAGATATTACTTTCCAATTATAGAATAGAATTAAGGAGGATTTGGCCAGGTAGAAAAATGGCTTATACTTTGGAAGCTTAATTTCAATTGGAAGAAGCCAAATGGTATATCAAATAAGGAAATATCTATGAGATGTAGGAGGAAATTTAAATCATTATGGCTTACCCACAATGGCATGTAGAGACTAGGATACCCATCATAAAATCTAACAACATATCCATGGGTTTAACATTCCTATTGCTACCATCCTTAATGTTATGATTTTATTTCTATGAATGTTGTATTAAAGGATGACAACATTCATACTTTTTTGAGAGGATAATCTAGAGAACAAGAATATTTCTTATCCTAAGGACTTCCACTAAAATTAAAATTGAAATCAATAAAGAGAGAGCCCAAGATCCTTGAGTGCAATACACAAAGAGGAAGAGAAAGAAGAGATCCTATCATTTTGAAATCTGATGAGGAGGAAGATAAGATGCAATAAATTCCTACTACCATCACTATTCAAGTTCCTATAGCTACCATCGGTGTATCTACTATTTCATATATTGGGGTAGCAACTTCACAAGAAACAACATCCACCTCCCACAGCTTTCCCATTCAAGGAAAGACCCCTTTGGTGTATAACAAGAATCCCAAGACTCCCATATGTAGTGCTATAGTGCATACATCTCAAGGCTTACCTACTCTACCTTCAAGTTTATAGCCATCAAGAGAAGATGAATTTATCATCATGGACATAAAAGATGATTCAGATGAAGAGGCTGAGTTAGAGATAGCCAAGGATATGAGTCTTTAGGTTGACCCCATTGAGATTCATCTCCAAAGTCCTCATACCTTTTTTAGTTTTCCTTTGACTTCAATTTCTATTGTTGATTATATACTTGTCTCTTCTATGGAACTTCCCATTACCTCTACTACATCCACTCCCTTTTTTCCTTCCACCTCTGCATCCATTCCTTCTATTTACATAAACACCATTGATCCATTTATTATTACTACCACAACATTTCCCATGGATATTCCCTTTATACCCATTAACACTTCTACTATGAAATTTCTCAAAAAGAAGAAGGCAAATGAGAAAGTAAAGATTTCTCTAGCCACCTCCCAACTTCATGTTTAGTCTACACATATCTCCATTCCACTCCCCACTTCCACTTTCATAAAAAAAAACCATAGTAACTAGAACAAGTAGGGGATGGAATGCCAAGCCTTAAATAGAGTTATTCCACCCACTCCCTCAAGTTGGAGGAGTGGACTGGTAAAAAATAATATGGACTTCCTTACCTTATGTCTTGACAAAGGCTAGTAATAAGTAAAAAAAAGTAGAAGAAGAGGTCAAGAAAGAAATTATTGTTACAACCACTGATACACCCCTCAACATTCCACCTTAGGCCATGGATTTGAGGATTCAATCTTCTCAAATTCCAAGTTATAAGGTCACTAAGATCCCCTTTGTATCCAATTTGTTTTACCCCCCAACTAGCACAATACAAGGACTAAATAAGAGAAAACATGAAGATGACCAAGGTACATGCATCATCCTTGAAGAATGACAATTGGTGTTCTCCCTCACTAAGACATAGAATAGGTAGCTAGGGTAGTCTATATATGAAGAGAATATTTTAGACCTAGATCAATCACATAAGGATTTTTTGGTGGTTATTTATGAAGGCATGGAGTTAGCTCGGTAGGAGCTAGAATAAGAGGTACAATAATTACAATCATAGATTGAGCAACTTAGAGAACAATCTAACACAATGTATATTCTTTTGGGTATCAAAGCTAAGGTTCAAGAGGCTGCATAAAAATATTAGAATTCATTAGATGCCATGGAATTTATGAAGGTTGAGATGACACGTCATGTGAACCAATGAATTCAAATATGTATCTTTTTGGTTCAAGATAATGCCAAGCCTAAAATGCTAGTTGTCTACACAAGTAACTCATTATATATCCATCTTGACTTAATGACCATACTCAAGGAATCTAATGCCCTAAATCTATTTGTCATTAGGTATGAAGAGGTAAAAGAAGGGTTGAAATCAATTGTGGCTTTAATTCTAGAGTACCATGCACATGAGGCTCAACTCCTCCTAATTTTGAAAGATAAAATTGTCTAAGGCAAGGGATTCTACGAGTAAATTGATTAGTAGAATCAATTTTGATAAAATTGTCTAGGAGGCTATCAAGAAATTCAAATAGAGCATATAGGGATTGGAAATATAAAGAATATAATTAGATTTAATAAATTATAGGAAGAAGGTGACTGAAGTTGAGATTTTTAGGAGTAATTTCCAGCTAAATAAAGATGAACATGCAAGACTCCTTGGGCAAACCAAGAGACTCCATAGACCATCATTACTTAACATAGACATTATTCACCAATAGCATGAGGTGGAACACAAATTCTATAAAGATAAAGAGGTGATAAAGAATAAAACTTCTAGAATTGTTATTATATCTTTAGCTTCTACTTTGATTTCCACTCTTACTAAAGCCCATGCATCACTTCAGCCAACACAACATTAGTCTTATGCATGTACAACTCCTTTAGTGGAATGTATATTTAGATTCTCCCTGTAATTAAACAAATCATTGTAAAATTGAATTTGTATTTTCTTGTACATGCACATGTTGCATACTTTTGTAAAGTCAATTTGTCTATTTATAGATTTTTTTAGCTTTTCTTAGATGGATTTTATACCACAGTTAGAACTACATGTTTCAGCTGCTACATGTAATAATTATGCATATACTTGGAGGATGAGGTGACACCTTCCCAAAGATATATAAGTACCATTATAACCCCCAACTTTATTTTTGATAGAAAATTTTGTAATATAGAACAATGACCAATTTTGATCATCAGTAAAGTGTCTTGAGATTTTTTTTTCCCATTTTGTATAATTAATTATTATTTCCATGGTTGTGTGATTCAATAAATATTTAGTGTGCTATAGCTATGAGTAGATAATTGATTTCTTGATTGATATATTGATCTTAAGATGTGTAATAGTTATTAAAATATAATCAAATATATCAATAAAGTGAGTCAAGTGATTTGAATCATATTTCTAAATGTGTATTTATGCTTTCTTTGGTGTAGTTTTTTCTATGTGTTTAATAACTACCTCACATAATTCACTTACTTGAGCCATAATCTCTTAATCGAGGGTGTACGATAGCTTCCCTAAAAGGAGAAACCTTTGTATAAAGCATGTGAACTTCTTACATCTTTATTCACTTAGACTTCCTAGCTATGTTTGATTATTTGTGTGATTTTACTACTAGTAATAGACATTGGTTTGAGAAAGCATGGGTCTATTTAGGAGCCAGCTAGGGGAGTAATTCTTGATAACAATAGAGATTTATTTTTTCCCTACCTTACCCTCTTTTTTTAATAAAATATCTACCTCCCTTAGATTAGAAGCCATCCATACATCTAACTCGCATAGGAACTCACTTTGTTTGAAAGCCACACCTGCATCCAAAAACCTTGTTAACAACCTAGATACCCTAACCACTATTCCATCAATAGGTTGTCAAAGACCACAACCCTAAAACTCATTCCCTAGAATTGACTTCACCTCCATTGAGATCTTAAAACATTAAAGGCTACCTCATTACAACTATGGTGTGCATAAAACCCACATCAATAGTTTCACTAACACTAGAAGGAGGGCCTAAATTTCCTCCCAATAATAGAGGTTAGTCCTTGCATAGAGTTGCACTGGAATCACCCAAGAGAGTGACCATATCTAATTCCTATGATATTTTATTAATATCACCCTTAGTAAGCCATAAGAAACCTAGAGTTATGCCAATATCTCTAGTTCAAAACAATCCACCTGCATTCGAACACCCTTTACTTATAAGGAACCCTTTACCCATTAATCAACCAGTAGATTAGAAATATTCATAGTTAGTTACATTTTCCAATGCCATCCTGAAACACATGCATGATTTACCTCAAAGCCCCAAAAAATATCTACCATCCTTTTCTCCTTTAAGGCCAAGGATCACGAAAGAGAATATTAAATCTATTAAAGATACTTTAAGGTTAATGAATGTAGTTGATGAGGATGTTACATATAGGTTATTCCCTTTTACTTTAATGGATGTTGCTTATGATTGGTGTTTTAATCTAATGGAAAAATACATCACCAATTGGGAGGATTGTTAAACAAAATTTCTTATATAATTTGGATGGGTTACCAATCTTGGATTGGTATATCAACACTTCACCAACATGAAGAGTGAGCCTAATGAGCCCATCCATGTTTTCAATGTAAGATAGTAGAATATGTAAAATTGGTTGATCCTGGGGTATAAACCACAACTAACATTAACACTAGAGATGTACAAAAATGCCTTAGATCTGAATACCATTATGTTCTTGAGAAGAACACCTACTACCACTACTTCAACATTAACATCAATAGATAACTGAACTCACAAACACCTAGGGTACCTACTATCAATAATGTATTTTTAGCACTCAATATAATACCACATATGAATTAAAATGTTCTAGAATATAATTAGAATTAGTTATACATGCTACCTCTATTAACATAAATGATGCAACCAATTTTTTTCTGTTTGGACAATCATGTGATATGTAACAATTATTAATCGAACTATCATGTAACTATACTTCCTATAGATATTTTACAAGGTGTAGATTACATAAAAGATTAGATTATATTCAGAAGATGGTTAAAAAATTGAGTGACAATTTTTTGAATATGCAAAAAAAGATGGGCAATACCAATGCTCTAATTAGTAACAAGAACACCAAGTTTTAAAGATATAATAGGCCATTTAATAGGCCTACAAATAATATGGAGCAATATAATATACTCCCAAAAATAAACATTACTAAAATAACTCTCCCTAATTGGTGAAAGATACACAATACACCCCAACATGGTGGTCTTGATTGCATTAAGTTCTACATAGTGTTTGAGATATTTTAAAGGGAAGTAACTAGGTAGGATCAGATGAATAATCCACTAGAATCTCATCAGGACCCTATATCTACTAGCGCAACCATGTTCTTTGAGACTCATGAATCTCCCTTCCTAGGAGAATATGACAATGAACCATAGGATAATGTAGATGAAGTTCATGCTTTCTAAAAGTTTTAGAGAGGTGCATACAACCTCAGGAACAAGAAACCACTTACCACCTTGGCCCCTCCAAATACTATAATGATCCCTCCAAATCCCAAAGTGGTTAACAATCTACCCCTCCAAAAATGAATGATTAACTATTGAACAAAGAAAAAACAAGTAAAGGAGGATATAATATCATAAAAGACATGAAGAATATTAAGGAAAATATAACTCTCCATGAGTCAGCCTAGATCACTAAGCAAAAGGAACTAATATATAAATACATTACCAAAAGGGCCCCTGTGGAGAACTAGAGTGGATACAGACAAAGCAAAGGTTGTTAATGTCAATGTCATTTACAAAATTAATCTTGAAGTACCACCATTCCTTATAAACATCAAATCATTTGGTAAGAATATTCATAACTATTTGGTTGATTTTGGAGCATCTATAACTATTATGCTTACTTCTATATGTAAAAATCTCAATCTCACTCCTATCCCTTTAAAGAGATCAGTCTCTCAGCTAGATAAAATGGTAATACTAGTAATGGGAGAATTGAATGACATACACATTCAAGTAGCACCAAAATTGAGATTATATATGATTATCAATATCCTAGTAGTAGTCATACTGAAGGGCTATGAATTATTATTGAGCAGAGATTGGTCCAAAATGCTTAATGGGTATCTATATACAAACTTCTCACACATTTAGATACCATTGAGAGGAGTTATAAATTAGATTATAATTGATAGAGAGCATAGAATGATATATACCATCATGGATTACAATATCAATAATGAATAGGTAAGGTATGATTCTCCCTCCTTGGGCATTTATACTTTTATCACTCACAATTCAATGCAGAACCTAGAACTTGAAGTTTCAAATCAACTATGGATAATGCATTTTGATGGAGCCAATTCTAAGCAAGGATGTGGTTTTGGAATTGAGCTAATTGATCCTCAAGGTAAGAATTTCTCGGCTACCTATAGTTACCCTATTTGAATGAAAGGGCCAAATATTAGGCTCTAATCTTAGGACTACATTTTGCACTAAAGAATAATGTAAAGTAGATAAAAGTATTCAGGGACTTAGATCTATTATTTCATCAGATAAGAAATAAATAATAATGAAAATTATCTTATTTGAAGTGGTATAAGCATAGAGCATGGGATCTAATTGAAATATTTTAATATTTCAACATAGTATCACTCTCAAGAGAACAAAATTAGAATGAGAATTCATTAGCTATATTCTCTACCAATCTTAAGCCATTACAAGAGTCTAAGATAAAAACATTTTGCATTGAATTGGTTCCCTATCCCTCTGTTCTAAATAATGTAGAAATTTTTTAGGTCTTTAGTGATGATCAATAGATTATCTAGTTCTTAACAAATTTAAGGTATTTCAAATGACAAATCATTGATGACAAGGATATTAACCATTTCTATCAAGAAGAAATAGATAAAGAGGAAATTCTCTAATTTAAATAAAATTGAATTTCAACTATATTAATCTCGTTGGAGAGATAATTCAACTTAGATCCTTAGGTTTAACAACTTAAATAGCCCAAGGTCAATGAATTAGACTTTAAGAAATAAAATCTAGGAGATGAACACAATCCATGTTACGTCAATATTAGTCTTTTTTGTATTCTTAAGGAAAGGCAAAAAATGAGGGATTTAGTCTCTTAGTACATGAATGTTATCACCTAGACATATAAGGACCTAAAAGTGTATGACCCTCATGTCATCACCCACACCATTCCCTTGAAGTAAGACCATAAACTATTTAGATGGAGGCAAAGACTTGTGAACCCTATTCTAGAGACTCTTATTCAAAAGGAAGTGGAGAAGTTATTAAGTACTAAAATCATCTTTCCAATCTAGAATTATACATGGGTGGACAATTTGGTCCTAACTAGAAAGAAGAATGTAGAGATTAGATTACATTTAAACTTTAAAAATTTGAACATGGATTTTAAAAAAGACAATTATCCTCTACCTTCTCTAGATGAGGTAATAGAAATAGTGAGTGGATCTGAGATGATGTCCTTTTTGGATGGATTTTTAGGCTAAAACAAAGTACTAGTGCAACTTGAGGATAGAATGAAGATGGTGTTTACTACAAATGGGGCACTTTTGTATACAAGAGGATGTTGTTTGGCTTGATTTATTCAAGAGCTACCTTATAATGTGCTATAGATCATGCCTCTAGGGGACTAATAAGAAAATGCATAATTATCTATATGAATGATCTCACAATGTTCTCAAAGAATAGAAAGGATCACATAACTCACCTACAATCCATATTTGAAAGGTACATGAAGTTTTGGATTCATTTAAATTTGAAGAAAAGAATATTTAGAGTCACTGAGGGGAAACTCTTAGGATATGTTATCACAAAATATAGGATCACCATCGATATAGAAATAATGAAAGCAATCTCAAGCATTCAGTAGTTAAATAGAAAGAAATAACTTAAGTCATTTTTTGGGAAAATTAATTTTGTCAGGAAGTTCATCTCAAAGTTCATAGAAATCATCAAGCCTCTAAATGCTATGCTCAAGCAAGATACTTAAATAGAATGGAAAACTAAAGTTAAAATGCCCTTCTAAGATATAAAATATGTCATTTCTCAAACTCCATTATTGATTAGTCTAGACTTCACAAAGGATTTATATTTTTACTTGTTCACCTTAAAACACACCATTGTTGTTGTTATCACATATAATAAGGATTAAAATAAGAATATAATTTCCTTCATGAGTACAAATTTGAAGGATATAGAGCTCAAGTGTTTTATGATTGACAAATAGATATTTGTTTTAGTCAAAGTAGTGTAGAATTTTGACATTATGTCTTGAGAAACAAAACTATCACCACTATACCTAATCCTATTGTCAAGATCACCCTATCATATAATGAGCTACGAGAATGTCAAGGAAAAAGGATGGCTAAGCTCCAAGATTTTGACATGGAGATCAAGCCTACAAATATCATCAGAGGACAAGGCATTATTTAGTGCATGATTGAGCTGGATCCCTAAATCACCATTGAAGAGGTATGTACAACATAAGTTTTTAAAAGGGAATGGTATACTGATATAATCTAATATTTAATTATAAGAACCTTCTCCCTAAAGCTTAGTAGGGAAAAAATGAGAGCCTTAAATCTTAGATATTCTCATTTCATGATCAAGAAAGGAGTCTTCGATATAAGGAACTATGAAGGTATATATCTTAGATGTGTATCTACAGACAAGGCTAAGGAAATCATGGAAAATTTACATTAAAAGATAAGTAGTGGTCACCCAGTTGGCAACACCATAACCCATAAAATCTTGAGGTTAGGTTACTATTGGCCAACCATATTCAAATATGCTCACATGGACATCAAAACTTGCCATAAATGTCAAGCATTAACTAAAAGTGAGGTTAACATAGCTATGCCTCTATAGCTAGTTGTTGAAAGAAGGTCATTTGCATAGTGGGACTTGGAATTCATTGGTGTAGTCAACCCAAATTATTTAGCTATCCATAAATTTATACTTAAAGCTATATATTATTTTACTAGATGGATAAAATCCATTACCATAAAGAATAGTAAAGCACAAGATGTAATTCACTTTTTGGAGGAGCATATTATGACTAGATTCAACATGCCCATCTCTTTGGTATGTGACATTGGACCAAAATTTATATCAATAGAGTTTACTAAGTGGGCACATGACAATCAAATTATAATTAGGTCATCTTCTAACCACTATCCTCAGGAGAATAGATTAGCTGAGTTTAATGCAATCAAAAATTCAATATGGGACAAGCCTAGAGAATGGTATAATCTAATAAATTATATTCTTTGGGTAGACTGGATGAGATACAAGAAAACATTAAAATCTTTGATTTACCTAGTGGTACATGGATGCAAACTAGTTTTCCCATCGCATTGAAGCTACCCACTTATCAGTTTCTACACAATTACATGGAACCAAATGACAAAGCAGAATCAAGATTGTTGGATATAATAGAAATGGAGGATTCAAGGACTAAATCTTTGTAGACATTTAGAAAACACTAGGATGTAGTTAAAAGGTGGTTTTATAAAAGATAAAAATTTAAAGAATTTATAATTTCATATCTAGTACTACTATGGGATAAAGTCTATGAAAATAAAGTACAATATGACAAGTTCACTCCATTATAGATTAGGACATATTAGATTTCAAAGATCATGGGCAATAACATCTTTCATCTGAAAGACCTCCAAGGCAATGAGATCACATATCTAGTTAATGGATAGTTTCTAAATAATTACTTCAAATTTATTCTATCTATAGATTTTACTGATTGAGAGGATTCAGATAAGTTTAGACATGATTAGATTAGATTTCCATGCTTTTTAGATCAGATTTCCATGCTTTCTAAAAAAATATTTTCAATGCTTTCTAGTTTAGTTATCTTACTTTTTAGTACTTTGGATTTATTAGATTAGATTTTAGTGCTTTCTATATTAGTCATCTTTGTTTTCTTCTTTGGAATTTAAAGTTGCATTTAATCTTGTTATTACTAAAACTAAAATCCAAAAAAAATTGAGTGAGACTTGTGAAAAAGGGGGAAATTAAAATCTTGACACATTGGGATTAGTTTATAGATTACGTGTATTTTGTATGTTTTTGAGTCTTTAGAATGAAGGAAGGTAATCATGGATTATTCTAAATAGTGTCAAAATTAAATAATTTTACCAAGCATGTGGAAGTTCCCCTCAGAGTACTTCATATGAATTTAGAAAGTTTTATTGTTTTGTTGGATCAAATGCACTCATAACATTAAATACCTATTTAAAGTGAAAATTTTGGGTATAGGTGTAACTGGTAGGGATGTTTTAGTAATTATTTGTTTTATAATCATAGCAGATCATTAGGGTTCAAACTATTCTCTTTTAAAAGAATAACAAAAAAGAAGAGAAGAAGAAAGAACTAATGAGTTTAAACGAGAAAAAGAAAATCAATGGGATCACATGATAAAATGAGGTCAATGTACCACAAGTCATGATAAAAAATAATAATTAAATGAGAAGAGGATGAGCTCAAGGTAGTTCTATCAAGGTTATGCATGTCTGGTTTGTAGTAAAGCAATGCTTGAGCTTCCCTTTTTTTTATCATTAACAGATATTGGAATGAAACCTAGAACCCAATGAAAGCCTTTAAAAAACTCACCACAATAGGGGTTAGATAAACTACACATTTGACACACATATGTCCAATAAAATTTGAAGGCAAGTATGTTGTGTGAATCTACTTAGGATTCTCTTTCATGTTTTTGATCTAAGTATTCTTCTATGCCACACTTCATGATTGATTTAGGATTGTAAACTAGAGTTATGGGTTATTGAATACTCAAGAGTATTCCCCCTATAAGTTGTCATTTATTGTACCCAAAACCCACCATTTTTTCATAAGGAAATGGGGACCCACCATTTTTCAAAATATGATCTTAACAAGGAATCCTTTTTGTATGTTTATGCAAAATTTGGGAAATCTAGGACATTTCACTTTTCTACCAGGATGATATTGGCATCATGTTTATGAGACTAACTTATGTATTGTAGATGAATTTTTTGGGTGCATAGTCTTCAAGTTAATTATTTCATCCTTCATGCAAAATTATCTTTTTGGAAGTTATGTTTTTGGAATTTTTCATCCTATTTTATCTTAGGCTTATTGTTCGAGAAGCCTTATTTTTGTCATAGAAATTGTTACATATTTTTTCTCTAAAATAATTCTCCTAAAATAATTTGACCTTTGGAATCTTTGCCTTAAGGAATTTTGAACCACATACACTTTCCCTAAAATAAATTCCTTGATGGATTATGCCATTAACCCTATCCAACTTATCCTTTGGAACTTTCAAAATGACCCTTATCCATATGAGACTACCCTTCAAGAGTTTTTGAAGTGCCCTTCAGCCTTTATGAAGTAGATCCTTTAGGAATTTTTTCATGGATAAATTCCCTATGAAGTATACCCTTTGGACTATTACCAAAGTACCCTTTAACATTTTTAAATTCCCCTTCAAAGATTTTAAAATATTTTTCTTGCCTTTTTAAACCTACCCTTTAGCATTTACAAAGTAGAACCTTGGGGCAAACTTTTTACATGAAGTAGACCCTTTAAATTCTTTCCACCTACCCTTCAGAACCTTCAAACTAACCCTTTGGCCTTCCCTAAATTAACCATTTAAGCCCTTTTTAACCACTTCTTTTTAGGGCACATACCCTTTAGGTTTTGTGTAAACTAAATTTTGAAACTATTGTTTCAACCCCTTTATCCTTTGGGATATACCCTTCAGGTGTTTTTCCCTACCCCTTATGTCACAAACCAAAGTGCCCTTTAACCTTTGTGTTTTAGGTCAATTACCAAAAACCTATCCTTTGGGTTTGGTTAAATGTATCCTACTAGATCTTTGTCCTAAGTTGTGTTCCCTTTTCCAAGTCGCCAAATACATTTTAGATCTTTTGAAAAGGAACTTTCAAACTTTATTGAATATCCAAATGCCCTTTTTATTTTCCAACATACCCTTTAAGACTTCTATCTTGGGGCTTTTGTCATGTACCCAAATTCCTTTAGACATTGTGTCTGAGAGAATCTGACCATTTGAGTTAAAGGCACATAACCTTCAAGTTTTGTGAAACTTACCCTTTGAGACCTTTGAAGTGACCCTTATCCATATGAAAGTTCCCTTAAAAGATCAAAGGTGCCCTTTAACCTTCCAAAAATACCCTTTGGGACCTTTGAAATGACCCATAGATGTATGAAAGTACCCTTTGGGAAATTCAAAAGTACCCTTTGAAGAGTTTGAAAATACCCTTTATCCATGAATTAGCCCTTCCAAATAATGATTTTGGGACTTTTGCCCAATGAAAATACTCCTTCATAATAATTATGGTGAACACTTTGTCTAACACAATTCCCTTAAGGGAATTATCCATGGACATTGACCTGAAAGAACTTTTTCAACATTATACTCCTAAGTGATTTATTATGAATAACACTATTAAAATTATGCCATACTTAGCCAAACAAAGATAAAATAATTTTTATTGATAAATACTAAGGGCCCTTCACCAACCCAAGCTAACACATTTGAAATAAAAGAAATGTGAACATTGCATATTTATATCACATGAACTGGTATTTAATATAAGATCTTATATAGATAATATGCAACCATTGAAACTATTATTTACATCCAAGTTAACTTCCAATTGAAGAATCTTCATTTCTAATAGTAACTAAGATACGATCTAAAGTGATTACATAGTACATAGCATATTGAGATAAATTGTAGTAGTCCAGAACATTCAGCTATGGATTCCACATCTAGGATGTTCTAAAGAACAAATCCCCCCTCTGTATTCTCAATTAAGGATTCTATAGAGTTAAAAGACACTATCTTCAATATGAGGATATTTCAAGATAAGTATCATAACTATTCACAACTTTGGGATGCTATTAATTTAGTGGACATGTTTTCATTAGATGATGAAATAATACTAGTAAAAAGGTAGGTCATTTAGGAACTTCTAGCCTATAAACATAAAAGATTGCATTTCACCATAGACAAACCAGAAGTTATGCCTTTCATAGACCAACTTAGGGTTTTGTTATTTTCTATCAAAATATCATAGGATGTTTACTTAATAAATTCTCATGGTGACATAATGGTCTTGAGCATCTTCAAAAATGATTTTCAAAGGTATCTATCTCTCAGCATACTCAGTGTAATTCAACTTAGAAACCTCAATCCTAAAGGTTCTCTCCTCATGGCTAATCTCATACTAGTCTATCACCTAGTAAGGGATGAAGCTAAAGGGACTGATACCTATCAATAAATTTAGGATGGGAATCTAGATAGGTATGGATTTACTTAATATATTATATGGTATGCCCAACATCCATTTTATAAATTTAGATTAGGTACCATTTCTATATATGATGCTATCACATGATGCCACTTATGCCCTGGGGGAAGTAATTAGTTTGATATTGAGAGATAAAATTATGCATAAGGATAAACATCCCACCCTCATAGGATATTTTAATATGATGTCATATTTAGTGGATGCGGTCATGGGAATGTTTTATAAGGACTTAGGTAATCTATGGGCTCTAGCCATAGATTACATAAAAAAATAGAATCTGTGACCACTACCAATTCATGTATATATACGCTTACTAGAAGCAATTGGTTAAGATATGTGAGGATGTTTATCCATAGCTATGATAAGCCATTCATGGCTCACCTATGCCTCAACTTGGAGAAAACATTCTAAATAATTTAAGTATAAAAGGAGACTATTTCTTGTACCTAGATTTTACTATCATCATGGTTTGGAGAAATAAGGTTGAGCCCCTATGTATCCCAAAGTATGTACCATATAAGTTAGATAAACAAGAGATTTCTTTCTAGTTATGGAATAACATTGAGGAAGATTTGACCAAGTAGAAAAAGGGACTATACTTTTGAATCTTAATTTTAATTGGTAGGATGGTATATCAAATAAGGAAAAATCTAGGAGATATAGGAGGAAAGCAAAATCATTATGGCTTCCCCATATTGGCACATAGAGACTGGGATCCCCATGAGAAAATTTATAAAAACATCCATGGATTTAACATTCCTTATTACCACCATCCTTATTGTTATGAGTTTCTTTTTACGATTGCTAAATCAAATGAAGTCTTAGAATGAGCACAGAGTGTTGGGCTACAAGAGGATCATTTGAAAATGATCCAAGTCAAACCTAGTATTTCCACTATGGATTTGTAAAGTTAAAGAGATATCTTTAAAGGATGGAAACATTCAAATTTTTAGAGAGGACAATCTCAAGAATAGGAAGCTTCCTCATCCCAAGGACTTCCACTAAAATTAAAATTGAAATTAGTGAATAGAGAGTCCAAGCTACCTGAGCTCAGTACACAAAGTGGAAGAGAAAGAAAATATCCTATCATCTTGGACTCTGATGAGGAATAATACAAGATGTAAGAAATGCCTACTACTAGCATTGATCAAGTTCCTATGGATACCCCTCATGTATCTACTATTTCATCTATTGGTGTAACTACTTCACAAGTAGTAACATCCACCTCCTAGGGCTTTCCCATTCAAGGAAAGACCCATTTGGTCTATACTAGGAATCCCAAGACTCCCATAGGTAGCCCTATAGTGCATACATCTCAAGGCTTGCCTACTCCACCTCCAAGTTCACATCCATTAAGAGAAGATGAAGTTTTCATCAAGGACATAATAGATGATTTAGATCAAGAGGTCAAGTTGGAGATAGCCAAGGCTATGAGTCTTCAGGCTAACCCCATTGATCTTCATCTCCAAAGTACTAATACATTTTTTAGTTTTCCTTTGACTTTAATTTATATTGTTGATCAGATACATGTCTCTTTTATAGAAGCTCCCATTCCTTCTATTGCATCCACCCCCTTTTTTTCCTTCCACATTTATGTCTATTCCTTCCATTTTCACAACCACCATTGATCCCTCTATTATCACTACCACATCACTTCCCACAACTATTCCCTCTATACCCACTGACACTTCTACTTTGAGATTTATCAAAAAGAAGAAGGTAACCAAGAAAGTGTAAACTACTCTAGCCACCCCCAACTTCATGTTAAATCTACATATATCTCCCTTCCACTCCCCACTTCCACTTCCATATAAGAAACCATAATAACTAGCACAAGTAGGGGATAGAAGTCCAAGCCTCAAATAGTTGTATTCCACCCTCTCCCTCAAGTTAGAGGAGTGGACTGGTCATAAATAATATAGCCTTCCTTACTTGAGGTCTTGAAAAAGGCTAGTAAGAAGTAAAAGAAAGTAGAAGGGGAGGCTAAGAAAGAAAATTTTCTTATAACCACTAATACACCCCTCAACATTACACCTTGGTCCATGGATTTAAAGAATCAATATTCTAAAATGCCAAGTTATAAATTCATTGAGATCCCCTCTATTTCCACTTTGTTTGACCCCCTAACTGGTATAATACAAGGAGTAAAAAAGAGAAAACTTGAAGATGACCAAGGTACAATCATCATCCTTAAAATATGACAACTAGTGTTCTCCCTCACTAGTAGATAGAATAGGTAGTTAGAGTAGTCTATATATAAAGAGAATATTTTATACCTAGCTCAATCACACAAGGATGATGTGGTGGTAATTCATGAAGGCACGGAGTTCTCTCGACTAGAGCTAGAATAATAGGGAAAGTAATTAGAAGTATAAATTGAGAAGCTTAGAGAATAATCTATCAAAGTGCATATTCATGTAGGTATCAAAGCTGATGTTTTGGAGGCTACATTTAAATGCTAAAATTCCTTAGTGGCCATGGTATTTATGAATTCTAAGATGGTACCTCATGTGAACCAAGAAATTCAAATCTAAATCTCTTTTTTTCAAGATAGTGTCAAGCTTAAAATGCTAGTTGTCTACACAGGCAACACATTATATAGCCATCTTGACTTAATGACCACACTCAAGGAATCTAATGCCCTAAATTTGGTTATCATCAGTCATGAGGAGGTAAAAGAGTGGTTGAAAGCAATTATGGATTTAATTATATAGTATAATTCACATGAGGCTTAGCTCCTCCAAATTTTTAATGAGCTAAAATTATCCAAGGAAAGAGATTCTAAGGGCAAATTGACTAATAGAATAAATTTTGATAAAATTATTTAAGAGGATATTGAAAACTTCAAATATAGAATACAAGGCTTGGTAATATAAATAATAGAATAAGAGTTAAGTAAAGCTAGGAGGAAGGTGACCAAATTTGAGGTTTTTAGGAGTAAGTTTTAGCTAACTAAAGATGAACATGCAAGACTCCTCAAGCAAATGAAGAGACTCCACTGACCATCATTGCTTAACTTAGAAATTATTCACCAATAGCATGAAGTGGTGCATAAATTATATGAAAGTAATGAGGTGAAAAATAAGCAAACTTATAGTAGTGTTGTTATATCTTTAGCTTCTACTTTGACTTCCACTCCTACTAAAGCCCATGTAACACTTTAGTCAACACAACCTTAGCCTAATACATGTACAACTCCCATAGTGGCAAATATATTTATATTTTCCTTATTATTATATAAATCATTATAAAATTAACTCTATATTTTTTTATACATGCACACATTACATACTTTTGTAAAGTTAATTTGTCTATTTATAGCTTTTTCTAGATAGGTTTTATATCATGGTTAGAACTACACATTTTAACCACCACATGTAACAATCATACATAGACTTGGAAGATGAGGTGACTCCTTCCCCAAGATCTATAAATATAATTGTACCCCCAACTTCATTTTTTTCATAAAACTTTGGAATATATAGAAATGAGAAATTTTGATTTTCAGCAAAGTGTCTTGAATATTTTCTTTGCCATTTCATGTAATTAATTGTTATTTTTGTTAAGTACAAAATATATTGAGGGGGGTGAATCAGTATATTATATATCTTATAGAACTTTCCCTTTATCAAATTCCACTTAATCAAAAATTCAAGAGATGCAATAAAACTCAAATAATAAACATCACACAAGATAGAGAGAGACACCGGATATAACGTGGAAACCCAATGTGGGAAAAACCATGGAGAACAATCTCAAGTATATTCATGAGAAACAATTGACAGGAGCTCCATACCCCTTTATTGAGTACCAACCTAGCTATAATTTGTGAGCACCAACCCACAAGAGCTTCAAACCCCTTTGCCGAGCACCAACCCAATAACTATTCATGAGCACCAACCCACAGGAGCAACAACCCCTTTGCCGATCACCAACCTAGTAACAATTCGTGAGCACCAACCCACTGGAGCACTAACCCCTTTGTGTATACCACACACCTATCTCTCAAATTTTCTATCTTAACAAATGATAGTTCAATACAACATCTCTTTCCTCTCTCTCACCTTTTCTCTTCTAAACTAGATATAACAAATACAAATCATATTCATCTCTCGCAATTGATCTTCTAAGCTAGATATTACAATATCAAATCAACCTCTATCTCTCATATTACAAATGGCTTCTCAAGCCTTTATTTATATCTTTCCAAATGACCTTTGGCCTTCCCCATTTATGACCCTTCAATCCTCATGGAAATTGGCACCAATCTTGGATGACCTTTCATATTCAAGCCTTTAAAAAGTCATGTGGTGACCCTTCATGACCAAAAATGTCCTTCCCACTTTTGTCCTTATCTTTGGTGACTTTTTGTATTCCTCAAAGTGTCCCTTCATGAGAAATTGCACCCTTACTCTTTTGTCTTCACTTGGTGACTCTTGGTATTCCCCAAGATGACTCTTATGGGAAAATGTATCCCATCCTTATTTTGTCTTTACCCTATGGCTTTTCAAATTCTTCATGGGCCCTTCTTTTGTCTCATATGAAACCAAAAATATATTTGTTAATATTAAATAAATATTAACTCATATTAGCCAAGATATATTTATTACAAACAACATTAAATGAAATGGGGCCTTTATCACCAATAATGCTAGATCTTTGACATCAATGACAATATTTCCAATAATATGACCCTTTGTCATTGATGGAAACCTCAATCCTAAAACTACCACATTATGTCACCTACACATACCATCATCAAAAAACATATAGTAACTCCCCCTTATTGTAGCAACTTGTACCTGTTCTCTATACCTATTTTTTGCACCTGTACCTATACTTGTTATTCTCCCCCTTTAACATCAATGGCAAAGGGCCTACCTGGAGCTAACACTTAGCTCCCCCTCACTTGATGTTGAACATCAATGGTAGGAAGTAATATAAATTACTCCCAACTTCTCTCGCCAATCTTTGAATGTATCCTTTGATTGTGCCTTTGAGAAGATATTTAACAAAACATATACATTGTTCCCTATCCTTTGAGCATCTGCAATCAACTCATTTGAATATTTTCTTATAATCTCACAACCTTTAGCATGAAACCTTAATGTGTATCCTTAATCACATATTTGACTAACACTTAATAGATTATGCTTAAGACCTTTTACATACAAAACATTCTTAGTCTTAGTTCTACCATAATCCAAACTTAAAGTACCTTTTCTTGTTATCCTGGTAGTGGTTTTATCTCTGAATCTCACTGTACCACCAATGATCTTCTTTAAAAATATGAATTTACTTTTATCTCCTATCATATTCCTCAAACAACTGCTATCAATTAACCATGGCTGATCTTTACCTCTCACATGTAGAGTTGTCTGCACCATCATAGAATCTTTAGGTTATTTCTTCTACCATGAACATGTCTAAACCTTCTTCCTGATGAATGGAGCTTTGACACTTTGATCCTTCTTCTTTATGAATGGAGCTTTGAAACTCTAATCCTTCTGAACTAACTTAAAAATGCTTCTGCAATACCGAGCTATGTGTCTAAAGTTGTTGCACTTGTAGCATACTATGGTCTCTTCATCAAAGCTTGATAGAGGAATAAAAGAGTTGTGGCTTCTACTTGACTCTACTTGACTTTCCTTCTCCTTATTTCTGAATTTTTTTAGCTCTTTTTCTACATTCTAATTTCTTGTGACCATATCCATTACAATAAAAATAAGACTTGTATGTATATCTCTGACCTGATTGCCTTTTGTAGCTTTGTTCCTTCCAGCCTTCTCTATTTGGAATGTCCTTTGTATTCTTCACTTCTCCCCTTTTTGTTTCTTCTTGTGTAAGAGCTTCAATATAGCTCTTTTTCTTTTCAAAACCAATCCCTATCTTATCTAAATATGTTTTTTGACTTTCTAATATCTTATTCAACATGTTAGTGTTATCTTCAAATTTTGAAGCACTAATACTTTATCATTGACTGCTTTCTTAATATCTTCTTTTAAAGAGGCAATTTCAATAACATACCTTTCACAATATTTTCTTGCTATTTCCAACTATGTTGTGAGATCTTCTTCATTCTTCTTGGCTTATTCAAAGTGTGCTTGTAGAGCTTCAATCATTTCCTTTGACTCTTGTTCATTTTTTTCGATCTAGCACTTTAATCTTCAATTCTTCTTCTGAACAGCTTCTAACTCTTCTAAGGCACAAATGAGCTCTCCTTCCATATTCACTTCAGCTTCCTCCTCTTCTTCTTCTTGATCACCTTCATGTTTGGCCATGAATAGGATCTCTTCTTCTTTTGAATCACTGACTCCATTATCTTTGCCTGAGCTAGGATCCTTAGAATACAGGCTCTTCTTCTCAAAACCCTTCTTAGATTTGCCTTTGAAATTCTTCTCATATGTAGGCTTTTCTTCTTCATCATCATTAACCTTATCTAGGCATCTAGCTAAAAAATTTCCAATCTTTCCATAATTAAAACATTTAAAAGGTAATTTTCCTTGATATTTACCTATTCCTCTTTTTGGCTTGCGAATGAAAAGTGCTCCATTGTCATCTTCATCATTACTGGAACTATCACTTGATTCTTGAATCTTAGCTTTCTCTTTCTTTGATGTCTTGAAAGCTACTTCTCTCTTTGAGGGTTTATCTTATTTTGTCTGCATCTCATATGCCATGAGAATACCATGAAGCTCATCCATCTTTAGCTTGGCTAAATTCTTCATCTCTTCAATTACCAAAACCTTTACATCATATCTCATTGGTAGAGATCTCAAAACCTTTTGCTCCACTGTTGACTCATCCAATGTTTTTCCAAGACCTTAAATCTGATTTATGACTTGATCAACTCACAAAAGATAACTTGCTATATCTTCTTGTTCTTCCATCTTCAAACTACCTTCTAAAAGTTTGAAACTTAGCTTGCTAAACCTTTCCATCACCTTTGTAAATATTCTCAAGTTTTACCCAAGTTTCATGAGTAGATTTAAATTGCATAACTTTAACAAATTTAGATTCACATAAACCACATAAAATAGCATTTAAATCTTTAGCATTACATTCACTTGCCTTCTTTTCTATTGGAGTAATTGTAGATGTCTGTGGCTCTTCATATTCCTCCACCACTAATTTCCATATGTCGAATCCAAGGGCCATCAAATAAACCTTCATTCTCATGCTCCAAAAAGCATAATTCATCCCATCAAACAAAGATGCCTTATTCGTAGAAAATCCTTCTTGTGACCCAGCCATCGTGCTTTCCTAATCTACCTTCAAGCTATAAAACTTTTCAAAAAGGAACTTGCTCTGATACCAATTGTTAAGCATGGAATATATTGAGAGGGGGGGTGAATCAATATATTATATATCTTATAAAACTTTCCCTTTATCAAATTCCACTTAATCAAAAATTTAAGATATGCAATCAAAATCAAACAATAAACATCACACAAGATAGAGAGAGACACCAGATATAACACGGAAACCCAATGTGGGAAAAACCATGAAGAAAAATCTCAAGTATATTCATGAGAAATAACCCACAGGAGCACCATACCCCTTTGCTAAGTACCAATCTAGCTACAATTCATGAGCACCAACCCATAGGAGCTTTAAACCCCTTTGCTGAGCACCAACCCAACAACTATTCATGAGCACCAACCCACAATATCACCAACCCCTTTGCCGAGCACCAACCCAGCAACAATTCGTGAGCACCAACCCATAGGAGCACCAACCCCTTTGTGTATACCGCACACCTATCTCTCAATATTGTTATCTCAACAAATGATTGTTTAATACAACATCTATTTCCTCTCTCTCACCTTTGCTCTTCTAAGCTAGATATAAAAAATACAAATCATATTCATCTCTCATAATTGCTCTTCTAAGCTAGATATTACAATATCAAATCAACCTCTATCTCTCATATTATAAATGGCTTCTCAAGCCTTTATTTATAGCTTTCCAAATGACCTTTGGCCTTCCCCCTTTGTGACCCTTCAATCCTCATGGAAAATGGCACCAATCTTGGATGACCCTTCATATTCAAGCCTTTGAAAAGTCATGTGGTGACCCTTCATGACCAAAAACGTCCTTCCCACTTTTGTACTTATCTTTGGTGACTTTTCGTATTCCTCAAAGTGTCCCTTCATGAGAAATTACACCCTTACTCTTTTGTCTTCACTTGGTGACTCTTGGTATTCCCCAAAATGACTCTTCATGGGAAAATGCGTCCCATCCTTCTTTTATCTTTACCCCGTGGCTCTTCGACTTCTCCATGGGCCCTTCTTTTGTCTCATATACAACCAAAAATATATTCGTTAATATTAGATAAATATTAACTCATATTAGCCAAGACATATTTATTATAAACAACATTAAATGCAATGGGGCCTTTATCACCAATAATGCTAGACCTTTGACATTAATGACAATATTTCCAACAATTTCCATGGTTGTGTGATTCAATAAATCTTTAGTGTTCTATAGCTACAAGTATATTATTGATTTATTGATTGATATGTTGATCTTAAGATGTGAAATAGCTATTAAAATATAATCAAATATATTAATAAACTGAGTTAGGTTATTTGAATCATATTTCTAAATGTTTATTTATTCTTTCTTTGGTGTAGTTTTCTATGTGTGTAATAGATACCTCAAATAATTAACTTTCCCAAGATATGATCTCCAAATAAAGGGTGTGTAAAATCCACCCTAAAAATATCAACCTTTATCTGAGTCATGTGAACTTCCTACATCTTTAATCCCTTAGACTTTCTAGCCATATTTGAATGCTTGTGTGATTTTGCTACTAGTAATAAACATTGGTTTGAGAAAGCATAGGTCTGTTTAGGAGCCAACAAAGGGATTAATTCCTAAGAACCATAGAGATTTATTTTTTTCCCTACCTTACCTTCCTTTTTGTGTTTTTTTATAAAAGATATACCCACTTAGATTAGAATCTAACCACCCATTCAACTCATGTAGGAAATCACTTTTTCTGAAAGCCACACTTCCATCCAAAAAATTTATTAAAAACCTACATATCCTGCCTGATATTCCATCAATAGGTTGTCAAAAATTACATACCTATAACTCATTCCTTGGAATTTAGTTTACCTCTATTGAGATCCTAGAATTTAGAGGCTACCTCATTACAAATGTGGTGTGCATAAAACCCACATCAACAAGACCCTAGGATTAAACTTTATGACATATCTCTTATTATTGATGGGGTACCCTTTATTATGTTTTTGAGCTTAGCCTAATTTTTTATCCTAGGTTATTTATATATTTTTGAACCTAACTTAATATTTTCATTGATCATAAGATCAATGGTACACATTTACTTGGGCAAGATTAATCTAACGATGCGTATTAAGTTAATACTTCAAGAAAGCTCCAAGACAAGTGAGAAGATGATATATATCAAAATATCAATGAAATAATATTGAACAACCAATAGTATTCCACCCCTTAGATCAAAATCAGACAAAGTGCATTGATTAAGCTAAATAGGTCTAATGGTGCATGATAAAGGTTCAAAAGTCAAAATCCCTAAGGATGATTATAGAGACAACACATGGCATATATGAAAGCCATGAATTAAATCTTGAGAATATTTTAAATATTGATGGTATGAAGATTAGCATACACATTCTAATCAATGGTTCACAAATCAGGAGGCATAATTAAGTATATCAAGATTGATAGAACATGATTGATCCATGTAAATGAGATCAATAGTGTGAGATCAATATTGACATTTTAATAAAGCTCAAAGTGAATGTAAAAGTGATAAGTGTCATAATTATGGGAACCTATCAAGTATCTAATAGTGTTTAATTTTTTAAATCAATATCAATGAACCATGTTGATCCAAACAAATAGATTCAATGGTATGAGGTGAGGAATTTTTTTTAAAGTGTCCACAACTAATAAAATAATGACACATGTCTAAGGGTGATAAATGGTTATATTTTAAATATTAATGAGCAATATGCTAGAGTGATTTCACATCAGAGATATAAGTATAATATGCCAAGTTAAAGATTTTATAGATCTAAAAAATTCAAGGGTATAAGTCCACAATTCAATAAGGATCTACATCACAAAGTTTTCACAAGGTCAAATAGATACCACCATTATCACACTATAAAAACCTTCAAGAAATCCCTAGTGAGTATGGAAACCATAATTTTATAATATGATCATTATAGTCAAGCTAAAGAAGATTGGATTGTCATTTGTGCAAGGATAATTTGATCCAGAATTGAACTAAAAACAATAACAAGCACTTAATAAAATTCACAACCATGGTAGCCTAAAAAGGTGTTTCAAGGGAAGATGTGGAGCTCTATTTGTCTTTAGATCCAAATGGAATAAATTTCTAAGGACCTTAAACAATAAGAAGATAAAATATTTCACATATTGGATAGCTTGATCAAAGAGCCTACCACACTTAGTCCCTTAAGTCTAATAACTAATGAGGATTTCAAACACAAAAATACTCAATTCATGAAAGAAGTAAGGAATCAAGGACAAGGTAAAAGAGGAGCATAATAAAATATTTTGAAAGGGATAAGAGGGGTCTCAAAATAGTAGAAGATCAAGAAAAATAATTATTCATGGGACCTATCTTTGATCTCCAGCTGATCAACAAACATCATTTTTAAATGAAGATCCTATAGGGAAGGAAAAATACTATGATATCTTAAGGTTCTCCAAGTTATTTAAGATAGGAATATTATTTTATTAATTGATCTTGTATACTTTTGAAAAGAGAATATTCTTTTGTAAAGGCATGTACAACTTGTAAAGCACACTGCCTGTAAGTTAGTCATTTAGAATGTTTAGAGGGTTCTTAAAACATTGTAAAAGGATAGTTGTCCTTAAATTTTGACATGATTAACCATAATACCTCATGAAAGGTATATATAAAGAGGTATTTACCATTATAAGGGAGGGGGAATTCTTAGATCCAAAATTACTTTGTAAATTAGGAGCAAGAAGTACAAGTAAGGAATTCTATAAAGTTTGTCCAATATTTGTCTGCGTGTGTGCTATCATGGTTGCTTTCTTAGTTATCTAGTTTAAAATTTAGATTTGAATTATTTTTATGGATCTTATATGTGTACATGTTAATTTATATTTATTAATTTGTTCTTATACTAGGTTGATTGAAATATCTTAGGTTCATTTTATTCTCTTTTACTTTTCTTGAAGATGTGTAGAATCTATATTCTTATGGAAGTAAACCTTTAAAGTGAACCTAATTTATTATTTGCATTAAATTTCCTTAGACATTTCCCTAATATATATTAGGATCTGTGCCTATGTAATTTCATGTTAAAAATTAGTTTAGTGCATATCTTAATGAAATTTGAGCTCTGTCACAATGTCTACATTGAAGATCAGAAATACCTTCTTTCTATCCTACCATCCCTTTGGGTCCTTCTTGATCAGATCACTTTAGTTTATCTTATCACTATAAATATTCATGATAGATTAGGGTTATATTTTAGGTTTTATACATATTCATTGGACTTACATTAATTTCGTCCTCACAAAGATTTAAGACCACAGTTGCTCTTAATAACCATTTACATGTTTATTTTGTGAAATAAACATTTAGCTTGGCTACTACTCATCCACAGATCTTGAGAAGATCACAACCAACAACTCATGCAATGGATTCTTTAGATCCAAAAATGAGAAGTTTTTATTAAGCACTATATGAACCTATTGATACATTTAGATGGATCAATAGGTAAAATGGGCACTAGAATAAGGGGATTTAGATAAAACTTTATGAATTTGGAGTATCTTTGCTCATTTTGGTGAATTATATTCAAATATTAATGTATTATTTGCATATTTTTGTTTTTTTATCATATTTGTGTAAACATCATTGATCTTAATGATTTTAAACTAGTCTTTATGCATATTTAGACAAAGGCAAATGTTTTTAAAGATCCATGGGTAATTATGGTAAAGATAACTTAAGATCTCCAACATGTTTGAGGTTAGTATTATCTATTTTTTTTGATATATCCTTAGAAAGTTTGATTTTATTTGAGCTTAGACATGTAAAGATCATTCATATTCACATATTTAGAAATATATTTGAGTTAAGTTAGTTAAATATTGATGTCCTTTATTTTTATTTATACATAAATGCACAAAATTTGCTTAATATACAAGCCTAATCATTGTTATTTACAAAGATAAGATTTACACATCATATTTCAAATAGGTTTCAAATATTTCAAGCTATAATTGCCAAGAATAAGGACCAGGTCACATTTCGAGATAAGGGTTCCCTTTATTTCATTATAGGTTCATAGGAGATCTAGGTAAGACAAAGGTAAGCATAGACTTTCAAAGTCTCAACCAACTTCACTAATTTAGGGTGCTCTTGTGTTCAATCCCTATCAAGGTATGGCTTGGCTAGGTGGTTATTTAATCAACGTGTTAGGTATGGTAAATGACCTTCCTCATAATCCTAAAAAATGTTTTCCATCGTTTAGCACATATAGTGTTTTCATAGTTGAAGAGCACATTAAATCTTTCAAAGCTACTTTGAGATTGTTAATTGTAGTTCATGAAGATGTAGCATGTATATTATTTTCATTTATTTTCAAAGATGTTACATGTGAATGGTTATTTAAATTACCTAAGAATTAATTTATCAATTGGAATAACTTTAATGATTACTTTATTGACTAATTTGGCAAAATCATTAGTCCATGCATTCTATATCAGCAATTCACCACTGTTAAGATAGATTCTAGTGAGACCATTAAAGCCTTTAATGCTAGATTGAAGAAGATGTTTAGTATAACCATAGCCCCTTATAGACCTAATGAGGATTTAGCTATAGAGATATAAAAGGGTGCTTTGCATCCCATGACTTTTATGTTTCTTAAGAGGTATGTTGGAGTCATAAACACCTTGGCCTTGGCCTATGCTAAAGCTATAATAATCAATGATTAAATGTAGTCTCAAGGTAATATTTTATATGCTATCCCAAATATTAATCCTAATTTATTTACACTAAATGTCATTCCTAATGCCAATCATAATGTGTCTACCTTAAATCAGACATCAATATTGAACCAATTACCCTTAAACCATGACCATCTTAGCCAAAATTTGGGATTATTTAATAATGCTACAAATGGATTTCATCCATATGAATAAAGAGATTTAATGCCGACCACTAGTAATAACAATCAAGTTCATAACCTAGAAGGACCAAATAATGAGAATGAATCCATACTTAAGATGGTTCAAAAGTTTAGTACTAACTTTATCTAATTGAAGAATCAAGTTGGCAATACTAAGGAATGTTCCAGCTATAGTTTCTCATATCAAAGGTTCAATAGGCCTAATAATAGGTTTCACAATGGTAATAATAACAATATTAAATATTTAGGTAAGAATAATAACCCTAAGATTAATATTTGTGATGTTTCATTAACTGAATATTGTAGGGTCCATAATACTTCCAAGAATTGTGAGTTAGATTGTCATGAATTTTTTAATGATTTTGAGTTGTTTCAAGACAAGTTAGATACTATGGAAAGTGGATCACATAGAGACAATTCTATAGGTACATCTAGACCTTCCAAGTCATCCAAATCTATAGATATAACCCTAATGGTGGAAACCTTTGACTTCCCATTCTAAGAATAAAATGAACGTGAAGATGCTCTAGAATAAGGAATAGTTTTTTAAGATGAGTAGCCCCATGAACAAGATTAGATACAAGCTGACCTCTCTTCATACGATAGCTATGACGACAAGTCATATGAGGTCATTACTTAAATTGAGGACATCTTTGAAGAAGTTGATCAGTGATAACATTTATACCAAGTTTTCTTAAAATAATTTGATGTATTTCAAGACACCAATGTTATTTTAGATATCCTAAAGCAAGATGAGTTGGGACTCAATTGGGTAGAAGAGATGTCATTCTTTATAGAGCATAAAGATGAAGCAAGTGTAGTATATCAAGGATTTCCATATAACCCCATCAAAATGTTAGAAGTATGTAATTAACCTAATTTAAATGGTAAGTTTGCAAATGAATTTCATGCCCTTTTAATTTATCATGATGAATTAGCCTTCCAGGATGACTTGGAAAGTTTTGGTGCAAAGATTAGTAGTCCATCTCCACTTTAAGCCAAACTCAATGAAGGCATCAGTCTAAGAATGATAGATAATCTATCATAATTGAATGAGGATGATATAATTCAATATCATTCTATAAATGAAGGATAATTATCACTCTTGATGCAAGATAAATGGATTTGGGAAGATGATGATTGGGTTTTAGATCCATATCTTCAATCTAGGTACTAGAGAATGGAGATGAGTAATCAAGATAAATCACATAAAAGATAAGAACACACGAGTTCTCCTATCCATAAAAAGAGGAAATTTAATGTAATCAATCATGTTTCAAGGTTATATAGTAGTTTAAATAACTTTCCATTTGATCCTAGAGGTAAGTTCTTTGTGGAGTTAGTTTGGGTAGGTTTTAGATTAGTTTTTTTTCCTATCCCTTTTTTGTAAGTAATAATTATAAATATTTGTTTGCTTGCTATTTGTTTTTATTTTTGTTTAGTGTGTTTTCTTTATTTAATTTATTCCTTACCTCTAAATAATTCTTTTTGGATATAACTTATCTCAAAGTTCACCTAATTTCTCAATAACTTCATAGTTTAGAAATGCAAGTGTGACTTATTAACATTAGTTGATCATGGATTGTTGAAATGTGAACTTGATGTTGCAATTTAGAGAAACTAGTAAATACTAATAAATATGTTATTTATTCCTTAAGATTCTAAACCTTGTTCTGATCTATGTTTGGTTCTTATAAGTATTGCACATATAGGGTAAAATCTTGAATTATTAGGATAAAGCCATGTTTGTACTTTAAAAACATTAATTACCTAAGACAAAGTTTATAGCCAAGGATGATTTTTTGAAGATAAAACATTTGAACAAATCCAAAAACTTATCTAATTTGGTTCCTAACCTTTTTTATAAATTCAAAATATCTAAAAAAATATAAAAAAATAAGAACTTATTACAAAATTCAAAAGGCTTTCTTAACAGAGGTGATTCTACTAATCTCTATTAGGGCTATAGATGTCTGACTGGTAGTGGATTAAGGCCTTGAGTGGATCCAAAGGTATCTCTATCATGTATATGGACACCTAGCTATAAATAGAGCAATGCCCAAGCCTTCCCTATATAACTCATGGTTCTTAATGAGCATCTAAATATGCTATAAATCAGTGTTAATGGTTAAGGTCATGAATTTGGAAGTTGTTTCTTAAAACCCATGGAAAAAAATAAGTGGAATTAAAACACACACACAACATGGCTACATCTTTATGTTTGATCTGAATTTTTCATGTGTAATATTTATTATAACCATGAACTAATCTGAATAATGATGCCTGATCAAGTGGAATATGTAACCTAGTTATTAGTCTAAACTACAGTCTCTAAATTATAATATATTACTATGTTTCCTATGTCTCCCCAAAAAGTTAAAAGTTTTTGAGATAAAAATACTCATATTTATGAAAAATGGGGACCCTTGTTTTAAATTGTGCAAATTTGTACCTTAAAATTAAAAATTGACTTGATTAGAGTGCCACTAACATATTTACACATTATATTCAATTGAATATCATCCACACCTAGTTCTCATTTGGACAAATTGAAATGTTTTTATGTGATCATGGTTTTACTCCTTCTAAGGTTGTTAATGATTATTTATTATGTCTTTGTATTGCAAGTTCAATGGAATCTCATTTGGGAATGAACATGCTTAGGGTTTTGTGCTTTAATGTTAAATTGATCTTTTATTTGCCTTTCATCTATTAAAGATTAATTGAATATATTTTAAGTCATGATAAAACCCTAGTCTAATGTTTTAACCTCGATCCAATTTTGAATTAAATACTAAATTACATAAGAATAATTTGAGCAAAAATAGTTATTTATGCCATAGACTTAGTTTAATTTTTATCCTAAGGATTAACCATGTTTTTTTAACACATCCAAACTTTAGTCTAAAAATATTATGCTTAGTCCTTTTATATCCCATGACCCATTGGTATATATTATTATTGACATGTTCTAACTAATGCAGGGTCCATTTTTTTATATCCTAGAAAAGTCATAAAGCTTTGATTATATTTATCAATATAATAAAACCCTAGGATACAACTTTATGACTTATCTCTTATCATTCATGGGGTTCCTTTCATTATGTTTTAGAACTTATCCTAAAATTTTATCCTAAGTTCTTTATATATTCTTGAGCCTGACTTAATATTTTCATTGATTTTAGGATCAATAGTACGCATTTGCTCAGGCAAGATTGATCTAACAAACTGTATTGAGTCAAGACTTCAATAGAGCCCTGAGATAAGTGAGAAGATGATAGGTGTCACTATCTTAGTGAAATAATATTAAAAAACCAATAGCATTCCACTTCTCAGATCAAGATCTGATGAAGTGTATTGATCAGGCCAAATAGGTCTAATAGTGTGTGATCAAGGTTGAAAAGTCAAAATCTATGAGTATGAATGTAGAGACAACACATGGCATAGCTTCAATCCTTAAATTAAATATTGAGAATATTTTAAATATCAATGGTATACATATGAACATACACATTTTTGATTGATGGTCTATAGAATAGGAAGCATAATTAAGTAGATCAAGATTGACATAGCATGATTGATTTATGTAAATGAGATCAATGTTGTGAGATCAATGTTGACATTTCAATCAAACTAAGAGCAAATGTGGAAGTGGAAAGTGTCATAACCATGGGGAATGTATCAAATAACTAATAGATATTGATTTCTCAAATTGAGATCAATAAACCACGTTGATCTAAGAAAATAGATCCAATGGTGTGAGGTGAGGCAAAATGTTCAAAGGGATCATAACCAATAAAATACTAACACATGTCTATGGGGAAAAATGGTCATATTTTAAATATAAATGAGCAAAATTTCATAATGATGCCACATTAGATCCATATGCGTATAATATTCCAAGTTGAATATTTTATAGACTTGAGAAATGCAAGGATATAAGTACGCAATCTAATTGAGATATAAGTCATGAATCTCACACAAGTTCAAATAACTACTACCATTAAAGCACTATAAAAACCCTTCAAGAAATCCCTAATGAGTATGGAAAACCTAATTTGACCATGAGATCATTATATTCAAGCCAAAGAAGATTTATTTTTCATTTGTGCAAGGATACTTTGATCTAGAATTAATCTAAAAACCTTATCAAGCTCTTGGGAAAATTCACATCCATGGTAGCTCAAAAATGTGTTTCAATGGAATATGTGGAGCTCTATCTAACTTCAGATATAGATGGAAGACATTTCTAAGGATCTTAAACAATCATAAGATAAAATGTTACACATATTGGATATCTTGATCAAAGAGCCTACCACACTTGGTCCCTTGGGTCTAATAACTGATGAGGAGTTCAAGCACATAACTACTCAATTCATGCAAGAAGTAAGGAATCAAGGACAAGGGAAAATAGGGGCATCAAAGAATATTTGGAAAGGGATGAGAGGGATATCAAGGGCCTAAAATATCAAGAAAAATAATTATTCATGGGACCTATCATTGATCTCTAGATGATCAATGAACAGCATTATATAATGAATATCTTATAGGGAAGGCAAAACACTATGATAGCACAAGGGTCTCCAAGTTAGTTAAGATAGGAATATTATTTTTGTAATTGATATTTTCTACTTTTTATAAAATAATATTATTTTGTAAAGGCATGTGAAACTTGTAAAGCACATTGTCTAAAGGTTAGTCATTTAGAATGTCTAGAGGGTTCTCAAAAGATTGTAAAAGGATAGTTGTCCTTAAATTTTGACATGACTAACCATCATACCTCATGAAAGTTCTATATAAAGAGTTATTTCCAATTATAAGGGAGGGGTAATTTCTTAGAGACAAAATTACTTTTTAAATTTAGATCAAGTAGTACAAGGAAGGAATTATGCAAATTTTTTCCAATATTTATTTGTGTTTGCTATCATGGCTGATTCCAAAGTTATCGGGTTTGATATTCACATTTGAATTGTTTTTATGGATCCTAGATGTGTAATCTTAATTTAGAATTATCAATTTATGCTTATGCTAGGTTGATTTAAATATATTAGGTTCATTTGTTCTCTTTTACTTTTTTTGAAGATGTGTAGAAGCTATTTTGTTGTGAAAGTAAACCTTTAAAGTGAACCTCATTTCTTATTTGCATTACCTTTTCTAAGACATTTTATTGACATACATTAGGATATATGCCTATGAAATTTCATGATATATATTAATTTAGTTCATTTCTTGATGAGATTTAATCTCTATCATAATGTTTGGATTGAAGATCAAAAACATCTTCTTTATATGCTACCCTCCCTTTTACTCCTTTTTTATTAGATCACTTTAGTTTAGCTTGTCACCATAAATATTCATGTTATATTAGTGTTAGACTTTATGTTTTGGACATCATTTATTGGAATTATTTTAGATTAATTTCATCTTCACAAATATTTAAGACCACTATTTTTCCCAACAACCATTTACATATTCATTTTGTGAAACATTCAATTAGCTTGGCAACTACTCCACCATAGATCTTAGGAAGATCACAACCAATAACTCATGCAATGAATTATTTGGATCTAGAAATGAGAAGTGTTTCTTAAACACTATATGAACCTACTTATACATTTATGTGCATTAAAAATATATTTCAAGTGTTATTTACCTACAAATACATAATATCCTTGCATGACTAAACCATTTGTATTGCTTCACAGATTAACAATTTATATAGAGGTAGTAGAGACATTTTTAGTTAGTTACATGGATCACATTTTCATGGAATGAGTAGAATAAGTCTTGATATTACCCTTTCTATATTTTATAACTTATAGTTAGGATTTACATCATAATTCATGCCTAAAACACTACAAATTTGGCTTTTTAAGAAGTATTTGTACAATTTTCATACTATCAAGATCCATGAGCATGATCCCCTCTAATTTGGAAAAAAGATACAAGTGTTAGATAAGAAAATTATATGTATTTAGATGTAATTTTCCCTAAACCTTTCTATTCAAGTCACTATTAGGATTTAAGGGAGGTTTAGGAGTGATTGGGGGTCTTAGGGGTGGTTCATAGAGATCATAACTTGGATCTCTAAACTAATTACATCAAACTCAAGGTAATAGACCTTATTACCTTCCCTAAAGTGTTATACTCCAAATGCATAATATTCAAGCTATTATGTGCACTCGAAGATACTCTTTATGTGAATAACATGTACTTTGAGTGACCTCTATGTGTCTACATGTATAAGGGTCTGATGTAGTGGCTTCTTCAAGGGTGTGAATTGGCCAAAGGGATTTAAAAAACTATTATGAACCTCAAAAATTGGGTTGGAAATGTTCACACTTCCCCAAATTGATCTTTGTTGCACCTTTTTAAGGTACAATCATGATGGAGGTTATGGATTTGTCTATTTGTAGACTTAAACCATGAATATTGGTATAAACCCTAGGTATACAAGGCACTAATGCATCACATATAATTTTAACATCACTTTATAGACCTCATAGAGTAGCATCACTAACATGAATGTATGATTTAACCTCCTTTAGATGTATATAGCCATGCATTTCAAAAATTATACATTTTTGTTTGATGAACCAGTCATGGAAGTCAACATGGAGGTTGCTAGAGGGATTGATCAGGTGCTCCAGGAGACATTCTTCCTCAAACTCATTTTGCACACAAATACTTCCAATATCCTTTATTTTGAACTTAAACTAGCACTCTAGGCCCATTTCATATAATTGACCCCTACATGTGTTAACTAGTGGGTCATTATGATGCTCAAGGGACCTTATAAGGTTTTATAGGGCATTTAATGGCTAAATTATCTCATCTAGATGGGTTTTGATGTCAAATTCCATCATTGGGTCACTTCAAGGGTTTTTGTAGGGTTTGAGACATCCACCATCTCAACAATGGCTCATAGAATATGAACATACAAACCAAGAACAAATAGCATGAATGTCTAGGGCAATAACCTTCTCATATTTCATTAATGGGCTAGGTTTCCATGTAGAGGGTGCTTGAAGATATCAACATTAAAAGGTGTCATTAGGGTTGTTTGTATGTAGCTCTAAGTGTTTATTTTATTAAGGTTCATTCATAAATCCTAGCCCCCACCTTCCAATCAATCTTTCATGGATATTTATTCCATAGGGATACTTGAACCTCCTAAGGAGATTTGGCCTTGTGCATGTATGTGGTAGACTGGGTGAGTGTTTGAATATGGTCCTCAAATTTCTTGTGTATATGTTAATTAGATCTAATAGGGTTTGAAGACACTTTGATCAACTTGTATGCATCTAAATTTTCTCTCTTCATTTGACATTCCTATTAGTTGACACTAATTCCACTTATCTAATTTATCTACTTTTATCTAAAATACCCCTTCATATTTATTCATTCAATAAATATAATCTTATCTTACTTATTCATTAATTACCTTAACCATATCTTATCTTATCCTAATCCCTGCTTATCTATTATTTGAAAATTTTAAATTCCCATGGCCCACCTACTATCCTATTCCTAGTCTCGCCTACATTCCTAGTTCATAATCACCCACATAATCCCTATCTAATCCAATACCTAATCCTAATTAACCCCTAAGATAATTATATAATTATTTAATTTTAGAATCCTCTCTATTATCACCCTTCATCTCTAAAAGCCTCTAAATCTAGAGGCTTCCAAGGAATTTTGAATTCCTTGGATAATCCTCCACCCTAGATCTCCACAAGAAAACTTTGAATTTTAACCACTAATCCTTCCCTCCACATTATATATAAATATGATATTCCTCCATGGTCATACATCTATCAGGTTCATGAAGTCTCCATGCCAAAGAAATCCTTGAATTTATCATCAACATCCTTTGATCAAGTAACATAATGTCAAAATTTTGGGTTTAAGGTAATCTCAATCTCAATCCTCTTGTTTTTATTTGTTTAATCATGGTTTAGAGAAATAATATTTAGGATTATGATTTGGGTTTAAAGTATTCATTCATTTAGTTTCAGTTGATCTTAATGGCTTTAGATCTTACCTAGGTAGTTTTATGTTTTGGGTTGATTAAATTGTATAGTTTAATCCATATTACTCAAAATTTACACTACATTTTGGAAACCAAAATATGACATTGCTTCTTATTTAATCATTTAGTTTATTATTAGTATTTTTGGTAGCTTATAGGTCTAATTGGACAAAGATAAGAGATTGTGATAAAATTTGCATGTATAGGTGAAATCTATAGTATTGCTCTACAACTTGCAACTTTATGGTCATGATTTTGCCATGAAATCCATGGTATTTCATTAGCCTCAAATCTTAACCACTAATGGTATATTTCTATGTTAGGTGGTTACCTTTAATCAATAATGCTACTTCAAAAGTCATGATATTGCATTGGTAATAACAATATTGTTTTACTAATCATAGTTTTGTAGGAAAACAAGTTTGGTCAAGATTTAAGTAATTAAATACTAAGTTGCAAAATTATGACTTTGTGAATTGTAATATTACAAATGTATTCATGGTATTTTGATTTCCCATAATTTTTTAACATTTTTCCTTTGACAATCTTACTTGTAGTTTTCATCTTGACATTTTCTATTTTACAAGAGACTAATAGTCATGTAATCATCATATAAACTCCTCTTGGAATCTTTTTAAAATGATTTTGGATCCTAAATCATGTATCTCTACTAACTAAATTTTGTGAGTGGTTTTCATCTATGTAATATGTTGTGTGTAGTCAATAAGAAGCATCAAATAGAAGTGATTTTCAAGCTAAACATCACAATCTTAACCTTTTTCATGTCTTCAACAAAACTACTAATCCCTTAGTCATGTTATTGACTTCGTAATAATAGTATTGGATTGACAAATGTGGTATTATTATTTGGTGATTTTAAGATTAGTTTAGTCTTTGGTCACTATCTTCAATTAATAAATAAAAAAACTAGGGTAAATCTGATAAAAATATACCTCTATGTCCTACAAATTTATAGGTTTTCTCCATTTTGTTAAAGGAACCTCATCTTAATAAATATTGTAAATCATAATTTAAATTTTTAAATACACCATAGTTATCTATAAATATTCCTTAGGTAATTATATTCCTACAAGAATTTGAGCAAATTGTCATAACCATCTAGGCATTTGAATTAGTCAAAATCAAGAATTTTAAAGTTTTGAATTTTTGTGTTATATCACTAGTCTAAAAATCATGGTTTAACTCTGAGAGTTGTGATATTTCCATAACAATCATGGTTTTAAGATTGACTATCATATTTTACTATCTATTGCAAAATCATAACTCATGAATTGTGATATTGTAATCTAAAGTTGTGATTTTACACTAATTTTTTACTCCAAAATTATCCTTTTTTGAGTACATTTTCAGATCCATTTTTAGTGAATTTTAAGTCATTTGGGACCTCTCGTAAGGCCCAAATTGCCTTTTGCATCGAGGACTCTACCCCTTGACCGTACCCTATACTATAATAGGGAGTACACTAAGGCACTACCCCTAGACCCCATAAGGGGCTTTATTCATGACCCCATAAGGGATGCTACCCCTTAACCCTACTAAGGGTTGCTACCCCTAGACCCTGCATCATGGTCCACTCACCCCAAAGAAGTTATAGAGCCAATTCATGATTTTTTAAGGTGTTTTTCTCAAGTCCTATTAAACTAACATCTTATTTCTTGAAGATATTTTATCTAACTAACATCATCCTTTGTAGGGCATATTTTTATCTAATATCTTTTCTTGTAGGTTTTCCGTCAATATTATCAATAAACTAATCTCTTATCTTGCAGGTTGCCTCTTTAAAAGTGCCACTTGAAAATACTAATTGTTTTCTTGTAGGCCACCTATCAAAGACCCCTTTTGGCATTTTTAGAATCATTATTTAAATAAATTTAATCATTTTTTATATATCACTTTAATAATTTTTTCTTACATATTGTATATATCCCTTTAATTATTTTATCTTTTACATTCTTGCAATCTTGTGTATATCTCACATATAAATTAATTAGTTAATTAATCTTTGGTCTGCTGTCTATCTCCTAAGGGCTATGGTGGGTATGTTCTCCCCCAAGCATCTTTGTGGTGATTATTGTAGGATAAAAAACCACTAATAAACCCTTCCCATTTTTATTTTTAGGAGTAGATGATGTGTATTTCATTACCATTAACTAGACTAAACTCCATGTTTTAGTGAAATATAAATATCAAGAGAGTTATCATTGGGCACTGAAGCAAAATTCCCCATGAAGGGTTCTATGGAGTGAGGGGAATTTAAGTTCCAATACACAAAGGAATAGACATCTTATATAGACTTGGGCCCCACCATACCTTCATGTATATTGGGGATTACCCTAAACACCTTGTGTAAACTTATCTTATGACCTTTTGGACATAACAAGATTTTTGATGTCAGAATCAAGATCAACTCTTAAGAAGCCATTAAGTACAAATGAGATTGAGAGGATTTAGTCAATTCTATAATGTTTCATTAGCCTACAACCTCACCCATGAAGCTATTAGATAGTGCAAGAATTAGGTTATACACCCTTGAGTTTACTAATCATAGGTTTTTGGTTTGAATTCATGGGTGTGTGTCATGCTATACCCATGTTATTTATGAACCAAGTTAGCCTTTCACCCAAAACTATACACACATATCTAGGTTTTATACACATGATTTTGTATATTGTTGCTTAATTATTCTATCATTTTGTACATCCTTATCTCATCATCCTCTTATACATATTATATTTGTATATCCTTTTCATTATCCTATCCATTCATTGATCATACCCCACCAATCACATATCCTAATCACATGTTTTCATCCACATCTTGTCCTAAGTCCACTCTATCCATAATCAATCATTTATCTTGACCTTACCCTCACCTATTCACCTCATCCCCCATCTAGTCTAACCTCAACCTATATTATCCTAGTTATCTCTTTAGGTCACACCCATGTCCAAACCATCCCCATCTCATTTACATTACCCCATTATTATTTCATCATCACCCATATATACTTATCCTTATTTTCATCTCATTATCCTATCACTTTCATCACATAATCCTATCCCATCACACCTTGAGAAAATTAGTTAAAGGATCAAGCAAGTCCTTTTGTCCTTTCATATCATCCTCTCATCCTAGTCCATTATCACTCATCATTTGGTCAAATCTCATACCTAGTCAGTATCCTACTAGCATCTTGTCTCTTTGTTAGTTTCAATCTATCATCTAATCATCATCACTACAGTCTCTATCATCTAGTCATCTTGCCTACCCATAACTATCACCCATCCAATCATCATCTTGCTAGTTTAAATCTAGGCACCCATCAAATACCCAATCCTTTTTTCTAACTTGCAAAATAGGCATTGTTGATACATCACTATCATATATTGTACTATTAGTCTAAAATCTGATCCTAGTCCTATAGCATCTCAATTACATTTCATCTATCTCATCCTCATCATTATCTATCATACTAGATCAATCATTCATACCTACTTTGTTCAAGAGATAACCATCTCTAATCCCTTCATCATCCATCTTTCATTATCCATCCCCATGGATTTGGACTTGGTTCTTGTAGACCAATACATATTGTCCAACAAGGATGGAGTCCTTTTGTGAGCACTAGAAATGGGTGATCACCTACCTTATAACCTTTCTCTCATTCATCCCAAACTAACATCCTACACCCTTCCCATCCACAACCACCTAGCTCATCTAAATCAATCTCCTCATTCCTTAAAGTAGTCACCCTAATAAATCGATACATCATACATAAAAAAGACAAATTCCTCTTATGAATATTAGATATGGGTGCCAAAATTCCCAATACTTTTGAGCTAAAAATCCTAAATTCACATCCCAATCAAGTCCCTCATCCCCATCCTATTTCCTTTTACCATCCACTGGTCTTCATTTTAGTCATGACCTTCCTAGTTGACAAATTTCCTTGTTTACTAAGTACCTTGATGGAAACCCATAGGAAGTCTTATTATAGTTACTTGAGATGGGTGTCTAGTTTCCCAAAGGTTTTTACCCCATTCAACTCACCTTACCCCTAGTCCATACCCATCCACATCCAAATCCTGCATCTACTAGTCATAGCCCATTGTCTACTCTTTTATATACTAGTAAAGGGAATCAAATCTTGGCCACATCATCTACTACCAATTCGTCCACCCAGTCATGTCAACAACCATTTGATCTCAAGTCCAAGGCTTCCACATCTATGTCACAAAGAGAGGTGGGTACTTATTCTCCCCTTCTTATATCCTTATAAGCCCTTTTCCAATAACTTTTCATCACTATCATGATGATCTATCCACCCATATGACATATTGATCCCACAAAGATTAATCCATCTAGGTATAAAGCTAATAAATATTATTTATATCACCAAACTTGGGGGTATACCATTAATTTATGTCAAAATTTCTAATACTATGTCCAAGATCTCATCAATAGTGGTGACATATAAATTAAGTATGAATCAGATGAGTATATATCCCTGGGTAAACATGAAGAGGAGTGCCCAAATTTAGTTCCCAATAATGATCAAGCCCCTCCCCTTCCAACCCAAAGTCAAGACACCACATTCATCTTCCATGATCCCCATCTTTGACAAATCCTCCATCAAATACAAGTTTATTCCCCAAAAGCCTAGTCCTCCCTTCCCACATGATTCCTTTCATGTGTCTATCTTTATAAAATCCATTGTTCCTCCATATCCCCCTCATCCACCATATAAATAACCCCATATTGGGAGGTTAATTATAGATAATCACTCTTCTACTAACAGCAGCATGTCATATACACTATACTAGTAGCATCATGTCATATACATTAAAGTCAACTTTAAAGTCAATACAAGTGTTATCTATGTCAAGGTCACGTTCAACACTAGTATTTGAATTATATTTCTCATCAAAAACATCATCCCTTATAGATAGTATAGTAGATGATGATAATGCTTACTCTTTTAAAGATACCCACAATTTGGATGATAATCAATCCCCAAGCACATCTTATGATCCCAATCAAGATTATGAAATCATAACAGAGTTTTTACAAGATTTAACTATTGAAGATAGTAAAATATTATATGATCCTATAGAAATTCTTAGTGATCCTTTTGAGATTCTTGAGGACACTTATTCTAACATTCAGGCTAGGGAATATAGTGACATTTATGAAGACTATGCTACCCATTGTCCCCTTAATCCTTCACACAAAATTAATCATCCACCTCACTTCCATAATCACTATATCCCACTCCATGAATGTAATGAAAGGAAATATGCATCATTGTATTCCCCTCTACATTCAACATCATGTGCCATGAATACAGTGGTCCAAGACCATATTCTAAAAGTCATAAATCATGATCAAATCATCTTTGATCCCATTAATCAAAGCCAAGATAAATCTTATAATTGACCAAGTCATAGAAAATATCCCTTTTTATATATATATATATATATATATATCCTTGAATTTTTAAGGGCTTATCTAAATCAAATTCATTTATCCATCCATAAGTCAATCTCCTCTAGTGAAACCCATAATCAGGCACTAGGGGGTAGTCAATATCAAATCCAATCAAAAAATAAAGTCAATATTAATAATCATATGGACAATCATCCTCTTAATACTTAGATGAAATAATTATTAAATCAAAATGCCTTGTATCCCTTAATCTCATGGTACCAATCTAAATAATACCCTCCACCATATCTAATGGTGTATGCAACTATTAAACCACATTTATGCTCCCCATCCTATCATATCATCCATCATGATCATATCCCTCCTTCATATCCTATATCTCGTCATCACAATCATGAAATACTCCCATCCATACCATATCTCAAATCCATGGACAAGATTGTCCCTCATAGGGTTTACAAAGACACCTAGTTAAGATATCTAGAGGACTTTAAATCAATAGTCACTAAAGATCACCAGGACGTCCATGAATATCTCATATATCACATGGTCCTAGAATAATATTTATCTATATTAGTTTTTATTTTTTAATATCTAGATTATATCAATAATATTTTATCTTTCCCTTATCTAATAAATTGAGATGCCCAAAAAAAGTCAAAAAAAACCATCCCATGGTGAAAACTAGTCTTTCAGCACCTTGGGCAAGTACTATGATGAAAACTAGTCTTCGATGTCATGGTAAAATAATATATTGTACACATTCTATACATCACAAGCATCCCTTGTAAATACCATCCATATCATATCCCTCTATCCATATCTTCTATCCTATTGTGTCGATCATTCCTTTCTAGTATTAACCTTTGTAAGAATAAGGAAGGTGTCTTGGGAAATGTTTTGGAATCATCTTGGCATATCCTCCAATGGACACTTAGGAAAATAAACATTTGGATCCTTCATGATGTGGTCATTACAAATCCCTAGTCTTTTCTTCCTTGTCCCTCATCCCCTTTTTTGCATCACCTTCATCCTTTTGTTATCCCATTAATCATTCCATCAATCCTCATCCTAGTTACTAGGCTTGGTATTACATTTTATAATAACCCCATTTGTATAGTGTACATACATATACCAAAAATCCCTAAAAATTTAAATATTCTAAAAACCCTAAAAATCATAAAAATTTGAAAAATCCAAAAATAGTCCATGGTGTCTTGCCTTATGCCTAAACCCGTCATATCTCACCATCACATTATCCATCATCCTATTATAAACTAGAGGTAAATCTAGTCTATATTGAGCTAGCATCAACCTAATCTCACTTTTACCTACTCAACCTTATGTCTTTCATCTAAATCTTCATATCCTTATCCTAATCCTAATCTAAGTCCCCATATCCTCACCCTTATCTAAATCCCTCCTCTAGTTCACCATCCATATCCACATTCTTATCCTAACATACATCCTAATACTAATCATGATCATACTATCCAATTTTATTTCATCTTTAATCATATACTAAGTCCATGTTCGCATCATGATCATCTTAGTCCAATCCTTCACTTAATCACTCATCCCATTATTAGACAAGACATTGTGACTTGTGTGTGTTACTTGTATATTTTATGTTGTTTGACTATTTACATCATGTATATATCTTGTTTGTATTATTTTTTATTTGAATTATGTATTTTTTTATATATTAGTAAATGAACGAGGATTTTATGATGTCACAAAATATATAATACTACTTATAAGTTCCCTCGATGATGCAAAGTTCACTATTTGCCCATGCACTTCAACATAATGTCCTCTTGGTCATATTGATGTCATGGGGCATATTTACAAGTGATATATTTATTGGATTACTTAGATTAAGATGAGTCTTATGAAAATTGTGATGGATTTATCACATACACCCTCATAATTTATCTAATCATTTGATCATCATTATCTCCATCATTAATCTAATCCTCTTGATGCATTCGAATAACATACAATACTTTATTCTTACCTCATCATTTGTATCATATCACTTAGTCACTAACATTATCCTCATAGTCATCAGCATCATCATCTTCTATTCCATCCTTGTCATTTATCCTTTAGTCATAAATACATCGGCCTAAGGTATTTTTAGACTATGTAGGCAACACTTAGCCACTTTTTAGTGCCCAAAGATAGCTCGACCACACTATCTCCTATCTCACCATCATTCATCATCACATATATATTATATTTAATCATATTCAAGTCTTGAATTAGTAAAATATTTTATCTATAATAGAAATCTATAATTAATCATTAACCAATCCATCTAATGACCAATCATCCATCCTCAGAATCATCTCCATAATATTTTAATCAATCACTCGCACCTATCAATTGGGCCTGACAAATCATAACATCCATATTTTCTTCCATAAATAATCCATCATCATTGATTAGTCATATATCATTCCCTTGCATGTGTGGCTTATATGGGCATCACATTGTGGCTCATTGATTTGAATTATAGTCTAATTCTCACCCTTTTTCTTTTGGTCACTCGATCCTATCATTTCTTTTATTTCATTTCCTTCATCATATCATTCAATTTCAAATTTGAGATACAACCATGATTAATATTATCCAATCCTTATCTATCCTATCCTACAACTCTCCCTTACATGTGTACTTTTTTGGGATAAATATAAAGCTTATGGACTTTTAATCTTATCATCATCATGTTTGGATTATTCTACCTTAGGATGTGTTGACGATTGTAACAAAATTGTCTCTACTCCCTATACATGTATATTTTATATGGGTATCATCAATATGCATCTCATTTCTCAAAGTTTAATTCATATTATTCACATTCTATCTCACATTTGGGATTTCATCCCCTTGTCTATCCATCACATCCCACCCCTCATTTCTTCTTTTGGGTGGCCATCCACCTCATTCTTCCCTATATGTCTCCTTGAGGGGAAATCATGGATTTTATTTGAAATACCATTACTCCTAATAATTATCTCCATTCACAATTCCCTTTCAAAGAGGGTTAAAATGTAATCATCTAAATTCCCTCATTTATTTTAACATCACTAATATTACTATTAGTTGACACTAATTATGCTTATCTAATTTATCCCCTTTTATCTAGCATCCCCACTCATATTTATTTAGTCACTAACTATATTATTGGTCCACTTCTTAATTAATTCCACTAATAATCTCTTATCTTATCATAATCCCCACTTATCTATTATTTTGGAATTTTAGATTCCCATGGCCACCTACTAGCCTATTCTCAGGATATTCTATATCTATAGTCCTTAATCACCCACCTAATACATATATAATCCCATATATAATACTAATTAACCCTAATAGAATTATTTAATTCTCCAATTATATAATCCTCTCTATTCTCACCCTTCCTCTCTATAAGCCTCTAAATCTAGAGGCTTTCAAGGAATTTTAAATTCATTAGATAATCCTCCACCCTAGATCTCCACAATCCAAATTTGAATTTCAGCCATCAATCCTTCTTTTCACATTCTATATAAATATTCTATTCCAACATGTCCAAATATCTATTAGGTTCATGAAGTCTTCATGCCAAACAAATCCTTGAATCTGTCATTAACATCCATTGATCAAACAACATAATGTCAACATTATGAGTCTAAGGTAATCTCAATCCCAATCCTCTTGTTTAGATATATTTAATAATGTTTTAGATTAATTAGATTTAGGATTAAAATACTATTTTTAAATATCCATTCATCTAGTTGCATTTTATCGTAATGGCTCTAGATCTTACCTAGGCAGTTTGATGTTTTAGGTTGATTAAATTGCATAATTTAATCCATATTTCTAAAATTTCACACTAAAAAACTTTCTCACCTCTTGGCACTTGAAAACATCATATCAAGACTAAAACATCTTCATACACCTCACATTATCCATTCAAATTTTCATAATATCTTGAACAAAATTCAAGATGGCACTAGGGTCTATGTGTAGGCTTAAATGCTTGCCTGCATTGGTCTATCTCTAAGGATTTTGACTAATTTTCCAAGTATTATAACCATATATGAGGTTTATAAACCTATAACCATTATTATTTACTAGATAAAAACCTTCTAGAGGTCTCAAATAGTCTACAGACATTATATACTATGGATGCACCCTTCAACTCATTGAACAACTATGACAAACAAGCCTTGGTGTAAAATAAAATAGTGGATATACTAACTATTTTTCCAAACTAATTAAACATATGAGTGACTTTAATGGGTCATGATGTTCATTTTTACTAATTTTATGGGCTTGGACATGCCCATAAAGGTCCCAAACCACCATTTTGGCTAAAACTAGCTCTAAACTGCCTATTGACTGTGTGCTTAGACATGGAATTTCTGAGTATGGCCTATAATATTGTCTCTTGAGGTATTTATGAACATATGAATGTCCATAAAATTATAAAATTAATTATTATACTTAGATTATGGTTTTCCAATTCTTGTTTTCTTTAATACCTTACCCTCCACTTAGACTTAGGTCTTATGTCTGCATATGCCTACATGGTTTTAAGATTGTGTTGGTGTACTTATATCTTCTCATTCAATATAAAACTTAATAAATTGTGTATGCATTTTTCCCTTCTACCATAATTATAGAATAGTGTTTGATATGCATTGATCCACTATAAGTGTATAATCATTCATGTTGATTGTGTGTAGGATCTAAATGCCATATTTGTATGAAGGAGAATGATCCATAGCAGTTCAAACCTTGATAACACATTTATATCTCGAGTAATATATTATAATTCATATATTATAGTATTCACATCATCCCCCATTCCTTTGGATGGTATAAACAATGATCTGTTGGAGACCATATTATAGTAGGCCTAAAAGGGTTGGTTATAGGTACACATTTGCATTCTTAGCTCACTATATGACTGTATAGGTTAAAAAACCTATGGTTTTATTATTTATGATGGTTATAATGGAGTTTTTAAGTCATCTTGAGAAGATCTAACCTTGGAATTAAGGGTGGATGAATAGAGGGGGATGGTAGTGGAGAGATATATGGAGTGTGGTATATGAAAATAGGGGTAACACAATGATGACATAATGAAATAATAAGAGTATGAAATTGATGTGAAATGGAGACTAATGATATTTCCTATATAAACCATATGGACCTTAGAGGTCTTCAGACATATACCTAAACAATCATGAAATTTTGAAGTCATAAACATAGCATACACAACCCTAAATTAAAACCTCAGAAACTTAAAAAACTATAACTTTCATAAAAAGACCTTAAACTTAGATAAAAAGGGATTGTGTGGGCTTAGAGGTTGGAAAGGATAGTTTCTAAGCCTATGAGGTTTCCATAAAATCTATGAATTTTTCCTTAAATGTTATGATGACATTACACTATCACTCTAATACCATATTACATGTTTTTGAGTTGTAATGAGACTCTATAGGTACCATTGAGTCACATATAGTGTTCATTATATAGTGGTTATGAATTATACATAAGCATTTCTTCCTTGAGATATTCTAAGCTGGCAAAGGGAAATTGGGCATCTAGTTTGAGAAAGGAGAAATTGGTAGCCTTGAACACTTATACATCTCTTCAACCTAGTCCGCAATCTTTGATGAAGTCATCAAACCTCTATCTATTGCACAGACCTATTTGCAGCCTATAAATAGGAGCTAGTCATGAAGTTTTTCCAATCATGTGATTCAATTGCTAAAAATTCCATGCAAAGATCATTCAAGACTTATGTAAGTAGCATCCATGATTGGTTTGAGTAGACAAGGTAAAAATCCCTAAAACTTTTTAAGTCCAAATGGGCCTATGGAGATGAGAAGGGCATAGGGATTCCTTAACTTATTAAGGAATGTTTATAAAGAATAAGATACTAATCCCCAAACAAATTACCATGGGTGGAAACTACATGAGTCTAATTTATCTATTATGATTTTGTTCCCCTACTCTCTCTGCTCTATAAGATATGAACATGAACCTAAGGAGCTCTCTAAGCTTGACAATGAGCTTGAGGGAGAGATGGAATAATTTTGATCTCCTAAGACACTAAAAAATATTTATCTTTTCACCATTTGACATCTTTGATCTCCCTCTATAAAATCATGATTCCGTTTAGGTTGGTTTGTATAGTATGGATCCATACTATTGAAGAAACTTCTATAACCTACCATTTTCTCTATAATTCTCCTTATTTCAGACCTAAAACATTATTAGTATGTAATTTGGAGGGAAAATAAGAGCCATATAACACTTTCAACCTGATGTTATGAATTGTGGGAGTTAAAGAGTAATAATTTATCATATGTGGGGCCCATTTGGGGAGAATTAACATTGACAATGGTGCTAGTACATTCATTAAGGCATGAAATAGTCTAGTGATGGCTTGATGATGTTTATGAGGTCAATTATAGGTGTGTGGGGTGACTTAGTGATATATTAAGGCTAGATTGGGTTTCATTATGACCTAAGAAATGTTGACTTTCCACACATCTATGACCTTAAGGGTGCATATCAATTGAATTATCATTATAATATATATAAAAGACCTTTATGATCTATGAAAGCTCAATTTAACCTTAATAAACCTTCTATGATATTATTTTAAAGCTTAAAAATAAGCATACCTCATGTTATCAAGTAGAACCAATGTTCTTATAAGCCTGTACCAAATTGCCTCCTCAATTCACCTTCATCATGGCATATTTCACATGTTGGAGACCCATCAAAGTGATCAAGTACCATATATTAATGTGAGACCATCATAATAACAGTTGAATCAAAGTTGAAAAGAGATACAAAGGCACATAAAGATTGATAATGAAAATTTGTAGCATGATAGGACCATAGACTATTTGAACAACCCTTACAAACTCATGAGATGAATGACAACCATGGTACTAAATATTTACCATGACTTAAATAATAAATTTTAACCCTTTCTAGGTATGGGATTAGAAATTGGTCAACATTTTTGGTGATTCAACTAGCTTGACTAGCCTCCTAGTCAAAGAACTTAGAATTTTTTTGAACCTACTCTTGATAACTTAGTAAATAGAACATGACTGCACATGAACTCTACCTTATACCTTGCATACATTGAAATAATGAGACATAATAAATAAACAAAGTAAAAAAATAAAAGACAACACACAATATATAACAATAAAACTAAGGAACAAGCACTAAGCACATGTGAAAAATCACTTGGAGGGAAAATATAAACTCAAATTACCTATTTACAAGAGGTACATGATGAAACTAATAGAAAAACTTTATGAACCTACCATTTCAAAGGTATGGGGAGTTCTTCACCATTCAATATATAAATATCAAAGGCATTACTTTCTTTATAGTAGGTGATGATGTAAGGTCCACTCTAAAGGCTATCAAATTTGGAGTGTTTACCTAGCTTTGCACATTATGCATCCCACTTGAGGACTACATCTCCCTATTAGAATGTCCTATATGAATCCCTTTTATCAAATTACTACTTGAATTGATGTTGATTATACCACATGGAATGCATGTCACTATTTATTATCTTCTCTAGCTACCTTAGTTCATTCATTCTCACTTGAATAACATCATATTCTAATAGCTCAAGTTGGTGGGTAAGCTCTAAGATAGGAAGTTCAAGGTAAATAATAAGTATTGCTTCCATACCATAGACAAGGAGGTATGAAGAGTGTCTAATAGGCATCTTAGGTGTCACTCTATCTACCCATAGGGTAGTTCTCAATCTTGTGTGCCACTCTCTTTGGTTGTCTTCCATGGTTCTCTTGATGATCCTTATCAAGTTATTATTTTTGGACTCTGCTAGTCTGTTTCCCTATGGGTAATAGTTGGAGGATGATTTGAGGTATATGTCATGTCTAAAATCCCACTCACACACCTTAGTACTAGTTAATGACATGGTATTATTAGAGATGATTGTTAAAAGCACACAAAATCTAGTCACAATATTATCATAGAACTCTAAGATAAAATTTTCATTAGCCTTCTTGAGTGTAGTTACTTCTACCCACATTGTAATGTAGTCAATGGCTATGATGACCCACTTATGTCCATCAATAAAAGGGGTATTTATCATTCCTATAAATTCTAATCCCCACTACATGAAGGGTTATTCAACTTAGATTGATTGTAGGGGAAAGGAAACTAACTTCTATTTTATAGTAAACATGACACACTTTGATAAATTCCTCCCTCAACTATGTGAATATATAAACAATGTAGGTAAAAATTATCTAGCTCTAATTATTTTTGAGGCTATGGTCTTGGTAGCAAAGTGCCCACTATTAGAGCCATCATGAAATTGTTCAAGCAACACATCTCAAAAGTATGCCTCGTATGTCTTTCTTAAAGAGCATTCTATCTATCAAGACATAGGGTATGATATGAAATATAAAGTGCCTCATTTTGGCCCTATGTAAGCCCCATAGGGCGTTGGCCTATTTGAAATAATTTGACCACATCATTGGTCTAGATGAGAGGAGTGTTTCTTGTAGTTTCCTGATGACTATCATGGACTACCAACACTTGATCTTTGACTTCCTTTAATTCTACTATAATATGCTCATATAAACCTCTACCTATGGTTAAATTTGTTTCTCTCACCTCAATTTCATATTCCATACATTTTTTACCCAGCCATCTCTCTTTTCACTTATATCTCTATTGAGTATGAATTATTTGATGCTTAGGTGTACCACCATGACTATGACCTTATTAATTGACACCATGTACCTAAACTTATTCAATAATCTCATCATAAAAAACACATGCTTCTCCACAAAATCATATATTTCTTCATATATTTCTAAGGCCTGACTAAATAACAAAATCAGTTGTTTTAGGCCTTCACCATTCTATTGCATAAGAATAGTAAAAATTGCATCTGATGTAGAGAAAGCATATAATAAAAACTCTTTGATAAAATTAAGATTAAGGAGTGTAAGGGATTGAAAAATGGCCTCTTTTATGTCCTAAAATATCCTCTTTCCTTATTTACTCCATGTGAACTCTTTGTGTTTCCTAATCATGTGAGTAATAAGCTCAACCAACTATGTAAAACCTGGGATAAATCTCCTTATGAAGTTGCTCTAAAAACTATTCTTGTGTGTGGGTAGGGGTAAGGCCAATATTGATTCAAATTTCTTAGGATCTATATAAATACCATCCTTTGACACCATGTGCCCCAAAAATCTACCCTCATGATTATCAAAGATGCATTTATTGGGATTCAAAGACACTCTAAACTACTTACACCTATCAAAGACTAACTTCAAATGTGCTCTATGGTCTGTTGGATCCTTTGAGAACACAATGATGTCATCAAGATAGATGAACAATATCTTATTGATCAACCCCTCAAAGGCAACATCCATTTCCCTTTGGAAAGTTATCCCTACATTAAACAATCCAAAGGGCATTTTCATTTATGCATAAGTGCCCCACTTTATAGTGAAGGTAGTCTTATGGCTATCCACCTCTTTGACCAAGATCTAATTATAACCAAAGTAACCATAAAGTAAGGAAAACCTATAATATCCTATAACCATTTGAAATATATTATACATAGAGGGTAGTGGGTAATAATCCCTCAAAGACACCTTATTAAGGTCTCTAATGTCAACACATAGGCATATCTCTCCATTCTTATTCCTCATAGGCACAAGGTTTTCTACCCATGAAGAACGATTGATGGGAAATATTATTTTAGATTCACTCAATTTGAACAACTCATTTATCAAGAGTGACTAGCAGTTGATTCACAATCATATATACTTCTCTTGACCAAAATGAATAAGAAGAGTTACCTAGACATGTACCTTCTACTTCATTTAAATGTCAAGCTAAGGATGTAGACTTGATAGGATGACATCATTATATGTGGACACTCAATATTATAATTTAACCCTCTATTGATTGTAATCTAAGATACTAAAGTCATGTAGTAAATGTAATGCTGGAATTAAACATGAACATAGTACTATGAAATAAATGTCTACACGATTGGAAGCTTCCTTAAAACAATTCTATGCAAGAATGTAAATCACACAATTTATAAATAAAACACACAATGCATAGAGAAACTCAATAAAATGCTTAGCTATTCAAATGGGCTAAATTATTTCTATAAGAATTCTAAAGGGGGGACTTCCTCCTTCCAACTCCATCTTCAATTCTTCCTTTTACAACACTAAATTTAACTTAGAAATGCTTTTTCATATTAATCAAAATGCAATAATGAATTATTTTAGGAAATTATAATAACAACTTCTTAACAAAATTTACTTCTAGTAACTCTCTAATAGATATCTATTACTTTCCCAACCCCACTGTTACACACACACACACACACACACACACACACACACACACACACACACACACACACACACACACACACACACACACACACACACACATCAGGGGAGATATTTTATACAAAAAAAATTATTCTAAGAAATATTTGACTTAGGATAACCAAAATTGGATCCTTCTACTAAAGTCACTTTTCATGTGAATTCTACAATATTTATTTAGGAAAAACAAATCTATTTCATTCTTCAACCACATCCTTATTGTGCTCCATAGAGGTTATATTCATTTCTATGAGTTAGTTGTACTGGAAATCAAAATCTATTCTTCCATGGCTTTGGTCATGCAATGGCTATAGGATATGTCTACATGATGAGATTCCTTTATTGTAGGATGTTTCATGTTATATACCTATCACTCCAAAACATATTTAAAACACATTATAGAAAAAGCATCCTATATCAAAAGATAACTATCATATACTTAATTCTAATACATAGTTCTAACTATTCAAAGAGCATGGAAACATAATGTTATTTATAAGATTATGGTTATTCAAGGAAGGAAACATTATGGGAAAGTACTCAAAATCATGGTACATAAGAAGGATGAGTGTGATAGATGAGTACAAAGATATGACATTTCTAGGGTGCATCACACCCCCCCAACTTAAGAACTTACTCAACCATGAACAACAAATTAGTTAATTTCCATTTCACAAAGAGTTATAAAATCCATAGGGTCTATGGCACCACTAGAAAGGTGAGCATAAAATCCATGTCTCTATTCAAATAGTTTCTAAATTTTGACCTCTCTAGCTTCATCCAATGGGGCTTTATCTTTCTAATCTATAACATGATACCAAAATAGAGGGGGCTATAATTTTAGGCTCAATAATTGAGTTCCCATTTCACATGCAAGCAAAATATATCTTATGATCATGTTAAATTTTGCCTTTTAGTTAAAATAGGAATATGATTTTCTCTTTATTAATGTGGGAGTGATCTCATTCCATCATTTATGTAATATTATTTTACTATAGGATTATAAAAATTTCTCAATCCCAAGTAAAAATCTTGGGCTTTATCATAATTCTTATCAAACCAAGTTATGGCTTCCTTTTTTAGCATGATATTATTCCATTCTATCAATACAACATCAGGTGCCATTGACTCTCTTATGATAAGTAGTTGGCTTTCATTTTCCTTTTTCCTATATTTAGCTACCTTTTTTATCTTTTTTTCTCATTCAAAAGATGATTAAAATGCCTTTATAAGGACATTTCTAACATATAGATTAAGGTTCTATTCCCTATCATAAGGCACATCATAGTTGTGAAGATAGAATTGACACAATTGTGCTTATTCTTCCTATGAGCTCTCTTTATATATCTGAAATAAGGAGAGGGGATCAATTAATTCATAAGTCATGTCACAATAAATTATTATAAATTTAAACTTATACCATTTCTCCTCAAGATAAATTGAATATACTCTTGCAAGAGGCCTGCAGTCAATGAGCTCTTGAGTAAGACAAGCCATATATTCAATTTTCTAATGTAGTTTGGAAATTATTTATTCCTTCAACTTAACCTCTTATTTTAATTTCTTGTTCCCTTTTGTTAATACTTTAAGACTTTTAGGTTGACTATCTATCTAATTCATCAATTTAGAAGATACTACAAATGAGGAATTATACCTAACATCTTGGGCAGTTATAGGTTTTTTTGTTGCTTTTCCTCTATACAAGGTTATGAAATAATAACTATAGGATGGTCTTCAGTAGAGGGATATAAATAAAAAGTTGCTATAACAAGTGCATCCAATCCTCCTCTAGACTAATCATGTAGCTTCTTTCTTAGTCACTCAATTTCCCATAGGACTTGATCTAGAGTAGGAAATTTTACTTTTATGGTAGGTTGCTCTATTTGTTCCATTTCTTTCTGCATTGGTTCCTCTCACAATTCTTCAATACTATGTTCTACTTGTTCTTCCTCCTTATTATATTATTGAGAACATTATTCTTTGTTAGTTTCAAAACTAAATGCCTCTAGTGATTCATTACTGCTAACAACCTATGTTGCTCTAGATTCCTCATTAATTTCAATAATAGAATAACTTTTAGTTCTCATATTTTTTCTTAATATGTGGGATTTGTAAGGAGTAGAGATTACTTTAGCCTTTTAGGAGAAGGTGGAATTTCCTCCTCATATTTCCCTTAATCAGGCTAGAGAATGAGTTTCTTCCTTTTTATTCTAGATTCTTTGCTTGTGGAAACCCTTTTTTCAAGATTTGTCTTTATTGTAGGTTTTTGTATTATTGAAAGAATATATTCTTCTATAGGTTCTTGTGTGGTTGTAGGAAGGTCTTCTTATATAGGTTCTTGTGGAACTGTAGGAAGATTTATTTCTATAGATTCTTATGGATCTATAGGAAGGGCTTCTTTTATCCTCTATTCTTATACCTCCATTTCCTCTTTTATGTCATCTCCCTCTCTATCACTTTTTGCATTTCTCGATACTTAGAGAAAATATTCCCAACTTATGTTGGGTCTAGTCCATTGTAAATAGTCTTAAACAATCAACTCGATTAACCAATGATGGAAAAGAGATTTAGAATTACCTCTTTAAAATGCCTCCATCATTTTTATAATCATGTTGAGCAAGAAGTTGGGGACATTTATCTCTATATCATGCTATAAATGATTCATGAATTTGAAGTGAATGTTATGTAGCATGGAATACATCCCTTACAAGTGAAATACATACAAATGAACTCAATAATTTTGGCCCATCTTCTTGGTAAAGATATTCATTTAGTGCCCTATTTTGAAGTTTTTAGGCTTTCATTTCCTTTGATGAATTTTTGCCTCTTTATTTTAGCATCAAATTTTTCTTGCCATACTTCCCTTGTTCATCACAATCCCATTACTCCACTAATGATAGTTTCTATTATCTTTATTTCCATTCCTCTTACTATTTCTAGGTTATTATACAATGAGTCAATAAATTATTTTGTAGTTCCTTGATCCATAGTCTATATCCTCTCAAAATATTATGCCCATCCTAAATTCTAGAATAGGGCCAAGATGTCTGGACTATTGGTTAGAGGAGTGATATTAAGAGGTTTGTGTTTTAGCAAGTCCCCTCCCATGTTGTGAGATGAAATTTGAGTTATAAGTCTATGTTCTTATAACAAAGCTTTTATATCTTTGGGTGTAATGTTTTCAACTTTTGCTTTGGGAGAAAAATAATATTTTTGAATAATGGGAAATCCCCCCTAACTTAAACTATCACTTTCCTCAAGGGACAAAGCTGACATGCACAAACATCTCATGGTAATAACAAGGGGTGGTTGTAGTAACACACCAATGGTCATGTCAATCAATGAAGGAGAAGATATAGTGAGTTGGAATGATAAGGAGAAGATATGGTAGTGTGTTAATAGCATTAAGACCCATCATCTTATTAATAATTAAAACTAATGACATGAAATAAATATAAAATAATTACCATGCTACTTATAGGAATAATTTTCATTAATGCATAAATGATAATTCAAAGTGGTAGTCTAGTGTGTGTTGTAATTTTATTGGGAGAAATTATTTTTGAGAATGTAACATAGGATGGAGTGATAAAAATACATCCTAAAACAATAAATGTTTCTTGTAGCAACAAAAATATCTTATAGCAGCAAGTTTTTCATCCTATAACAAAGAGGAAAGTGTATTTCTACTCTAAGGGAATGAATCTACAAGAAAAAATAGACATAATTTTTTTTTTATTATTGTAGTTCCCTTATTTCTTCTTCTTTTTCTAATGAATGTTGATTAGCCAGTGACCTAGTTTTCTGAGACAACATTCATCAACAATGCTTAAAGGTTTTCATTGCTAAATTTTTTGATCTTTTTTTAGACTTTATGGTCCCAACTCAATTTGAATTATATAAATTTATAAGGTAGGATTTTATTCAACCTAAACCAATCCATTTTGAATGACTTGTTCTTGGCTACAATAAAATTTACTACTCTTAGAAAATATTAGAGAAGGATTGACATAAATACCTTCAGCTATAGGAATAGTTTGATTTTTTTCATGAAAAAGAGATGGATGTTGTTCTTTAAGAATTTGGTAAGTGAGAGTTTCATTAGAAAATGGTTTCTTATATAGTTTAAGCTTTTGGCCATTAACAAGTATCTAGAACCAAATAGAGTCAATGGTCATGAGCTTTATAGTTCCATTATCAAAAACTTATTAGATCTTATAAGGCCCAAACCATCTGGACTATAGCTTTCCTTTATGATCATTATATTTAGAGTCAAAAAGGAGTGTCTAGTCACTAAGTTGTAAATTCTTAGTTTTGATGTTCCTATCATGCCAACCCACACATTGTATTTTCACTATTTTAGTGTGATGAAGTGCTTCCTTTCTTAGTTCATCAAGAGTAAGTGTAAATTATTAGTCTTGATGATCCTATCTTATTGAGTTTGGGAAAAATATAATTCCAAATCAAGTGATATCCTTAATATTTTATGCTCAAAATTAATGGACAAAACAAGTTTCTTACCATAAACTAGTTTGTATGGAGTGAAACTAGTTGTGATTTCTAAGTGATTTTGTAAGCCTAGAATGCTTCTAAAATATGTGTTGACCAATATTTTATATATAGGCTAAAATTATTAGTGAGGATATTTTTTAATTCTCTATTTGTCACTTCCACTTGAACATTTGACTGAGGATGGAAAGGGGTAGACTTTTTGTGTCTGATTTCATATTATTTTACCAATGTGGTTGTGAGTTCTGATGTGAACTGTGGGCCTTGGTCTATGACTATTTCTCTTGGTACTCCATAGTGGGTGAATATTTATTCATAAAATAACTTATCTAATTTCTCATCTTAAGGATGGGTTAAGGCCATGATCTCAACTTATTTTATGACATAATCAGTGCAAACCAATAAATATTCCTTGTTGTTATATTTAGGATTAATGAGACATATAAAATCTAGTCCTTATTTGTCAAAGGGTTCTATAACTAGTTGTGGTTGTAATGGCATTTCATCAAAGTGAATGGGTTTTTCCATATGATGGCTTTGATCACATCTATGGGCATACATCATGGCATCTTTATACAAATAAGGCCAATAATATCTAACATTAATTACTTTCATAATAGTCTATTTGGCATCAAAATCACTCCCATAGGGTTCATCATGGTAGGCTCTAAGAATGTCATAAGCTTCATCTTCTCAGATACATCTTTGCATAACTAAATCTAGTCTAATGATAAAGATATCCTATAGTCTATAAATATTGTCTATTATTTTGCATCAAATGTTATTTCTCCCTAGGTGAGAAATGTTGTGGTAGTGATCCTACAGCAAGATAGTAATATCTATGAACCAAGGAGATTAAATTTCTATTGTAAATAAATGTTCATCATTGAAATAATCATCAACAATAGGACTATGCTCATCATTTTACAATTGAGATAGAAAATTTGCTATTAGATTATCCTTACCTAGTATATCCATAATGGTAATATAAAACTCCTATAGAAAAAGAAACCATCAAATTATCCTACCTATTACATCATGTTTGTTCATTAAATACCTAATTCTTTCATGATCTATGTGGATGAATACTAAGTAACCTATAATGTAGTGCAAAAATTTGTTGATGGCATAGATGATAGAAAAAAATTACTTCTCTATTATAGTGTAGTTAAGTTCATCCCCTTGAATATTATTGTTGATAAAATATATTTCATAACTCAAAGATTTATATTTTTGGTCAAGGACAACTCTTAAAGTGGTGTTAGATGCATCTGTGTGGATGTGAAAAGGCTTCTTCCAATCAAGACCTCTTAGAATAGGATTTTTTTATGAGAAGGTCTTTGAGTTGTTAAAAAGAATTTTGAAACTAATTAGTCCATGTAAATTCAACATCCTTAGTGAGCAATCAAAATAATGGGGTGGAAATTTTACTAAAATCTTTGATGAATTGTCTATAATAACTAGCATGTCCTAAACATCTTCTAACATCTTTCTTCTTCTTTGGTGTGGGTGTATCCTCAATGATACATATCCTTGTTGGATTAACTTGAGTTCTAGTAGGGGATATGTGATTCCCCAACATAATTTCTTTAGTCATAAGCATATAACACTTTTCATTCCTCAAAGATAATTAGTGGTCATAGCAGTGTTGAAGAACTTTCTCTAGGTTGTTCAATGTTTCTACAGATTTCTACCCATAGAAAACGAAATTATCCATGTATATTTCAACACATTCATGGGAGATATTATAAAATATTCTCAAAACAACCCTTTGAAAAGTAGTTAGGGCATTTCAAAGACCAAATGGAAAGACAACATAGGCATAAGTTTCCCAAGGGCAAGTAAAAGTGGTTTTATCTTGGTCTTGTGGAGCAATTCATATATGATTATAACCACTATAGTTTTCTATGAAGGAAAATTACTTTTTTGTACTAATGGATCCAAAAAAATATCAATAAATATAAGGATAAAGTGATCATTTTTGGTAGCTATATTCAACTCTCGGTAGTCAACACAAATATGCCATTTGGCCCCTTTTTTAGGGAGAATGACGAGGGGAGAGACCTACTGGCTATCCAAAATAGGATAAATAAATCATGCATCTAAGATTTTCTATAATTTAGTCTTTAAAATTTCTTTAACTATATGATTCATTCATCATTGGGGTTGGTGAATAGGTTTGCATTCTTCTTTAATGTAAATGTGATGCATGCATAAATATCAGGGTATTCCTCTCATGTTATGGTAATCCTAGGAAAATGTTTTTATGTGATTTATCATCATTATAAGTAACTAAATTTCTTGTTAGAATTTTAAGGAGGTGTTAATGTCAAGATATTTATTTGGAAGAATCTATACTTACTTTGTTAAAGAAAACATGGTTTCTACATTAGTGATTAAAGGAACATAACTACATTGATGGGGAAGTAATTGATGAAATGTCTAAATGTATCTTGTAATTTTATCAAGATCATTATAAAAAAAGTCTTTTTAAGAGGGCATGGTGTACATTCCAACATGTTTATGGCTATAGGATCCTGTCGATAGGTATTTTGTAGGATACTAGTAAGGATAATGTCTTCTTATTGTGCCTACAAAGCTATACTCTAGTTAATTATGTAAAGAGTTTTTAAGGAGACAACTTACTCAAAGTCATCAATCTAAGGGGTTGGGCCATAATTCTAGGAAGGTTTGGATGATGAATAAAGAACTAGTTTCTTGGTGTCATTCCATTGGAAATTATCATTTTTCCTAAACTACAACTAATAAAAACATTAGTGGTGTCTAAGGATGAGAGGATAACCCCCAAGTTGATTTTTGGCTATGGGATAATAGATTTTGTTGGATATTTCCAAGATTCCATAATGATAATGAGTTCCTCAATAATCCCTCAGTCTTAATAGTTGATCTATCAACCATTTGGAGGATGGTGGGTATTGGATGGAGAATTGTAAGTTTTAGTTATTGCATGGTCTCCATGGTCATCACATTGACGGCTGTACCCAATTAAATTAAATTATTGGAGATGGGTTAGCCATGGATGATAACATTAACTATAGGGCTTCTAAGATTAGAATATTTTGGGGGAACTGTATTTTTCCCAACATAAAATCCACTAGTTGGCTAATGACTTGGACTATTTTAGGATTCTTATTCTTTCTTCCTAATTTTTTCAAACATATCTCTCTAACAACCTTATTGTAGATAGGAGAATCCTTTATTTCTTGAAAGAGTGGGATTTTTATGCACACATTCTTGAGTTTTCTTAAGATATCAAATTTGGGCTCTAGTTTAGGATGTGATATGTTCAATCTCTCTAGAAAAGGAGGATTGTTAGATTCTATTTGATTTTTAGATGGACTTAGCTCAAGATTAGCCATGAATGACTATGGATTATTATGGAGTGGGGATGGTTCAAAGTGTTATATGATTATGGGTGAGGTGGGTTGTGGAAGAACACGTCCTAAGAAAAGTTGGACTTGATTAATATCCAAGGTGGGTGTTGGATATTATATTATTTTAGTGGATTGTGTTGGTTGAACCAACTTATTGGCAAGATTGGGGATGGGTTGGATGGGTAATTGATTGGTTATAATAGGTTGTTGAGTGTTTTTAATTAAGACTTATTTTCATGGTTGTTGAATTTATTAAGGAAAACCTTGATTACCTCTTCATTTTTGTTGTCATGGATTAGAGGGAAATAACCATTGTTGGTTTTGGAATTGCCTAGGTTGAGGTTATTGTCAATTTTGTTGAATCCATAAATGATTTTGGGGTAACTATCAATTTTTTTGGAACAATTTTGGTTGGGTATATTCATCCAAGAACCATATTGAGGATTATTTGAGAATTGAGAATTTACAAACATAGATTTTGATGGTATACCTAATCTTTGTACCCATGGTTTCCATTAGCCATGAAAAACACACTATTTTCATCTTCTCTTATGGCATGTAGCTCCACTATGTCAAGGTCCTCCTTAGCTATGTTGGCTACCCAAGATTTCATATAATAGCATGTGTAATCCATATTCTTATGTTTGCATTTAGGGTAATAGGTGGATAAGGCTTTCTTAGTTTTTTCTTGCTTCTTCAATGTACCTTTAGACATTCTTATTGTAAATGTTGTATGAAGGTTTATGCCCTTATTTTTTTCATGGTTGATGTGGAGTAGTTTGTACATAAAACTATTGGTTCATTAAAAGATAGTGTAGAAACATCACCACTAGATATTAGATCTAGTGCCTCTAGACAATAATATATAATCCCCTTCAAGAATATAAACTTGATTTATTCTTTCTCTATTATATTCTATTTGTATTTTTTTAATTTGAACAAAAATCTTTCCATATATTATTCTAATTACTCATCATCAACTTATGTCATTCAAAATATGGCATCTTTCTTATAGTTCTTACCCCTACAATAGTCTCAGTATTTCATCAAAAACCTCTCCTTCATTTCTTCCTAAGTATAAATGGCATCCTTTTCAAGTCTCATAAACCATATAAGTGTTGTATCTTTGAGTTTTGCTCAAAACAATTTGAGTTTCTGAGCATCTTGATTATAATCATAACTATGACATAAGATGTCAAACTCAAAAATAATTGTGTCTAGATCCTTAGATGCTTTTCCCCTAAAGGTAGGGATGGAAAAGTGAGGAATATTTTTCATGAGTGAATTTTCATCAAGAGTAAGGATAGGAAATTTTAAATTAGCAGACTCATTGGTAGTGTTTTCTTCCTTGGGAACCTCCATGAATACTCTTTATGTTAGTAGACTGGAAGTTGTTGTTACCCAATGCTCAAAATTCCTATCAATTCTTTTATTTCCTAGGGCGTAGAGGATAGAGACTTTACCTTTTTAATTAGGAATTTATGGCTTCCTATATAATGGGGATGGTGTAGAAGTTTTAAAAGATTCAACTTGTGTCTCAGTAAAGAGTCTTTCTAAATTGGAAGATTCTATTGACCTGGTGTTTCTTCTAGGAATAAGATTAACCTTGAATGCCTCCTTAGTAAGAAATTTGGGTGATGGAGGGAAGTGAACTTTAGATTCCTAAATATGATGTGATAAGGTGGGAATTATCAAGGGTGGTACATGTGGGTCTCTTCTAAGGGTATGAACATCTTCAAATTCTCCAACTTGTGCTACCAATCTAGCCAAAAAATATTCCTTCTCTACCTCTTTTATTGACAATTATGAGTGATCTTCAAGAATTCCTTCATGTTCCTCAGCTATTACAAGATGAATTTATAATTTTTCAGAAATAGTTGGTGATTCAATCAAAAATATTCCTATACATTCCCCTTTGCTTTACATGTACATCAACCACTTTTTTCTTTTTCATTTTTTCACTTTTTGCCCACCCTGCCTACATAGGGTTAGTAAAATGGGTTTTTTTGAAAATTTCCACTATCCTACTTGGAAAAATGGAAATTTAAACTATTAAATAAATAAATATTTAATCTAAGGAACAAGATTTGGAAATAAAAATAATAAACATCTAGAAATAATTGCTATCAAGATTGAAGATTATAAGTGTGTGACACCCTTCCCTAGCAACAACACCAATAATTACTAGAAATTGATTCACAATCATATATACTTCTCTTGACAAAAATGAATAAGGAGAGTTACCATAGACATGTACCTTCTATTTTATTTAAATGTTAACCCAAGGACATATAATTAATAAGATGGCATCACTATATGTGCACACTCAATATTCTAATTTGACCTTTTAATGATTCTAATCTAAGATGTTAAAGCCATGTATTAAATGTGATTCTATAATTAAATATGAAAATAATACTATGAAATAAATGTTTACATGATTGGAATCTTCCCTAAACAATTATATGCAAGAATGTAAATCACACAATTCAAAAATAAAACACACAATGCATAAAGAAACTAAATAACATGCTTAGATATTTAAATGGGTTAGATTGCTGTTTCAAGACTTTCAAAGGGGGCCCTTCCTCCTTCTAACTCTAGCTTCAATCCTTCCTGTTACAACACTAAATTGAACTTAGAAATGCTTGTTCATATTAATCAAAATGCAGTAATGAATTATTGTAAGAAATTACAATAATACTTGCTTGAAAAAATGTACTTATAATAATTTTTTAATTGATATCTACTACTTTCTCAACCCTAATATTACATATATATAGTAGGGGAGATTGTTTTATATAAAATAATGTATATTCTAATCTAAGAAATATTCGACTTAGGATAATAGAAATTGGCTCCTTATATTAAATTCACTTTTCATGTGAACTCTACAATATTATTTTAGTACAAACAAAGATATTTAATTATTCAACCACATCCTTATTATTATATATGGAGGTTATAGTATTTTTTTTAAGTTGGTTGAGCTAGGAATCAAAATTTGTTCATTTGTGGCTTTGTCATGCAGTGGTTGCATGATATGTCTATGTGATGACATTCATTTGTTGTAGGATATTTTGTGATATATACCTATTACTCCAAAACATCTTTAAAACACATTATATAAAAACCATACTATAACAAAAGATAACTATCATATACTTCATTCTAATACATAGTTTTAACTATTCAAAGAGTATGGAAACATAATATTATTTACAAGATTATGGTTATTAAAGGAATGCAAATTTATGGTAAAGTAATAAAAATCATGGTAAAAAATAAGGATGAGTGTGATATATTAGGATAACAATATGAAATTTTTGGGGCTCATCAATGAGTTCTTCCACCTTAGGATTGACTAGCCTTTGTTTCTACCTTACCAATTTTGCATTGTTTCCCAATTCTATGGTATGTTGGGAAGGTTTTGGGTCAAATACCTTTAGATCATGGTATTCAAATAAAAACACATTATCATATGCCTAATATAAGGAAATGAAGGCAACTCTCTCTCTCTCTCTCTTTTATTTTGTTTACTTTCCCCAACTTAAGTAGCTTGTCTTTAAATATGAATATATTCTCATAATTATCTTCTTTAGTTGAGATACCTACTTTATCCCTTTTCATCTAATCATATTAATTGAATATGATCTATAATGTCACTAGTTTCTTGGGAAATTCATTTGACTTTATCTATATTATTTGATCATAAAACTAATGTTTCCATTTACCTTGATTCTTATGACAAAATTCTACCTCTTGCATGAGAAAGCACACAATCTACTCATCATTGTAAAAAACCTACAAACTTACCTAATTATTAGGTATATATGGCCTATTTATGACCCATATTTATGATTTTCATTGAGTGCCTTTAATTCCATCTATAATTTCATGTAGGGAACTAATAGCTACAAGTCTATTTTCATGATGAATGGACTCCCTTGGTATGGAACATATGTCAAATGCTAAGGAATCTTCTAGAAGGTCCCATAATCAATGATTTTAGGCCTTAAATAGATGTTTATTGATTAAAATAACACCCCTTACTTGATACACTATAATCTCACTATCACCTTTCACTTGCAGAAGTTTGATGCCTCTCTTTCTTGCTTCATGTAGCCCGTGTATAAGGGATTCATACTCAGCTATGTTTTAATTACAAATAAATTAAAACCTCACTATTGAGTATCACTTCTGATTTGAAGGAGAAAATAACATTAATCCATCTCAACTTCCATTCTTTTACCTTGATCTATTAAATAACATGGTCCATATTCCATCATTTTCTCTAGTTGAGCTTAAGAGACTAGGAATAACAACCCCTTCCTCATGCATGAAGTATAACCCTGGGCCTACATCTTCAATGGTATTATATGGGTAAAATACATGATCAACTACCCATTCATCAATGAATAGGTTTGAGATTCCTTTAAGATGATCTTTAGGTTTTTGCTCACTAACATTCTCATGCTCATCAAGTACAGTGTAATTTACATTAGAGATATTGGGCATATAGGGTTATAAGTATAACCTAAAAATAGGTTCAAACCTAATAGTTACCCTAGTCCCATATTTAGTCCAAAATACCATGTATGACCATTAAGATGAAAGGTAACCCCCAATCTTTGTGATTAAGTCACTAGATAGGTATAGGGTAAAGTATGGAGGTAAATCAACAACCATGACATCATGTTTGATAGTGTAATTAGGGTAGGCTACTAAAAAAAATTTGAGATCCTTTAAGACACCTATTATCTTTATTGGAGATCCATATAACTTCAAGACTCCTTTCTCATTGGGCTTATCTTGAGTTCTAGTTTATCTACTATAGCCTTGGGTATGGCTAAGGTTAAGGCACCATTATCTATCATATAATTGTGGAAAAGACAATATCCTATTATGACTGACAAGTAGAATGGGGGTAGCTTAATAACCTTGGTAATTTGGGCTTCACTAGGCTAGACATCAATAACATACACTATACTCACCTTGTCAACTTGCTTGTTTATAAGAGAGAGCTTTGACAACTCTTGTTGGAGAATGTCTTTCTACCCCAAAATGAGTAGAGCATCCCACTTAGGAATAAAAACATTATATCTATTCATGTAGTCCATAATGTTGAATGATGAATTAGCACTCTTGGATTTCAATTCGCAAGTTGAAGAATCACTTGTGACTTGAGTAACTTGAGGAATGAATGGAGTCTTCTAGTATCACCCATGAGTTTGAGATGTTTGCTAAGTTGTAGGGGTTTTGTTGACCATAGTATGAGTATATAGTTATTGAGTCACTTTAGGATGTGTTTGGAAATTTGTATAATGACCTAAGATATCATCAACCATTTTCTTATTATCCCTTGTGTGGGTTATAACTGAATCATCTATCCTTAATGTATTTTCCCCAAGTTTGTTGCCACATGTTCAAAGGTGTGCTCTCCTCATTGGAAATTCACAAAGGTGGTGTGAATAGGTACTTTTATCACATTACCTTATTGTTAGCTTGTAAATTTTGTTGGTTTCATGGTAGGCATATCACCATGAGGCATTAGAGGACCTTATGGTGGGGAAGGCATGGTGTCATGAGATTCAAATGGAGGAGCCTAATGCAAACAAGAGTTTTGATATGTTTCACCACTTATAGATATCACCATCTAATTTGATTTCCCCCATGGAGAATAAAATTGACCATCTTGAGTAATATTATTTTGTGTTGGCACTAATGCCCTTGATCTACTTGAAACACTAGGTTATAGTTATTATTTGGTCTAGCCTATGTGAACTATGATATGAACTTGGGCTTGTTGATTTTTTGGATAAGGGGGTTTCATGTAAGTATAAAATGGGTATGGATCTTGATATGGATCTTTATATGGTATTTAAGAGGTATGTTTCTACCTTTCTAAGGCCACCAACTTGTTATTTTGTGCTTTTAACAAACCTTTAATCTTCCCAAGCCTATATACTTGGCTATCATCATATTGTCCTTAATTATTTGGAGTAGGCAATGGATCAATGGTGGGGGTAGTAGGTTGTAACTTATGGGATAGGGGCATGAGGGGCCTAAGATTTAATTTCCCCACTTATATCAAGAAATTTTCTACTCTGATGGATATTTCATATGCCTCTAGTAATGTTATCCCACCTATGGATTGTATCATTATAGATGCATATGACTATAAGGCCCTTAGGTAATATAGAAAGGAATAATTGGGTGTATTCTTTATGATAATAGGTATTTTATCACAAGTCTTTTGATATTTATAGTTAAAGTCAACCATAAATTCTTGGGCTACCCTTTTGATTGAGGTGAGTTGCTCAACTAGTGACACATGGCCACTTATATATTCATAGTGCTTAAAAAGTCACTTAAAAAACTCATCCTAAGTGTTTATAGAGATAGGAGTGAGACTTGTATACCACTGAAGGGATTTTCCTCTCAAATAAGTTGCTAAGAGCCTCATAGATATCTTTTCTTGGGTGATATTGTGTACTAAACATAGGTTTGTAATATTAGTTATATGTTCTATAGGAGTGGTGGAAATTTCTGATTTGATATATGGAAAAATATTCAAGGTATTAGTTTGGATATCATAAAATTGGTTGAGGTTAAGATGGTTTCTACCATTAAAAGGTACAAATTCTTATAATCTGGGCCTTGCCATTGGGATTGGTAGACTTGTATCTAGCTATGTATGGATAAAATTGGTAGGATTAGGAGACTTGGGAGAATTTTGGGGTGTGGCATTTGGATTAACTATAGGAACCATATTTATCTTTTCTGTGTCTAATGGTAATTCAACAAACTCAATCTACTTACCTTTTGAAGCTGACCTAGTGGAAAATTGGTGCATGAAATTATCCTCTAAACTATTTTTGATTGTCCTTAGCCTCCTAAATGTCTCCCAAAATTATTAAGATTTCAAAATTAGGTATCCAAGCCCATTTATATCTGGTATCACTAGGTGTGACATAATTTTTGGTAATCTAGGTTGTACCCTTGATGAGGTGAATATTGATCATTTCTTCCTTAAATCTAGTCCAACATGGGAGTGACCTATAGGATGTGGCTTGCCTAATATGCAAGTCACACCTCTATATTTCATGGGGATATCTCCCCTAATTTTTCAATTAAACTCTCTCTAAGACATAAAATTTTCATAATGAAAAGGGAAAGAGAAATGAAAACCAATGGAAGAACCTACTGTAAGTGGTGATACACCAATTAATTAAAGATCCATTCTTATCTATATGTTTTAAAATATTCTAATGATCTTGATGGAGAAAATTACTATTTATACTCTTTGATGATGTTCTAAGAATGAATATTTTGTATGGAGGTTGAATAGGATTCTACAACTTGAAGGACTAAACCCATATCTACATAAGATACTAGTGACTTGTGACACTTCAAGAACATTCCTATTTGCTAACACTTCAAATAACCTAAAATAGACTAAAAACATAAAGCTAGGTACATGAAAGGACCTATATATGATAACATGATTCATAAATTCTTCAAATTAAACTTTCATAGACCACACTAACATTTGACAAGAAGTTTAGATTGATTCAAAAGAGTTACAAGGCAATTTTGGTAGAGTTATGCTACACACAACAGAAGGATGCCAAAAAATATCTCAATTCATACTTAAATATAAATTTTTAAGGAGAAGAGAGAATATTATAGGTTTGGGAGAGGTCATTACTGAGGCCAAGGTGGCATATGGAAGTTATAATAGGCTTACTCCTCATCCTCAAGGATTGACATGCATTCAATATGTCTACTTTGGCATTTGGGGAAGATATGGAGATTATAACTCCCTAATTTTAATTTATTTAGGCTTTAATCATGATTAAATTATCATAATATTTCTTTTAATGTAAGTTAATCAATGCAAATGGAGTGTGAATAGCCCTCCTTGAGATGTTGGGAAACCTCTTCTTCAAAGTGCATGTTGAATAGCCCATGAAACTACCTTTAAACTATCATAATGGCCTCCATTTTGAGATATGATCATTTTTATAATGGTTTAAAATGATTTAATATGGTCAATAAATTCTACCACACCACCTTTTGCTTGCTAGACTCTTTTACTTGAAAGATAATTAGGCCTATTTACTTGTCCTTCAACCTTCTAGTCATATACATTGATTAAATGATTAAATAGCTGAACTAGGCTCCCATATCATTTGATAAGACTTAGATCATATTTAGATAACCCCATATGTATTGGAATTTATATCTTTTAATTTTTCTTTACATAAAAATACATATTAGCCTTCCATGACTAGGCCATTTGGATTCCTTCATAAAAGATAGTTTAGATAGAGGTAATGGAGACATTTTCAGTTAGTTACATGGATTGTGTTTACATTTAATGAGTATAATAAGTTATGATATTACCCTTTTCATAGTTTATAAATTTTAGTTAGGCTTTGTAACATAATATATGCTTAAAACCCTATAAATTTACCTTGTTAAGAAGTATTTCTATATTTTTTGTACTATCAAGAGCCATGAGCATGAGCCCCTATGTGTTGAAAACATGATCCAAGTGTTGGATAATAAAATTCTATGTATTTAAATTAACTTTTCCCTAAACATATCTAGTCGAGTCATTATTAGGGTTTAAGGGAGGTTTAAGAGTGCTTAGGGGTCTTAGGGGTGGTTCATAGAGATTAAAGCTTGGATCTCTAAACCAATTGTATCAAACTCAAGCCAATAGACCTTCTTACCTTCCCTAAAGTGTTATACTTACCATGAATAATATTAAATATATGATTGGAACTTGAAGATAATCTTTGTGTGAAGAACATGTTCTTTGAGTGACCTCTATATTTTTTCAAGTAGAAGGGACTACTATAATGGCTTCTTTAGGGGTCTAAATTAGCTAAAGCTCTTTAAAACACTATGATGACAATAAAAACATGGGTTGGAAATATTCACACTTCCAAAATTTATTTTTGCTTTACCTTTTGAAGGCATAGTCATGGTGGAGGTTGTGGAGTTTTCTATCTACAAACATGAACCATGAACACTAACTATAGGGATACAAGGTAGTAATGCATCAAATATAAATTGAAAATCAACTTATATACCTCATGGAGTAACATCACTAACATTATTTCATCATTTAACCTCCTTTGTATGCATATAGCCATGTAATCAACACTTGTACCTTTTTTTTAATGAACCAATCATGGAAGTCAATATGGAGGCTTCTAAAGGGCTTGATTGGGTGATCCAAGACTCATTCTTCCTCCTCAAACTCATTTTACACATAAATACTTCTAATATCATTGATTTTGATCTCAAACTAGAACTTCCATGCCCATTCCATATAGTTGACCCATTCACATGCCACCTAATGGATTAGTCTGATGCTTAGGGGACCTTAGGAGACTTTAAATGTCATCTCATGGCCAAATTATCTCATTTAGATGGGTTTTAAGGTCACATTACATCTTTAGGTCACTTCTAGGTTTTGTACAAAGTTTGAGACATCCATCATCTTAATGATGGTTCATAGAGTACAAAATTCCAAACTAGGAACAAATTCCCTAAATATCTAGGGCACTAACCTCCTCATATCTCATGAATAGGTTGGGTTCCCATGCAGAGGATGCTTAGATATATGAATGTTAAAATGTAGAATTAGGGTTGTTTGTAGGTATTTATAAGTTCTTATATTCTTAAGGTTCATTTATAAATCATATCCCCTAAATTATAATAAATATTCCATGGATCTTTAATCCATAGGGAGACATAAACCTCCCTATGAGCTTTGGCCCTGAGTCTACATGTGGTGGATTGGGTGAGTGTTTGAAGATGGTCCTCAAATGGTTGTATATATGTTGACTAGATTGAGAAGTTTTTTAAGACACTTTGATCAAATTTATCACCTAATGACACTTGAAACCTTATTAACAAGTTTGAAACATCCTCATACACCTCACATTGGCCATTCAACTTGTCATAATAGCTTGAAATAACTTCAAGATGGCACTAAGGTCTATGTGCAAGTTTAAATGCTTGACAATGTTGGTCCACCTCAAAGTATTTTTACTATTTTTATAAGTATTATACCTCTATAAGAGGTTTAGTAAATTTCACCCATTATCATTTAATGGAAAAAACCTTCTTGGAGTCTCAAATAGTCTACAGAACTTATATAGTATGGATGCACCCTTGAACTCATTGAATAGCTATGACAGACAAGCCTTAATTTGAGAAAAAAATAGTGGGAGCTATGATATACAAGCCTTGGTCTAAGACAAAATAGTGGGTATACCCACTATTTTGTCTTAGACCAAGGCTCATCTATCATAGCTATTCAATGAGTTGAAAGGTGCATCCATACTATATAAGTTTTGTAGACTATTTGAGACTCCAGAAAGGTTTTTTTCCATTAAATGATAATGGGTGAAAGTTCTTAAACCTCCTCTAGAGGTATAATACCTAGACCAATAATCAAAATCCTTGGAGGTGGACCAATATAGTCAAGCATTTTACACATAAACCCTAGTTCCATCTTGAATTTATTTCAAGCTATTATGACAAGTTGAATGGCCAATGTGAGGTGTATGAGGATGTTTTAGACTTGTTAAGAAGGTTTTAAGTGTCAATAGGTGAGAAATTTGATCAAAGTGTCTTCAAACCCTTATTGATCCAGTCAACATATACATAGGCATTCAAGGACCATCTTCAAACTTGTCATAATAGCTTGAAATAACTTTAAGATGACACTAGGGTATATGTGTAAGTCTAAATACTTGATTATGTTGGTCCACCTCTAAGGATTTTGACTATTGGTATAGGTATTATACCTCCAAAAGAGGTTTAGGAACTTTCACCCATTATCATTTAATGAAAGAAAAACCTTCTTGGAGTCTCGAATAGTCTACAGAGCTTATATAGTATAGATGCATACTTTATCATTGAATAGCTATGATAGACAAACCTTGGTTTGAGATAAAATAGTGGGTATACCCACTATTTTACCAGACCAATTAAACATATGAGTAACTTTAATGGGTAATAATGACCATTCATACTAATTTTTGTTACTTGGCCATGCCCATAAAGGTCTCAAACCACCATTTTCGATAAAATTGGCTCCAAAATGCTTGTTGATTGTGTGGTTAGACATGAAATTTCTAAGTATGGCCTGTAACATTTTATCATAAGGTATTTATGACCATGGGGATGTACGTAACGTTCTAAAAGTCATTATCATTCTCAAATTATGTTTTCCAATTTTTTTCTCTTGTTTACCTTACCCTCCACTCAGACTTAGGTCTTATGTCTACATATGCCTACATTGTTTCAAGACTATGTTGGTGTTATTATACCTTCTCATTCAATATGAACCTTAATAAATTGTGTATGAATTTTTATCTTATACCATAAGTGGAGTATAGTCTTTGATATGAATTGATACACTATAGGTGTATGCTCATTCATTTTGACTAAGTGCAAGGTCTAGGTGTCATGTTTGTATGAAAGAGAATGATCCATAGTAGTTCAAACCTTGATAACACCTTTATATCTCCACTCATCTCTTTTAATGAATATCATATAGTATTCACATCACTCCTTATGTATTTAAATGGTATACATAGTGATTTTTGTGAGACCCTATTACAGTAAGCTTGAAAGGGTTGGTGGTAGGTGCACATTTGCATTCTCAACTCCCTATATGACCATATAGGTTCAACACCCTATGGTTTTGTTTCTTATAATGGTTTTAATGGAGTGTGGAGGTTACCTTGACATGATATAACCTTAGGAGGAGGAGTGGATAAATGGAGGGGGATAGTAATAGAGAGATATATGGAGTGTAGTGTATGGAAACAAGGGTAACACAGTGAAAAAGGTAGTGATGACATAGTGAAATAATAATAGTAAGAAAGTGATGTGAAATGGAGACTAATGACCTTGCTTATACAAATCATATAGATATTAGAGGTCCTCATATATATACCTAATCGATCATGAAACTTTTAAGACATAAACATAACATACATAGTGATAAATTGAAACCTTAAAGACTCAAAAAATATTAAATTTCACAAAAAGACCTTAAAATTTTATTAAAAATGATTATGTGTGCTTGGAAGTGAGAAAGGATAGTTTTTAGGCCTGCGAGGCTACCATGAAATATAGGAAGGTTGCCTTAAAGGCTATGATGATATTCTAATATCACTCCAACACCATATTATATGTTTTTGAGTTTCATATGAGGCTGTATAGGTACCATTGTCACATACAGTGTTCATTATATAGTGGTTCAAAAGTATACACAAGCCTTTCATCCTTAAGACATTCTGAGGTGACAAAGGTCCATTAGGCATCTCATATAAGCAAGGAAGCCTTGGAAGATTTGAACATTTATGTAACTCTTCAACCCAATCCACAACCTCTAATGAAGGCATCAAACCTATGTCTATTGTATAGACCTATCTGTAGACTATACATATGAGCCAATAATGAATTTTTTCCAATCATGTGAGATTACACATGTGAGTCAAGTTATGAAAATTCCATGAAAGGATCATTTAAGACTTAGGTAGGTATCATCCAGGATTGGTATGAGAAGACAAGGTAAAACTCCCTAAAAACTATTCAGTCCAAATGGGCCTATATAGATAATAAGGGCATATGGATTCCTTAATTTCTTAATTAATGTTCATAAAGAATAGGAAACCAATCCCTAGACAAATGCCCATGGGTAGAAGCTACCTGATTCTAGTTTCTTTTATTATGATCTTGGACCCCCACTCTCTCTCCTTTATATGGTATGAGAATTAACCTAAGGAGCTCTTTTATCCTACCAATGAGCTTGAGGGAGATACAGAACATTTTTGAGATCTTAAGGAATTGAAAAACTCTAATCTCTTCACCATTTGACATCTCTAATCTCCCTCTACAAAATCATGACTCCATCTAGGTTGGTTTGTATATTATGGATCTATATTATTAAATAAACCTCTATGACCTACCATTTTCTTTGCAATTATCTTTATTTCAAACCTAAAGCATTGTTAGCAAGTGTTTTGGAGGGTAAACAAGAGCCATATAGTAATTTTAACTTTGTTGTATGAATTGAGGGAGTTTAAAAGTCATAATTCATCACATGTGGGTCCCATTAGGAAGAAATGGCATTGACCATGGTGGTAATGGATTCAATGAGTCATGAAATAGTCTAGTGATGGCTTGATGAGGTTTATGAGGTCCATTAAAGGTGTGTGGGGTGACTTAGTGATCTATTAAGGCTAGATTAGGTCTCATTACGACCAAAAAAATGTTGACTTTACACGCATATATGACCTTAGAGGGCATATCAATTAAATTATCATGATAATTATTGTCACTTGGATTTTCACCCCTTGAGGAAATGCCTAGCTCTCCTCATCCAAGTGGTATAATGAAAACATCTCTCTTGTTGTGGGTAATAATTTGGTGAGATGAATCTCTAGAAGGGATAGTTCCCTTGATGCACTCTTTAAAACACTCTCTTACCTATTAACTTTGCATGAAAAGGGTTAATAAGAAAAACTAAGAAAACTAAAGGTGATTCACCAATATTTAATTTCCTCCTATTGACTTAACTTATACTACTTAAAGCTAAACAAAGTTTCTTTCACACAAAACTCATAACTCAAGATGGATTATCAAATCAATGTTTCATATGTTAGGTTCAAGAGGGACTTTAATGTTTAGGAGGGTAATGGATTATTCCTTTTTGTAATACAATCATGAAGCACTTATAAAACACATATACTTAAAATATAACACTAAATATACCTACAACAATTATTTTTCTTCACATTTGGTGAACAATCAAAGATAACATGCTAGAAAAGATGACTTTCTACTAGACAAGACAAACAACATTGTAATAACACTCAATTATACATCATGTAAGAAGGTAAATTCACTTGATTTATTGTTTTAAGATACATCCAAGTACAAAACTAGCTAGGATTTCACCATAAACCAATGGAGGCTACTAAAAAGAGCCAAAAGAGTCAATATTTATAGCCTTTGAGAGAAGAGCAAGACAAGGGAATTCAAAAGGTCATTTGGACACTTGTAAATCTGAGTTAATGGGTTAAAATTACATCATAAATATGTATTTAATGAAAAATTCAATGTTAAGAGGCCCAAGTGTCCATATAAGTCATGAAACTTAGGCAAAAATTTCCTAGTCTTGGCTCAAAAAACTACCTTCATAATTTAAACCTATTTGAACATCCCAAAAATAAATAGGGATAGGTATGATGATTTGAATAATAATATAATGCCTTTATTCATTCCTCTCCATGAATTTTTTTCATTCCTACTCATCTATAAATTCTTAGAATGAATCCATCACCGCTTATAGTCTAAAAAAGCTCCTTTTTTAGTCAACCCTCACACTTGTATTCAAAATTGGCTTTATTTTTCCATTAAAATACATGGTATGGAGTTAATTACACTTTTAAATACTATCCATGTCCTTATACTACTCAATTACACCTTAAAATGGCTCACACTTAGAGCTTTCACCCTTCTCACCCTTGTGTCCACTATGCCAATTTTGATTGGATAAGATGAGATCTCTACTTTGGACACTTAGGAGTTTTTTAATAGAAATAAAATACCATATGAAGTTATTAAAATTTATAATCTTCCCTCCAAACTTGATTTCATCTTTAGACTCCTATTGTAGCTTATGAAGCACATAAAATGGTCAAAAATCCCTATTTCACCCCCTATCCATACAATTCCATATAGATAAAAATCATGTGAGGGATCCTAATTTATTATTATACAAGTTTAAATATCTTTTATGGTCAAACTATTTCATTTAGATAGCTCTCCAAGCTTCTTTTCTCCATTGGGTTTTGGTTGAGGGTTTAGTAGGGTTATAAGAAGTTTTTTGTCTTAAGAATTGTTCATAAAGTTTAGATGTTAAAATTGCCAAAAAAATTACACAAAAATAATGTTAAGGGACCCTAAAAACCTTTAAAAACTCATTTATTTCACATGAAAACTCTCTGAGGAGATATGAACACTTGAAGTCACCCCATTGAGCTAGTTTTTTCCTTTCTTGCATGCTTGGATTGTCTTAGAGTTAGAATTATCTTTATTGTAGGTTACTTTGCATATTAAAATCTCATACATGTCAATTTATGTCCCTTAAAATTCCACAATAATCAAGATATCCCACCAAGATTTGGAAGTGAATATGGACCCCCAATTGGTTTTAGGACCCTTGAAGGCCTAATAGGCTTAACCCTCACCCATCTAGATTTGGATACTTGGAATGATATTTCATGGTTGGAATAATTTATTATAAATTTTAACATCTCATTAAAACCTAAAAATTCATTACATGACCTCCCAAGAACTTATTTTCACCTTTTCCTTTCATTCATCAACTAGGCCTAGAAGAAACTTGTCTAGTTGGATTGTGTGCAAGGGAATCTTGGTCATTTTTGGAGGTATTATCTTGACCTAGTGCTTATATATAATCTATTTTACTTCAATACACCTCATTATATGTTTAATAATGTTCCCAAATCTCCACATCAATCATTTTGCCCATTTTGTACTCACTAGATTGCTTTACTAAAGCTTGATTTTCCTAGACTAGCTGACCTCTAGGACAAAATAGTAAGGCATATCCTTCATCCCAAAGGAAATGTGACTATTTTTTAGATTTTTTTCATGTCTTGATGATGATTTTTACCAAAGGGTTTATATGGATTCTTTTATTTAGGTGCCTAACCATCTTAAAATGCCCAAACAAGGCCTCTAAAAAGCCTATATTCTTGCTTTTTCTTCAAATCCTCCTAAGGGTGACCTTTCCAAGATAAACCAATGCCTATATTATTCTTTAAAATGTTAAACATATATAATTAATTCTACTAAATCTTTTTATTTACCCAAAAACATCTCTTTTTTATATTCCCCATATTCATCTATTGAGCAAAGAGGTTTTGTGGCTCATTGTACAAAATGATAGCCTTGGCCAATAGGAAGAGTGGATAAACATGTTGAAGGGGCCTTGGAGTGTGTTTAAAAATAACATAAATAAATTATGAATCATCTTAATTTAATGACAAACCCTCTCTCTTCCCCTAAACACCTTCATCTTTTTATCTCACCTTCATGTTCAAGACTGCAACATGGTGGTTGTAGGTGCACACAGGGGTTAAATAAAGGTATGTGTAGGTTTATATTATCATGTTTTGAGATTATGATGTCACCATGACTTTAATTTATGTTATTAAATTAGGTAAAAATTCTCTTTAACCCTTCCTATATAACTTTTAATCCTCAAAATTGAGTCTTTACAAACTTGATTGAGAAACCCTACCTATAGGTTAATATGCTTCAACTAAGGTTTATCATGGTATGTGTGGACTTAAATTTAATACCTTTAGATTAAAATTTACCTATATGATTTATCATTCACCTATATATATTCTTAAAGGACAAATTAGGCATTAAGTTAGGGTCACTAGTTTAAATGGGATACCCTACCATTAAGACCCTATTATAGATGCATATAGTTATCTGGACTTAGAGTATGATATGAAAAGAATCTCTATTGAACCAATGAGGAAAATTTTATAACCTCTTATGCATTACACTAATGTTATATGTTCTTTGGGTTCACAAACTGAACTTTCAATACATGACTGAGACACCCCTATTATAGGACCTTGTTATAGGTGCATATAGCCTCTATTTAGCTTGTCCATGGTGTTAAAAGATTCTAATTGCACTCAATTTAGGTCATAAAACATTCTTATATTCCTATAATTATTCAAAGTATCCTACAATCACACCTAAACACTCATGCTAGCTTAATACCTATTGACTGAGATACTTTATTGCATTTGACCCTTGTAGGTGTGTATTTGTTCAAATGGGTTTTTTCATGATTTTTAGAGGCTATTCATGGATTATTATAACCATATCATACCATCTCACACATTAAAATCACTTGAATAATCTTGGGATTCACAAAATATGTTCTCTTGCTTAGAATGAGAAACCTTGCTTTTGAATATTGTAGGTGTGTATTTTTCCATACAAGGGACACCTATAGACACTCATAAAATTTGAAAATCATGCATCAACCTTATAGTGATAGTCTCCATGCCATTTTTCATGTCATTTAACTAGTTTAACCATCCTAACCATGATTTTTTATCCTATTTACTTTTAAGATGTCAAATATCATTCAAGCTTTCAAACTATAGACATTATTACAAGATTTCAATGCCTTTAAGGGCAACTTTGAGGTATTCAAAATCCGCCTTGCATTGATTTTTTGATTCCCACCTTTGGAAGAGATCTTACCTACACTATAGGCTACAATATTAACCTCATTTTATGCCTTTAATCCTTTTACAAATCTATCATAAGGGGTCTACAAAAATCCCTTGGAGGTCTATTTTAATAGTTTAGGGTAAAAATCCCTAAAATTAGTTCCTCATCTCCTCAACATGGTTGCATACTTATTTTTCCCATTTTCCACTTTTTATGGGTATGTAAATGCTTGATTATCATACTAATACCTTAAGCGGGTATAAAGTTATTTCAACCTCTCCATATAAGCATCTTAGTACCCTACTCAACCACCTGTAGGTGGGTATTTGGTGCAGAAATAGTGAATTAAATATAAGTAGTATGAAGACTATCCACGACTATGAACCTTGTATTCTTTCATAAAACATGAAGATAAATTTATATAAATCCTAAGAGGTTAGAACCATATCAATATTTACTCCCCTCAACATGATGTCAACAATGGCTCTTATAGGTATGTATTAGGTTGTGTGTAGACAGTGAGTGTGGAAAAGAGTAGCAAGGTGGATAAAAGGCCTCATGGGTAGATCAAACCTATTGTCCAAATTTTCAAATGCATTATTTTCACTATGAACATCATGAAACAAGTTCCAAAACCTCTTTTTAAATGTGAAACCACTTTCACACCTCTATAATAAAGTAGGCATAGGAATCTCATGATTCTTTTATCATGGTGAATAGGCTTAGGATCACAGTTGCACCTTTTCCAAAAATATCAATGATCTCTCTTCAACTTTTGATGTCTTAGATAATGGATACACCATGAATATAAATCTAGGAACAAGATGGAAAATCCCATACATGTGAATACAACTAGAGTTAGGTATGGAGTTAACAATGAAGAATGACAAGATTGCAAACTACCCTAGATATGGGATGGTGAAACCAAAACATGGAAGGAGGTATTCATGTGAAAATGAGACCTATTTAACATAATTTCCCATCTACATGAGACCTCTATAGGAAATAAATACTTAGAAAATAAGAACTTTGACTGAGACTACACATGGTAGCACCTTCCTTCAAAATGGTATAACTTGATCATCAAAACATTATAAAAAATGAAAATAAGAATTGATACCATTTGGAAATGTCTAAAAAAACCTTTGGATTCAACATTACATACTATAATTGAGCAAAACCTATAGGTTGCATGAAATTGCTAGCAAAACTTTACAGTTAACTTCATGATGATGGTTCATGAAGCATAGGTTACCATTATTAAAAATACTTATATGTAAAGGAAGTTCTATGAGTGTAATACAACCTCTCAAAATCATTTATCTTGAAATCTCTTTAGTTGTCTAGACTGAGTGAAAATCTGAAAGTCACTTCTAGATGACCAAAAATGGAAAAAATAAGTAGAATGGTTTTGGCCTTAAAATGGTACTTCTAGAGATAACCAAATGTTAATATGAGTTTTAGGGAGGTAAATATTCCCTATATGATCTTATCCCACATGTAAAACTTCTCCATGGGCTGTACAAGTGCCATTTTCTCCCTTTTTTAGTTATTTCTTGGATTTTAGTTAAGGAATCTACAACATTCAAATGTATCTAACATCCCTAATAGTTAAAATAATTTCTTAGATGCTTATAAGAAAAAATGGATATATGGACACCTTGGGAAACATGCCACTTGCATTTATGACCCTTAAAACACATTAAATGACCCAAAATGACAAATAAGCTAATGAAACCATGACTAAGACTATAAATACATTATATAAAATCAATTTAACAATAATATAGCCTATGAAAAAGATTTAAAATTATAGAACATCTAAAAAAACCTTTTTACCTATAGGGGTCCAAATTGACCTAAAAGTCAAATTTGGTCAACAAATTAGTGACTCGTAGGGGTAGTATGCCTGCTATACTAAAGAATAGTAGACTTATCCTATCATGGGACAAGGGAGTCAATTATTTATTGAATAAAACTAGAAAGTAATTTATTAAAACACATACAACACAACCATAACACACCAAGCAAACACAAGACAAAGCAAGACATAAATAAGACTCACACATGTGCATAAAAACTTAGGGAAAATAAGGAAAATAAAAATCATGTACAAGGAGAGAGGAGAACCTTAGTATAAATATTTGAGATATATCCCATTTATTGGGATATGAAGCTCCTCTCAATATAACTTTGAGAGTTGGAAAGCATTGTGTTGCTTGTATTGGGTGATAACATAAGGGCCACTCCATAAAGCATCAAACTTTGTGTGTTTTCTAGGCTTGGGCCTAGCTTCATCCCACTTTAGAACAATGTCCCCCCTCACCTTTTTGAGGAGTGATATCATGGACCTGGTTAGAGGTAAATTATCTATCACTCTCTTAAGGGAGAGGAGGATAAGGGATTTCTTTCCTCTACATAAAATATGACATTGAAATAAGAATACCTAAAGAGGCATATACATCTAGGTAGAAACTAGGCATATAAGCTAAAATGAATGTAAGTGGAATTATAAATTTTACAAAAATATGATTATAGATAACATTCCACATGAAAGATAGAAAACAAGTGATATAAAACATGAATTTTTGCTTGTATTCATAAGAAATTGTGACATGTGTTATGACATTTTTAATGTGTTTAACATGATAAACTTAATTTTTTTTCCATATGAGAGATAGAGAATATGAAAAAAAAAATTGAAATCTTGTGCAAGTTTAGTAATGAATTTTGTAATATCATCCATTATTATGAAACATAAGCATGAAATGCAAATGATGAAGCTTTTTGCTAACATATGATAGACTTCATCATTCATGTACATGATAGGGCCCATTATGGTTTCCTTTTTATTTTCAAGAAATTTAAGAAAAATTTGTAAATAAATGAGCATCATTTTTTCAATTTAACTATGGATGTAAGGTGATACCCCAACAAGCAAAAGGAGATATTACAAGAAACTAGGGATTTTACAAAATACTATGAAATTTTGAATTTAAAATTGATTTTTGAGTTAGGTTTTCAACTAAAAATGTAGAAAATTATTAGGAAAAAATAACTGGGAACTAATTGATACAACTAGGGTTTGAAAAGAATTTTTTTTCAAAATTAGTATGATAATTTGAAAAAAAAATTATGAATTTTTTTAATTTAGCTTGAAAAATTTAGGAATAATCTAAAAATATTTCTAAAATTAGAAATATATTTTTCTTAGTGGTTTGAAAGTATTTGTATGCAAATATGACCTAGTATGTGTAAACTAGGGTTTAAAAATATATATTTTTAAAAATTAGTATAATAATTTTAAATTTTTTTTATGAATTTGTATAATTTATCTTGAAAATTTTATGAAAAATCTGAAAATATTTATAAAATTAGCAATATATTTTTTCTAGTGGTTTGAAAGTGTTTGTATGCAAATAGGATCTAGTATGTGCAAACTAGGGTTTGAGTGAATTTATTGAAAATATTTCAATTAATATATAGTTTTACTATTTTTAAATGTATGAAAAATCAATAATATATTGCAAAAAATAATAAATTATTAGCTCTAGGGTTTTTAGGGTTTTTATGCAAAAATTTGAAGTCAGGTTCACCAAATGTTTTATAATTTTGAGAATTATGTGTTTAATTACTAATAAAATAAAGGTCTGAGTAAATGTAAATCTATAAATAAATGTGCAAGAATTAGCCTAATAATTTATGTAAATAGATTGTACTTTGGTATTTTCTAAAAATATTAGGAAGTGTAAAGAAATCAAACTTAGCTTATTCTGAGTTAAAACAAATGATATAGGGTCTAGAAATTACTATGCAAGGATGGCTGACTATCATAAACATGACCTAAAAATCTATTTATGGATTGGATAAGAGTGCCAAACATAGGATACCCTAATACTTATCACTGTAGTCCACTTTTTGACACTTTTATCCACTTCCAGTGTTGTTTTCTACTTTCAACATTGTTGTCTTAAGGCTAAAATTTTTATGGGTTTTGTTTGCCTACTCAGTATGACCCTATGTACCAAATTTTAGGTCCTAAATATTAATATAACTCCTTGTATAGCTTATTCTTCATGTGCATATGTTTTTTATACAATTTTAGGAAACTTTATAAAATGGGAAAAAGGTGTTAGTGTGTAAAAGACATGATGGATGCACTTCACACAATGTGTGTGGGCACACTACCTATAGACCAATACTCTGAAGAGGGATCAAGTTAATGTATTTATCCCATTTTGAAGTGCTTGGTGAAATTTTGTGATGTATGCAACTAGATGAGAAATTGGAATATAATTTGGATGACTACAGATTGGTATTAGATCTTAAATAGGGTTGAATTGATTTTGGAAAGTTATATGCAGATAATAGAGAATAGTGATTGAGTGTACTTGCTTGTATTCTTTTTTCTTTCTTGTGAATGAGTTCCAACCCTTCTAAATGGAATTATAATGGCCTTTTTTAGGGAAAATAATGATCATGGCTTAAATGAACTTGTATTAGGCTGATAGGTAAAAAGATAAGGAACTAGGAAAACCTTATCATTAGAGGTAAAAATGAATTTGGACAACAACATTAGAAATAAGACACCCCTAAATTTTGATGCTCATATCCAAATTATACACTATTATCCTAGAATAATGAGACATAACGGGATATATCTAGGTTTGATAGTGTTTCTTGGGTCTCAAAAATCTAATTCTGGGAATTTACAATGATTGGGAATTAGTGAAAGTCTAGCTAACAAGGGTTGAGTGAGCAAGAAAGAGGACCTATAGGTTGGGACCATTGTTTTGCACAAAAACCCTATAAACCCTAGGGCTAATTATTTATGATTTTTTTAATTATTTTTCATAAATTTAAAAATCATAAAACTACAAATTAATTGAAATGTTTTCAATAAATTCACTCAAACCCTAGTTTTCACACACTAGGTCCTATTTGCATACAAACACTTTCAAACCACTAGGAAAAATATATTGCTAATTTTAGAAATATGTTTAGATTTTTTCCTAAATTGTTCAAGATAAATTATAAAAATCCATAATTTTTTTTTTTAAATTATTATATTAATTTTGAAAAAAAAATATTTTCAAACCCTAGTTTGCACATACTAGGTCTTATTTGCATACAAATACTTTCAAACCACTAGGAAAAATATATTGCTAAGTTTAGAAATATTTTTAGATTTTTCCTATATTTTTAAAGATAAAGTATACAAATTCATATCACAATTTTAAAATTATTATACTAATTTTATAAAATAAAATAAAACCCTAGTTGCATCAACTAGTTCCCAATTATTTTTCAAACATATTCCAATCATTTTTATGCATTTTAGTTGAATATCTAAATTAAAAAAATTGAAATTGAAAAATTAATATTAAATTCAAAAAAACTATATATCTAAAAACCCTAGTTGCACCTACTAGGTCCTAGTAAATCAAGTACTATTCCCTCAAATTTATAAATTGTACATGCATATTTCAATCAAAAATCAAATTTCAAATTCAAAATTTCATAGTATTTTGCAAAAATATTTTTGAAAAATCCCTAGTTGCATGTACTAGATCCTAGTTTGTTTCTTTAGGTATCATCTTACATCCATAATCAAATTGAAAAAATGTTATTCATTTATTTACTATCTTTTTTTAGCTTTCTTGAAAATAATAATGAAACCATAATGGGCCCTATCATGTACATGAATGATGAAGTCTATCATATGTTAGTACAAAGTTTCATCCTTTGCATTTCATGTTTATGTTTCATTATATGGGATGATATTATAAAATTCATTGTCAAACATGCACAAGATTCCAAAATTCTTTTTGCATATTCTTTTTCACTCATATGGAACAATTAACAACTACATTTGGCTAAATGCATTAAAAATATCATGTTGCATATCAAAATTCTATATGTCATTATGCCAAAATTCATGTGGAATTTTTTTTAAGTTTATCATGCTAAACACATTAGACATGTCATATCACATATCAAAGTTTTAAAGTTATTTGTGCGCAATGTTATGATCTCTTTTACATACTTTCTCTCTCTCATGAGGTAAAATTTTTAAGAATATCTTTCAAAACATATTAAAAATGTCACAATTCAAGTTAAAGTATTATATGCATTAATGCATAATTCCATGCTCTTTATCCCTTATTTACTATCTATCATGTGGAATGTTCTTTATAAACATATTGCTATACATGGTTTCTACTTATATGTATCTAACTCTTTGGTTACTTTTAAGTATCTCCCTATCACTACTAGACATAAGCAAACACTAGTAGTTACATCTATCCCTCCTCCTTTTAGACTTGGTTCATCTAGATTTTATCCAATACCTACTAACATCTCTATGCCTATAGTATATCATGCAATACATGCTATCACCCAAGTTTACAAAGATAGATAGGTTGATTACACCCATGGTTATAGCTTTGTCACTCAGGTTAGCACCCCTTTGATATAATTTTAGATCCTCCACCTATTACAATTCTTCCTCCCATCCAAACTAAGACACAGTTGAGACCTTCATTGATATCACAGAGAATTCATACATTTTCATAGAGGCTTATTTTAAATAAACTACAATTTAAAGATTCTAGATAGCTTTCAATTACATTATTCACACCTAGATCATTTTCATTGAGATCTCATGCATTTACACATAGACCACATGTTTAGAGAGCTTATCCTACCACGAGATGGGTCCCTAAGAGCCCTATAGTTGCATCTACTTCTCAGAGTTATAGGGGGACCCCACCATTGGTTTCCAATATAGATATTTTAGAGCATCTACAACATATATAGATTTCAAAGCCATAATGTTAGCATTTTCATCATGCTTCATGATAATACACGATATTTCTTCTTGATACATGACAACATGATAAGGAGTCTCCCATGAGACTCATCGGTTAGTATCATTTCTTCATAGTATGACTTGTACATAGATTTCCTTTTGCTTAATTGTATATAGTTCATTTTTCAAATTTCTTGTACATAGTCTCTCCTACTTGATTGTACATAGTTCACAATTCCAAAATACAAAAACAATACAAAAAATTCAAAATACAAAAACATTCAAAAAATTGTAAAAACACCAAAAGCATAGTTTGATTATATGCATCATTCATGCTTTACATTACTACTATCATGATAGGACTTACATTTGCTCTTTCATGCTATTGTATGTTGATTTTATACATTACCATGCTTGACTTGATCTCTTTTGAGTGTGTATAGTGACATCCAGTGATTTGATTACTTCATTATACCCATAGAGGGGGCATTCCTACTTATACATTCAAGACATACATCTTTATACACACCTACTAGGGGTATCTTCTACATGAATACACCATCTAGGTTATGTTATTTCTGCACTACACACTCTAAGTTATCATGTTGATGCATATTAATTTATAGCTTACATTCACTTTTATTAGTTAGATGTGCTTATATCCTTCCAACTATTACATGTTTTCTCTACTTGCTTAACATATCTTGTGTGATTACATTTTCTAGTTTCTATTTGTCTCTTGATTGTGCCTTAGGACATTTGCCAATATACTTTACTTATTTTTCATGTGTGTGTCTTAAGACATTTACCAATGTCCTTTTTTCATAAATATCCTTTGTTCATACTCCTCTATGTTCCTATGTCCTATGTGCCAATTTTGCTTATTTTGTTTGTATGTGTATGAGGCTTTTAAACATGCCTTCCATGTTTGTTTCTAGTTTGAGTGACATGTACCCATGTCCCTTATTTACATGGCCCCTTGGCCCATATAGAATTATTATTGCTTATTTCTTTTTTGATTATTGATTATCAAATGTGTGCAATGCCATCATCCATATCATGTATTTTCTTTGCTCTCTTGGATGCCATGATGGACATCATACTCCATCCCTCTAACTAACAACTAAAAATCAACATTTCCAATTCTATTTTAATACATTATACATGATTTCACATTGTTATATCTATATAGGCATACCCCTATTGATCTAAAATTCCCTCAGTACAAACATTACTATATCTAGAAACATATTGTCAAGCATCAAATGCTATATCATATATATTTTTAGAATTAACACACTTTCAAGACTCTTTTCTTTTGAGGTAATTCATTGTAATTTCATAATTCCTACCATCAAAAGAGGGGGAATCAACTAGGGATTTTGTCATAGACATAAAACATCCTATTAATTTAAACAACAACATTCATAATAGTCAACACAATTTTCTCAGATATAGGGGTTATCATGCACGACATGATGGTTCCAACTTTCAATTTAAATTAGGTAGTTAGCATAACTTTTAGATCAAAATCCATGTTCCAAACATTAGTAATTAGGGGAAATGTGCATGGCACATTGATCTTATTTTATTTCTAATTTTAGTTTATTCCAGGCATTCTTAGTAGTTACATTCCTTACTCCATCTATAGGTGGTTGGCATCACATTCAAGTTAAACTTTCATACAAGTTTAGCTTTTTGATTACCCAAGTTCCTGAGTTAGATTTCATGTAACCCTAGTACATCAATTTCAAAGTGGATTTAATACAATCCTAATCTCCATCTTTTGAAATGGTCAAGAGTGGCCTTTTTTCCAACACACATTTGACTATCCATGCCACAGTGTCAGATTTCTAGCACATTCATGGGCTCCATGAGCCATCTCATTTGACATCCATTCTATAATAGTATCACTTCATAGCTTCACTTCATAGGGAAACAATGGATCCACAGGGCCAACCTTTATATTTTTGAGCCACCTATTTAGAGGGATTGGACATACAGTCTGAACATCAATTAACATACACATGATTCATTAACATCACTTAGTTGGTGATGATAGAGCCAAAGGACCAGCCTTTGCATTCTTGAGCTACATTTTGAGGAATTTATTACTCACATTTATTCATGATATTAATCTTAATTCATCACATACTCAACACAATCCAACATTATAATAGATTTACACATCACAATGTGCTCTCTCTATGCACATCCAACATCACATAATTTCATGAGCTTTTCCCTTATAGGTAAGTTCATGTATGCTTTCTATTTTTATTTTATCCTATTATTTTAGTTTGATTTATCACTAGAATAAAGCAGGGGGTAAATTTAATCATATCAAATTCGAAATTGGATGACTTAGCCATGGATAATATCACCCAACCTATAGGTCCTCTTTCTTGCTCACTCAACCCTTCTTGGTTAGACTTTCATTGATTCCTAATCACCCGTTACTTTCTAGACGTAGATTTTTGAGACCTAGGTAGCACTCTTAGACCCAAATCCACCCCCTAGGTCTCATGCTCTGAGGACAATAGAACCCAATTTGGATAGGAGCACTAGAATTTAGGGGTGTCTTATTTTTAGTACTACTGTCCAAGTTTATCTTTGATTCTAATAATTAGATTTTACCAAATACTTATTTTTTTCCTATCAGCCTAATACAAGTTAATTTAACCCAAGATCATTATTTTCCTTATTAAATGCCATTCAAATTTCATTTAGAAGGGTTAGCACTCATTTTTAAGAGAAAGGCAAAAATACAAGCAAGTACACTCAAGCACTCTTCCCTATTCTTTGCATAAAGCCTTATAACATTATCAAAAGCCTACTCAAGTCATTACACCAATCCCTAGCCAACTAAAACACATACAATTTCACATTCTAGCTCCATTGATCATACACAAATTTCACCAAGCACTTCAATGGGAGAACTACATTAGCCTGACCCCTCTTTAAAGTATTTGTATGTAAGTAGCATGCCCACACATAGGGTGTGAAGTGTATTCAGTTTATATTTTACACACTAAACCCTTTTCCCATTTGCTGAAATTTCCTCAAATTGCATAGAAGACATAGACACATGAAGAATCAGCTCTACAAGGAGTTATATCGATAGTTAGAACCTAAAATTTGGTATATAAGATCATAAAAGTAGGTGAACAAAACCCAAAAAAAATTAACCTCAGGATAATAGTGCAAAAAATGTATAGTAGCACCACAAGTGGACAACAATGCCAGAAAGTGGATGATAACACCAAGTAGTACGGTGTCCTGAGTTTGGCACTCTTGTCCAATCTAGAAATAGAGTTTTGGGTTTTATTTACGACAGTCTACCATCCCTAAATAACAATTTTTAGACATTGCATCATCTATTTTAGTCAAAATAAGCTAAGTTATAATTTATTTACACTTCTTAATATTTTTAGAAAAGGTAAAATACATATCTATTTACACAAGTTAGTAGGCTAATTGAGACACATTATTTAATGATTTACATTTACTGAGACCTTTATTTGCTTAAGAATTACACACCTGATTTTCAAAAAGAATAAAACCCTTTCACTCGGACCTATATTTCCATAAAAAGAATAATTAGCCCTAAGGTTTCTCAATTTCCATGTTGAGATTTTTATTTTATTCACTTTAGATGATTTAACATGTGATGGTGTCAATGTATATGTATCTCTTTGTTTTTAACATATTGATATGGGAAATGCTTATATACATGTGGAAACATAATGTATGAAAATGATGTAATGTGATGAATGTATATATGTCACTATAATTATGCTAAATTTTATTTTTTAGGTGACTATATAATTACTTTGTTCACACAGCATGTGAATTTTAATTTCCACCAAGGAATAAAAGGATAAATAGGAAAAATGTGAGGTGACTAGGGATCAAAACCATAAATCTAAACTTTGTAGGAAAAAGTAATATGACCTAGTCCTTATGAGAAAAAGGGGGAAATGTACTTCTTTATAAGCTTATCAAATGATTAAATTTATTATCTTCATCTAGATATACCTATCATTGACAAAGTTGGTAAATGGGAAAAGGTTACATTTTTTCAGCATGGACATGTAGGCAAGTTTTATGAATAACTTTAGCTTTATAAAAAAAAATTCTAATTTAATATTAATTTTTACATTTTATTTTTAATTATTTTTGTGACCCCCTATACCTAGTCTCATGTTACTATGAAGACACATGGACTCATCACCAAAGGCTATATGTAGGAAAGTAAGGGCATATCTCCCTAATGTTAACCCCATATAGCCAATAAGATGCAAGGGCTCAACACCTAATATTAGTAGAGGGAGACAGATGTTTAGTTTTTGAATTTTATACTTGCATGAGATTTTTATTTTCATATAAGTGTCTACTTTTATATCTACAAGGCCTTTAACCCCAAACTTTAGCACCATGCAACTAGAAATATGTAAGGATTCATCATCGAGGACCAAAATTGGTGGGTAAATTTACCATATTTAGGGCATTATAATGTTATCTATTCTAAATGCACCATAAAGGTTGACTCTATCATGGATAATATTATGCACTCCATTGTAGGCTAAGATAATTTTAAGTTATGCAAGAAGATGTAGGGAAATAGGTGTACTTTACTCATAAGAACTAAGATAAAAACCAATGTGACATGATGATTTTTAGAATGCCTTATATGGGGTGATATGGTAATATGAGAATGGGATGATATGATATGCCATAATTTGATTTTTTTTGTATTATATAAACTAACCAACTAAATAATCATGAAACAACACATCTGCTATGTAAGTGGACATGCAACCTATGAAAATGATAATAAGATGATACATAAGAATTATATATATAATAATTTTAGATGTAAAGATTTTAAATTGAAAAATTCTTTTACCTTTAGAGTACATAAATTATAGGCTCTATTTCTAAAATATTTTATCACTAGGTAGCAGCCTAACTAGTTAGGTCTAATTTTTTGACCTTCTCATTTATTTTTGTCTATTTGACTATGAAGCCTAAGGAAACTGTCTCCTATATGGACTGGGTGATTATGGGAATAAATATGGAACTCATAATACCATTGGTGATACATGATTAACTCTAGATTCCTAACCATGGTATTTAGCCATGTGTAGATAGGAAACTTTGAGAACTCAAACACCCACTTTACATGAGTCCTAGCATAGGAAATATGATAAGATAAAATTTTAGCCTATAGATCTAGTGGCAAGACATGATATATTTTTCATCTTCTAATTATATGTAAAATTACATTATTGATGGCTCATAGAGATGCCTAAACATTAGTGTTAAATTATGGACAGATGAATTCTATAAAAGGGAGAGGGTGATTGATTTTGAGAACATTTGGGTAATCATGGAGATCAATGTTAAACTTTATGGTTCCTATAATTATGGTATGATACCTATCCTCAAGCATGTTTATGTTTGATAAAAGACAAATGTCTCAGGTAGGTGTCCTAAGACTAATGTGGAAACTTAGACAACCACTTGCTTTTGCATGATGAAGCATCAGATGATCATGATGGTAATGGAATAATGAGTCAGTAAAAACCCCATCATCCCCTAACTTTCCTATCATATAGATATTGTTAATGATGGGATACATGTGGCTATCAAGGGCCAATATAATATCACCTCCTCCTTGATGAGTGAATTTTTTCCATTATATATCTTACAAATGAGAGGCTCTATCCTATCTAAAATTAGATTTTGATCTCATTGAATGGGGAAAAAAATGTGAATGTTAGGTGACCATTGAGTTGATAAGTTTGTTTCTTTCCTTAGAGATTAACTCTATGGAATTGAATTAAAATTCCTTGGTGACCTTCAATATGATCATGTCAAACAATAGGTATTCTTACTCAATGCCATTATTTATACACTTTAAGTCTAACTTTAATCCAAAATACATGACTCACCCTTTAGGATAAATTATAATGTCCATTTCACTAACACCTAGGTAGAACTTGGCCCCATCATAATCAAAGACCCATTGATCATGTGTTGAAGGGGGTAGTTGTTAGGTAATATTTATTGGTCTATTGATATTTTGACCATATGGATGTTGAAGATCTTGGGTATCCCTCTTTGGTGTCCTTAGTTTTAAGGCTCTATAAGACAATGAGTTTATCCCCTATGTGGGCTAAATGGAAGGGATTGTGATGATGGGGGTGGATTATTCTCATGTTGTGTATAGGGTCAAGAAAGAACTTTTGGAAACATAAAAGGATAATTTTTAAGCTCTCGGTCAAGGTAACTAAGGAACTCCAAAAATTTAAAAGATTGTTTTTTTAATATTTTCTTTAGGGTGGGAAGTATGCTAACATATTTAGGGTGTCCTTTTTGTGTAGGGTGTATACAAACATAACTATAATCTTGATTCAATGTAAGAGGCATGCAATCATAGTTATGTAGCTCAAAATATTATGGGTAGGACATGGGAGATATTATTTGTCCTATCATTATATGTGAGAATGCTTATAAGAATATAGTGAGTGAATTTTTGAGTTATTCTTCCTTAGTAATGAGAAAAATAGATATATCCTTAGGAATATATGTGTAATTGTGAGTTATGACATTAAATTCCATCTTACCTATGTTCATGGTGTGAATATTCTACCTAAACATCAGGACAACCTGGGGAGGAGGAATAACCTAGCTGAATATCAATAGAATTTGAGTGTGATGAGAAATAAGACTAGGTGTAAATTGAAGGATAATTGTGTACATATTTAGAGGGAGAAAAATTGATGGTTCAAGGACCTAAGAAATTTAGTATGGACCTATCATATCATGATTTATAATCATAATCTAAAGTGATTCAAAATTGATAAGGGTGAAATGTAAATTATGACCTGTTCCTATATAGTTAACCTTTAGCTAGTCACAGTGAAAGTTATTGAGATGGTGATTATGAAGGGGGAATTCCTCATTATTAGACACCTCTATCATGTAAAGATCAAGTAGGCTAGCTAGCCCATATTAGGGTTACTTGGTTTGAGACCTAAAGAAGTCATAGGTCCCTACTCCTCATAGATCATATGGGAGGACTATGGGAGTGTTCTTCTCAAAGAGATTGATGATTTAAATAGTATATATAGTGTAAAGTTATACCCTGGTAACTAGTTATAAGTTATGAATATTTTTAGTTGTTGTTTTATCCTTTTCTTCTAATTTATCGTTTAACAGGGCTTGGGGTATTTCTTTCTCTTTATTTAGGATCACTAATTTGGTTTTTGAGGATGTAATAACCTCAACCAATTTTAGGGTTTTGTGATCCCATTCATATGTAGGTGGAAATTGATGTGTGATCTAGGTTTATTTTGTATGGAATACTATAGCATATTGAAGGATTTGGGATCACATTGGGTTATGAAAACATTTCTCCTATGTAGCAATAGGAATTTTTAGAACAAGGTGGAAGAGATAGCCTTCATTTAATGTATCCAAGGTCTTCCCAATATCATATTATTATTGGTGTAATTTTCTATGACATAGAACTTTATTTATACTATCTTGGGAACCAATGTGTCTGGCAGTATGATAGTTCATATGGAAATGGATTTGAGACTATCATAGCCTTGTAATGTGTTTTGAATTATATAATAATAGGCTTCCTATAACTAATGTATTCTAAGAATGATAATGGGTTGATATTGATAATTGATCTATCATCAACCATATCCCTCTTCACATAGTTATTTTAGATCCATACTTCTAGAAATAATGTTATATCTCCCCTTATCACCAACTCACAATTAGGAAAAAATATTTACAAATTGAAGAAATAACCAACATCTTATGATTCTTGAATAGGTAAGAACATGTCTAATTCATTGGGGTTAATATAATCTTATGTAGGAGTGACACTAGACAAATGTTCTAGTCTTATGGCATCGATCAATGTTGACCAATGAGAAGGAGAGTTATTAAGAAGGTTTAGGAATGAAATGTGGGAGAATATTTTGGTTAAATCAGAGATTACATCATAGTTTCCCATGGGCTTAGGAATAAACACCATTTATAAGATTTTTTATCGGTGGAGAGATATAATATGATACTCTCTAGTATGAGTAATAGTGTTTTATTCCTCTTAAAATTCTAATTCCATGACCCATGTTATCCTAGTTTATTTTTGCACTCCCATTTGAGGAGCTACATCAGTGTTTATAGTTCTTGAGGTAGAAGCTTTAACATAATGAATACCTATTATCATGGGTTGTTTGTGTTGAATTGGGTGCCCCTATGGGTTACCCTACTATTTATTTTGAGTGATGTGTGTTTGGTGTTTAGGGAAGGGGTTGTGGTAGATTTTTAGATTATGGTTTTGAGGGGAAATAAGGCCACTTGAAAAGGTTTTGGTGTTCATATTGGTGTTTTCTAGGAACATGTCCATGAATGTTTGGCTTTGATCCACTAGGAGTATTTGTATGGATTTTTTATATTATTTACATTTATGAGTATCATGAACCATTAATATATGGAAGATACAATAAAAAATATGATTGTAGTCCCTAGGTCTCACATTCTATCCTTGTTTCCTAAACCCTTATTAATTATTTTATGGTTCAGAGTTTTGGATTTAAAATTGGGGGTATTTTTCACTTAATTGGTATTGATATTAGTTATGGATCTAATATTTCATATTGTGATGTGGTGGTCAATTCAAATTGATCACATGAATAGTAGGATGGGGTTTTGATTTTTATACCTCAAATTGATATTAATTGTTATTTACATGATTTTGCTTCTTTTTTTGTAAATGACACCATCAATGGTGGTGTTCCTATTTCAATTCAAAATTTTATGGCCTTAGTTATTAGTATTTTTTGAGATTATATCATAATATCCCATATTATTTTGTCTTGGGGTGATGGTGTATTTATTTGTCCCATAAGTCTTCTAACTCTTGTCAATGGTTGCCTAGTTAATCCATAAGGTGCTCTTAAGGGTTTCCTCATATGACTGATATGGGAACTTTTGAACATCCTCCATTATCTATTTGTTAAGGTAATAGAGGAAGAGATCACATAATTCTCATTGATCCATATTGGGTACGTTGGTAGAGAAATATAAGACTTTACACCATCTTGTGATGAAATGGGTAGTCAACTCATTGTATTCTTGATTAATGTGTAAAAATTCTTATATGCTAGTCTTCAGGGGTTTTCTCATGTCAAATTATTTAACAAACTTAGCCATAAGTTATTGTAAATAATGTATAGAACCTTTGAGAAGGAAATAGTACCAATTGAGTTATATCCCTTCTAGGGTTTTTGAAAAATATATTTGCAACAACCCCATCCCAAGGGAAGAGTTCCCTAATGGCTGTAATGTAGGTTTTTACATGTACATTAGGATCCCCTTCCCCTTTGAACTTGGGAAGGTCTGGTAGTAGACATTGGAGAATAACCCCAAATATATTGGTGTCAAGAGGCTCTAAGGTATTAATCATAGGTCCCCATGTTATTAAAGTATATCATTTTTATGGTGGGACTAGGATTAAAGTGTGGAGTCATATAGGGGTTGATTTGGTAACCATTATAAGGAATAGAGGAATCTCAATAAGGTGAAGTGGAATAATCTATAAAATATATATCTAGATGCATGGATTTTGAATACATGTGAAAGTAATTGGGGATATTGTTAGATCTAAGATGTGTGGAAATTTAATATAGTGTGGTGTATGTAGCTTGTATGTAACTTGATTCCATATAAGGGAGTACATAGCCTATCTATAGAGTAGAATTGTGCATGAGATGGACATGTCTTGGAGGTGTAAATAATGGAAAATTATTGGATACTATGAATAAGGAATTTGACATAGAGGGGAGACTAGTATGATGTTAGTCAATAAATCAAATCAAAATAAACACACTAAACTAACACCTTAGCCTTAACACTCAAGGATCTAGATAACTACACAATTAACTAGTAAAATGAAATTAAAATAAGTGATCTTACCTTCCATGAGAGTAAATGTTATGAGTTGGCCATATATTAATGTGTTTGGCCATGTGATCAAGAAATTTTTGTAAATTAATCTCCATTGATCCACTTCTCCTTGTCACCTTGGTAATGTTGGTTTGATTTGGCTTAGATTTGGCTTGGCATGTGAAGCTCTCCTATAGGAAATTTCGCATTGGTTATTTTCAATAACAAGCTTGGTTTAGAGGTGTCTTGGCACTTGTATTTATAGGTCTTAGAAAAAAATCTAACCCCAAGGAGGTTAAGTTTAGAACTAACCTTGTTTAAGTCAGTCTAACCCTAAGTTGAGTTAGGCTAACTCTAGGTTGGGTCAAAGATAATTGCGAGGGCCATGTGAGAGACATAGGTCAAGAATGATTATGTCTCCCACCTAATTCTTGATATTTTACAAGTGGATTGAAAACTCATACATCGTATTTTGGTTGAATTAATGAATTTATAAAAATAAAAATGCATTAATTCTAAATGATCCACTTGGCCACTTGCCATGAGAGTTGAAGAATAAATTTATTTAGTGAATTTAGAAAATAGGAAATTCCAAAATCTATGAATTTTAAATATTTGTGTGATGTCATGATGATGTTATTAAATTTGAATTTATGAATTTCTAAAAATAAAAATTAACTAATTAGCCATGGACTTTCAACTATGCATTTAATTAGGTTTAATTAATTAAATAATTTTGATCAAGTTAAATGAATTTTCTAAATTTATGTAAGATTATCCTTCACCCTTGGTCAAAAACATCAATTTTATAGGTCAAAATTTGGCTACGGATGAATTAGAGAGATATTATTATGTATAGGGTAATACTCCAAATAGGGATGCATCAACATGATTCAAGGTACTTACATCTAATGCATAGACTAATTTGGGATTAACAATGATTTCTAGGCTTAATTTATGTTGTTTTTAAGAAATTAGTTTGATGTCCATTTAGACATGGAAGTGACCAAAAATGAGTGTCTACATTTCCCCTATTTTATAAGGTGTTACAAGAAATAAGAATAGTAACATATTCTAAAAGAATGAAAAGTTGTTAATAAGAAAAAGAATGTAATGATTGAAGAATAATGTTCCAAACAGAGTTTGGGAAGACCATGATGATGTCCCTAGAGGTAATGGATAATTTATATGATTGATAGATGGTCCTTTGAAAATATTCAAGAACAAAAAATTAACCCATGGGTGAGTTTAATCCAATTAATATATTTATTTAATACATTAATTTAAAAGTAATAATTTATCTAAAGACTGTTATAATAATTAATGTAGGCTGAGACATTAATTTACCCAAAGGTGGTTATAATTAGTGGCATAGGTATGTTCCCCAACAGGTTGAATGGGTTGAAATAATAATTCTCCCAAAGGTAGTTATAATCATTTTGATGACTTGGATTGAATAATGATTTTTCCCCAATAAGGGAGATTTAAACATGATAAATTGGCTATACCTTAATATGTCAAATTATCAATCATAACTCAAGGATGTAACTTATTACATAGATTAAAGATGAGATGGTGTAAACATAGATTCAATGGGCTAATGATTGAATAATTCATAAACAACCAAGCACACAAGGATGCATAAAGTAATGAAAGAGATGATTGGAAGAATAATGGTGACTGAGTTGACTTGAGATACGTCATGTATCTAAGTGCTACCTACATAGTCTAAATAGACCTTAGGCCAATGTAGTTCACCCATAAATGGAATGAGGAATAGAATAGAAGAGTAAATATTGATCGATGTGAATGATTTAGTTTTACCTACCAATATGAAGATGCACATCCCTATTATCATTGATACAACCAAAATGGTCAATGAGTTAATTTGATTAAAGAGGGTGGGAGGATTTAACAAGATGAATAAGGAGAAGTATTATGGAACCATTGTTCATAAGATCCAATAAAATAATTTATGTTGTCAAATGTGATGGTATGCACCATGATAGAAAACACCATGATGAATTGGTTGTAATGTGCATAAGGACTAAATCCCAATCCAATAAACACATGAAAATAATTCACAAATGATAGAATCCATGATGAAAATGTTAAAATATGAATATGGATGGACTCAAGTACAATGCAAAAGGAATCACACAATGAATGCATATATTGATTCAAGGTACAACAATGAAAGAAAATAAATAGGAAAACAAATAAACAAACAACTAAACAATCACATACACACAAAAATCTTGAACTTAAAACCAATAGAAAGTATCATATTATTAGCTAAGTCAATACTTATGTTTGAAGAATTAATAAAATTATAAACAAGAAATATCCTTAAGCAAGTCTATTTTCAAGGGAATAACATGTGGGGATAAGATACCCAATATAAAATTTATGCTTTGATTTACCTCAATAAGGTGAAAGCTGTGAGATTGGCCTAAAAGTGCAAATTAGACCATGACCCTAAGTAAGTATACATATGAAGGGAAGATCACACCCCTAATTTATATGGAATGGATTGTAAAAAAGGAAATATTTTGACCTAGTATGGTGGATAGAGGATGGATAACTAGGTTTAGATTGGATAAATATTTGTCGATTTCTGAGGCTTTATATCTCTATAGGATAGGGTAAGCTGATTTTTCTATTTTTTTAGGATTTTTAAATGTTTTGAATGTTTTTGTATTTTTATAAGCATCTTAAATCAAGCAAGAATTATGAGATATAAAATGGTCCAACTCATAAAATGGTGAGAGTGTTATTGTAGGTTACTCACAAAATAATGATAATATGGTAAAGGGGTGACTGAACTGACCTCAATGTAAATTGAGTAATGCCTACATAGTCTTTATGGACCTCAAGTCAATGTAGTTCTACCTACATAAAATGCATTTTACCAAGTATCAACAAGTTTTACATAAATTCAAATGGAAAGGCAATGATAATAGTAATGGCAAGGTGATGTAGCAATGCATGGGAAAGGTGTTGTCCCTAATTTTCCCATAGGTGGTTATAATTAGTAAATAATGGCAAAGGGTTAGTGGTAATAATTTTACATAGGTAGTAATTAGTATCATAGAGTGGGACATTGATTTTACCAAAGGTGGTTATATTCATTGACATCCATAAAGAAACATAATAACAAATTAAGAATGCAATTTCTAGGACCACTGTCATACTATTTTCATATACTTCCATTCGAACATATAATTATAAAAAAACTATTTGAAATAAAATTTTCATCAACCAATAAACATTATTTAAGGACAAATGAGTCATAACCAAGATTGAAAATGATAGGTGGGGTTAGGTAGAAATAATTGGCTAGCGAAGGCTTAATGGCATGGTGAAAATGGTATAGGGTATAATATGATGCAAAGAATGGTATATTATGGTAAAACAGGTGATTGAGCTGACATAAATGTGAATTGATCACTTCTTACATAGTCCAAAATTATTTCAAGTCATTTTAGTTCAAATGTATGGCAAGGTATGAAAGGATGGTAAGGTGAGGCAAAGGACAAGGCTAGGCACATGGAAAGGTATGAAATAATGGAAAGATGAAGTAAATGGAAAATGGAAAAGGTAAGGCACATGGAAATAAAATATAAATGGAAAGGAAAATCATATAATTTTGTTATTCCTATTGATGTGGAGATGCACATCTTGATCAGCATATGATACAACCAAAATAGTCAATCATGTAAATTTCTAGCCCACACCCCTTCTAAATAGTTGTTTTGTCAATAACCTACTATTGATTTAGGATCTAATAATGTTGTTGTGATCTTAGTTGGTCATTGATTCTCTTTCTTCCAAAATTTGAGATAATATGTCTTCATAGCATCTATAAAGGAAAGTGTAGCTAGGGACGGTAAATACAAATAAATAGTGGATAAAAGGTCTAATTTTTCAATGAAGAGATGGATCATAATGGAATGTATAATGGTTGGGAAACAAATGAATTTCAAGATTTTTATGCACACAAATGTTTCTATTTCCATATTTGACATAATTTTGGTTGTGATGGGGCCAACTACATTTAAATATGCTCTGGATCGGACCACCAAATTTTTCTATTATTTGGTCCTAAGAGTAGCTACCACTTGATTATGTTATAGAATGAAAGATACATTGATGTTATCTTTGATAATTTCTTCATTAAGTAGTGAAGGAATGCTATGCTTAGCTATTGATTCCTCAAAGACTTTTTTCACCAAAAATTTGTCTTTATTGTCCCATAGCACCTCTGATAAGGTTTCACTAAGGAATATTGACTTTTGACTTTGATTGTCTTTTAATATCTTGAACAATGTTTCACTAGAAGATGCTAATTTTGGACTTTGTTTTCCCCTAACACCTATGAAAAGGTTTCACTAGGAAATTTTTATCCTTCTTCATGAATTTAGTCTTGCTCCCCTAATATTATGTAACTAATATGTCAACATGGATGCAGTTTAATAATGTGTCATTATTTTGGTCATAATAGACACTTGTGGGAGGTTAAATGTTGATATAATGCCTATTTTGGGTGGGGTTAATAGTATATAGAATCATAATGGCATGAGAAGAGGTAACATAATCTTCATAGAAGATACTAGGAGAATTTATGTTGATGTTGAAGTAATCATCCTCAAAAATCATGGAAGGGTCATAAATATATTTAAATTGATCTATAAGGCATGTGTAGCCAATGTTGTAACAACCAAAAATGTATTTTGATTCCAAAGTTAAGTCTAACTCAAGGGACTTTGAATTTGATGTTGAGACTAATGTTGGTTTTACTTTTGATGCTAAATCTGATATTGGTTCAAAAATAGAACCTAACTCTAATTTCAATTCTTCTTTGATTTTGAAAGTTACTAAAATGATGACTTATCAAATATTTGGTACTGGATAAGTAATGGCTTGTGATGGAATAATGGGATCTTCGAAAATAGATTCATCTAATAAGGGCTTAACATAGAATAACTCATCTAGGTAAAGAAATAACTCCATAAAGATTGGCCAATCAAATGAAGGATATTTAAAAATAGGACAGTGGTTGAGATAATGATTTTTTGAAAGGTAGTTATAATCATTAAGACATGACTCAATAAAGACTAGCTTGTCATAGTGAGAGTCCTCAATAATAGGGAAAGGATAAAAAGGTGATTCATCATAGGTTGATTAGTCACAAATAGGTGTTTAAATAAAAACATCATGGATTGGTAGGTTCTCTTATACTTTGTTTATAATTGGTTGTAAAATATTAGTTTTGAACACACCTTGGTCTTCAAATGATGTCTCTTGGAAAGGTAATGACTGGCTCTATTGTGGCTCAAAGACTAGCATGGGTTTTCTAAAGTGGGGGAATGTTGGAACTAGATGAAGAATTATTGGTGGTTGGATAATGATCTCTTTGTAAATAGGATTATAAAATATGGGCTCAAAAAAGACTAGATGTGGGTCTAGGGTGGTAATTATGCTATGTCTAGTTGTAATTATGCAATCTTGTTGATATTATGATTACCAAATTTTTAAGGTCCTAGAATGGTAATGAACAGGTGTTGTGAATCTTGGTTTCTATCATAGGTTAAAGGATGAGGGCCTAGAATGGTAATGAATGGGCACTATGAAGCTTACTTACTAGAACAAACTAAAGGATGAGGTCTTAAAATGGTAATCATTGGGCACTGTAAAGCTTGATTTCTAACATAGGCCAAAGGATGAGGACCTAGAATGGTAATCCTTTGGCATTGAGGAATTTTGTTTCTAGTGTAAGCCAAAGGATGAGAGCCTAAAATGGTAGTGAAAGGGTAATGTGGAACTTGGTTACTAGTGTAGGCCAAAGGATGGATCCTAAAATGGTAATGAAAAGGCACTATGGAGTGTGGTTGATATCATAGGCTAAAGTTCAATGTCCTAGTATGGTAATGAATGGGCATTATGAATCTTGGTTAATAACATAGGCTGAGGGATGAGGTCTTGGTATGGTGATCATTGGATGCTATGGAGCTTGTTTTTTTATGTAGATTGAAGGAGGAATAATGGTATAAGTAAGGGATTGGGTACCATTATCATTGAAAGGGTGAACCTCATATGTTAATTGGCCTAAATAAGGTCGATCATGGCAGATGCTAATCAACATGACTAGGTTTTGTAATTACACCAAAAAGGGTGGTCTTGGTCTATGAAGATAGTCTAAATAGAGGTCTAGGTTTGAAAGTGAATTGGTTTATGAATAGCTACTCAGTCTAAAATTACTTCAAGGTCTAATGTCTCACCCAAATGGTCAAGTGAATGGATAAATTTGAATGCCAATTTTAATAAAAATGTTTTTCAAACAACTCTGATCTAGGTCTAAAAATGGAAAGGTTACTAGGTCTTTGGAAACAAGGCACAAATCTAGGCTCAAAAGAAATAGGTCTAAAATAAAAGGTAAAATTATAGGTATTTTATAAATATGACACAAAATTTATACTTGAAACACACTAGGCCTAAGAATTAAAGGTAAAATACAAGGTCTTTTAGAAACATGACACAAAATCTAGACTTGAAAATACACTAGGTTGAGCTAAAAATGACAAGATAATCTAATAATTTGAAACGCTTGGACTCAAACTAGGAATACATATTCAAAAATAAACTTGAAATTTGGTAAAAAGCATTGGAATTTAGTAATTTGTGTAAAAAAAATGGTAAAATAAATTCCAAGTATGCAAAAATAAGGATGAAGAGTAAAACATTCAATCCTAAGTGATGAGAAAGCCTCAAATGTAAACTAATCATACTTAAGGTTGTACTTGGAAAGAGAATTTTAACCTTAGTTATAAATAACAAAATAGATATGAGGCACACAAAAAATATACCACCTCTCAAATCTAGGCACAAAAGAGTATTCAAAGTAAGTAATGAATTGGTCCAAGTTACACAACCCAAAATTGAGATATGAATTCCTAAGCCAAAATTAGACAAGGCATAGGTATAAACTAATTAATGTTTGAATCTAAACTTCATAAGACCAATTTTGAACTTGGTTAAAAATACTTGGTTTCTTAAGTGGAAAATATCCTAAGAAAAAATGGGTGGCATAATGATACCAAACATAGACCAAAAGGCATACATAGTTTCAAACTTAATTGGACATAAGGAAATTGGTCTTTGAAACAATGCAAGCAACATAACAATGCTATATTGCTCAAAAGGTATGGAAAATGGTTTGCTTAAAAAACACTAAGTTAAAAACTTGGAATGAAATGGGTAGTGTAATGATTCCCCTTTCAAACAAGTGACACATACACACAAAAGGTTTGTAAAATGACTAAGTTAAAGTGTGGTGTCAAACAAATGATATAACACCTCTTTAGACTAAAAGGGGTGTATAAACATTAATTGATTTGGAAATTGTTTTGAAATGTTTATTTCATAAACAAAATAGTTTTTTTATTTCAAAATAATGTAAGTAAAATGAAAAATCACAAAAACACCTAAGTGTATCATATTATGCCTAAAAACTGACAAGGTGGATTCATACTACCAAATTTCATCTATATACTCCTTGAGGGGAAATAATTTTTAATCAAAAAATGTTATGTGCATGAAAATTAAGGTCTTTTAGGCCCCCTCTTCTCTCAAGAATTCATACGATGACATAAAACTTAAAGCTACTCATCCTACATTAAAAATGTTTCCACAGTAAGTGGGGTTTGTATAAAACTATAAGTTTCAAATATTTCTAGATGGTCCCAAGTTTAGTTAACACAATAAATTCAATCACATCAATTGAGTTCATAATGAGTAACTTATTATTCAATTATCTATTCCTTTTCATATCAACTCTATCCATGTACTTCTTGGTGGAGTCCCTTGGTTATACACACTTGACTCAAGTTTTCATTATGTTTAGATAGGTTAGCTACTTATCCCCCTAGAAATAATAGAATCCATGCCCTAATTTATATACCCCACCATGGAGTGGGGTTAGTACTATGCTATGAAATTAAACCCTAAGTGAATGTACCCCTAGAGAACTTGTGAGGGAGAAATGAGCTCTCACCCACAAGCTAAGATGCAAGAAATAAATGTATAAGGAATTTAAGGTCATTTTAGGATCACCCAAGTCATTTAGATCTTGGTAATTTCCTTAGTGACATTCCTTATATGCTTGGACTAAGTGATAAAAGGTAAATGATGAAGCACTTTTGGTCACCTGACTTCCCTAAAGGGGATCAGGGGAGAACATACAATCTAAGTCTATTTTGAAAAAACACATAAAAAATAAATAAAACCATTAACAAGGAAAATTTTAAGATAATTTAGTCTAGGTTGTGTTCATTTTTAAAAACCTAAGTGAAATGTGATGTAAAATTAGCCCCTTGGCTTTCTTTGTTGATTTGTGGAATTTGAAAATACAAAACAAAGTGACCAATGAAAATTTTAAACACCAAATGTAAATGTGAAAATGTTTTTTTGGGATTAAATATTATTTCTCCTTATTTGATATAGCCTAAAAAAATACTTGTTATAAGTTTTATTGGACCAAAAGAGGAAAGGTAACCTACAAAATCAATGTTAAAAACAAAAGCAAACACACATAAACATAAAAAACAATAGTTAGTGTTTTGACCATAACTTATAAAATATAAATCATTTATTCATGAAAGTTTTGAAAGTTGTTCATAGATCAATTGTTAACCACTCCAAAAAAATTTAGATTAAAACAAGGAATAAAAAAAAATATGAGCTCTATATCATTTGCTTTAGGCAGAAAACTAGAAAACAAAAGTGGCAATCACTAATTTGATAATAATAACTAAATTATAACTATTTGTTTTTGAAAATAGAAACTTACATGCATCCATACAAAAAAAATTTAAAAAAAAATTAATACACAAAGAGTTATGAAGACCTTGTGGGCCATTTTTAGTAGCAAAACAAACAAAAATAAATTAGAATAACAGACTAAGAATAAGATAATTTTATGGGGTGTGCACTCATGAAGAGATAAACTATAGTGACTTGAGGTCCTTTGCTAATATTTAGGTAGTAATCAATTGACATAATACACCATTAATTGCATCTTATTATACCATATACCATTTCCACCATGCCCTTAACCTTCTCCATCCAATTCCTTTTACCTAACCCCACTTATCACAATTAGCATTAGTTGTCATTCATTTGTACTTTAATCATGTTTACTTATTGATGACAAATTTACTTATATAAATTGTTTCCAATTACATGTTTGAATGGTAGTATATGAAAGCAATATGATAGTCATCCTAGCAATTGCATCTATTTATTGTTATGTTTCATCATGGGTGTGACTAATTATAACTTCCTTTGGGAAAATTAGTGTCCCACCCTATGATAATAGTTATAACCACCTATAGGAAAACTAGTATCACTAACCCTTTGTTGTTGTTTCCTATTTATAACTGCTTATGGTCAAATTAGGGATAATACCTTTCCCATGAATTGTCACGTCACCTTACCATTACTATTATCATTTTCCTTGACATTTACCTTTACCTAAAAGTTGTTGATAATTAGTTGGATGCATTTTGTGTAGGCATAAGTATAGTTACTTTAGGTCCATTTGGACTATGTATGTAACATTTAATTCACATTGAGGTCAGCTCAGTCACCCCTTTACCACATTATTACCATTTTATGAGAAACCTAACCCAATGCTCTCACCATTTTGTGAGTTGTACCATTATGTATCTCATAATTATTAATTGAGTTGAGATACCTATAAAAAATCAAAAAAAAATCAAAAAAATTTAAAATCCTAAAAATTTTTAGAAAAACTAGCCTACAATCTCCTAGAGATATATAAAGCCCAATAAATCCACAAGCATTTATCAAATTTAAACTTAGTCATCCATCCTCAATCTTCCCTACTGGGGAAAAATTACATTATTGGTTCTCATCCATTCCATAGTTATTATGGGTGTGACCTTCCTTTCACATGTATACTTGGCTAGGGGTACCATCTAATTCACACTTTTAGGCCAAACTCGTATCTTTCACCTTGTTGAGGTAAATCAAAGCATGCATCTTATATTACGATATTTTATCCCCTCATGTTATTCCCTTGAAAATCACCTTTATTGGGAGCACTACCTATTTATAATTCATGTTAAGCCCTCACATGTAGGTATTGACTTGGTTAATGACAAGATGTTTGTTTTTGCTTTTACTTTCAAGCTTTTTTTTTTTTTTTTTTTTTTTTTTTTTTTTTTGTGTGTGTGTGTGTGTGTGTGTGTGTGTGTGTGTGTGTGTGTGTGTGTGTGTGTGTGTGTGTTTGCTTCGTTATTTATTTGTTTATTTGCATGTTTGTTTGATCTCATTATTGTGCCTTAACTCAGTCTATATGTGTTCATTATGTGATTCCTTGTGAATTATACTTGAGTCCATCCATATTCATATGTCAACATTATCATCATATTTTGTATCATTAGTGCATTATTTTAACTTATTTATTGGATCGAGAGTTACTCCTTTTGCACATTATAGCTAAGTAATCATGATGTTTTATATCATGGTGTATACCATCATGTGCTACAATAAAAATCAATTCAATAGATCTTACAATAAAAGGTGGTGTATTAATTCTCCTTGTTCACCTTGGCAAATTCTCCCACTCTCCTTGATCAAATCAACCTATTAACCATTTTAGTTGTATCAATGCTAGTAGGTACAATCAAATAGTTCACATTGATCAATTACTATTCTTATATTATATTCTTCATTTCATTTTCTCCCATTTTTTGGTGAACTAAATTCACCTAAGGTCTATTTAGACTATGTAGGTAGTGCTTAGATACATGACATATCTTGAGTTAGCTCAGTCAATGTTATTCTTTAAATTATCTCTTTCATCACTTTATGCATTATCATGTCCCTGGTTTTTTGTGTCTTATTTATTTATTAGACCCATCACATCTACACTAGTGCTTACTCATCTTTACTCTATGTGATAGGTTATATACTTGAGTTATAATTGCCAATCTGCCCTACTAGGGCGTAACTAATTTTATCACAATCAAATATACCCTACTAGGGAAAAATAATTATTTAATTCCAATCATTAAAATGATTATAAATACGTTTGGGAAATTCATTATTTTGACCCACCTACCCTATGAGGGCACATGCCTATGCCACAAATTATAACCACATTTGGGAAAATTAATGTCTCAACCTTCATTACCAATTATGACTTCCTTTGGGTAAATTATTACTTTTTCATCCATGAATGCAAGCATTATCTCAATTAGTTTAATCTCACCTGTGAGTTAATTTATTTCTTCTTCTTGATTATTTTCAATGGATTGTCCATCAATTATATGCATTAGCCACTCCATCGAGGAGACATCATCATAGGATTCCAAAACTTTGTTTAGAGCATCATTTTTCAATCATTATCTTCATTTTTCTTCTTAATAACTTTTTCATTATTTGAAAAGACATTACTATTCCCATGTCTTGAAGTGCTTTCTCAAATAGGGATAAAATGTAGACACTCCTTTTTGGCCACTTCTATGTTTAAATAAACATCAAACTAATTTTTTATAAATAATGTAAATTAATCCTAAAAATCAATTTTCATCTCAAATTCATCTTCTCATTGGACATAAGTGCCCTAAATCATGTGAATGCATCCTTATTTGGGGTAATGCACTTTATGCAATAATAATCTCTCTCCAATTCATCCCCAATTAAATTGAGACCTAGAAAATTGTTGTTTTCAACCAAGGGTGAGGCATAACCTTACATAAATTTATAAAATGCAATTAACCTGATCAAAATTGCTTAATTGATTAAACTAGATTAAATGAATAGTTGAAAAGTTCATTTCTAATTAGTTAATTTCTATTTTTAGAAATTCATAAATTCATATTTGATGACATCACAAAAATATTTATAATCCATAGCTTTTTGAATTTCCTATTTTCTAAATTCACTAATTAAATTTATTCCTCAACTCTCATGACAAGTGGCTAAATGGATCATGGAGAATTAATGGATTTCAATTTTTAAAAATTCATAAATTCAACCAAAATATCTTCTATGAGTTTTTAATCCACTTTTAAAATATTAGAAATTAGTTGGGAGACAATCAAATTTTGACCCATGTCCCTCATGATTATCTTTGACCCAAACAAGAGTTATCCTTACTCAACCTATGGTTAGACTGACTCAACCAAGGTTAGTTCTAAACCTAGCCTCCCTAGGTTAGATTTAGATCTCAAACCTATAAATGCAAGTGCCAAGACACATATAAAATAATCTTGTTAGTGCAAAACTAATAGATAATTGACTATATGAGAGCTTCACATGCCAATCCAAAGCCAATCCAAATCAACTCAACATTACCAAGGTGACAATGAAAAGTGGAGTAATGGAGATTCATTAACAAAGATTTATCAAGAACATATCCAAACACATTAATCCATTTCTAACTCACAACATTTGCTCTCATGGAAGGAAAAATATTTTATTTTTATTTCATTTCATTAGTTAATTGTGTAATTTTATATCTGCTTAATTGTCAAGGCCAGAGGTGTTAGTTTAGTGTGTTTGTTTTTTATTTGATTTCTTGACCATCATTATACTAATCTCCTCTCTATGCTAAATTCTTTGTTCATAGATACTATGTTGTTTTTAATGGTAGAGTATATGGGTATACTCTTCTTACTAGAGTTTGTATAGGTACTTGATAAGATGAATGGGTTTTGGAGGTATTAGGGTTAGGAACCCCATGGGTGAGTATATACCCAAGGGCATGGTCATATACATGGTTTTGTGGTGGTATATGCTCATGTTATGGTGAAATCATGTAGGTTTATTATTATGGTGTTGAGAAAGTTATAATTTGGATGGGAGAAGGAGAGGGATGAGCTGGTGTAAAAGGATTTGGTCACATCCATTCATCCAGATCTTGTTGAGTGCTCTCTAATTCTTGAATATAACCTACTAGGGTGTTTATGAGTTAGTTTGGGTTAGTATTGGTATTAGTTCTATGGGTCTCCATTGTAAGAAGGGTAGATGTGTGAGATGGGGTATTTTTGAATTTTCAATTCACCCTATCTTGCATGAATCTCTTATAAACCTACATGATTATTTTTTGCTCACATAGTGCCAAGCTCCTCAAAAGGATAAGTTAAGCATGGATGATTCCCAATTAATGCCCAAAGTTAAAAGTCAACATAGATATGCACATCAACTAAGTTTCAACTCATGCCTATGAATAGCTCTTAAATACATGCCCAATATATAATATATTCATGCCTATAAATTTTATAAAACTATTAGCATGCAAGCATAAAATGCAAAACTCACAAACTTTAGACTGTGTAAGGAAGATGTTGCAATGCATAATTTTTAAGTTTAAGCATGTGTTGACCAAATTTGATTTTTAGGTCAAATTAGGGAACCTATAGGTGTTTTATTTGTCTAATACATATGTCACAATGTGTTTTATAGGTTAATTAATGTAATTTAGTGTTATACTAGCCTTGGTCCTTAGTCATTTTAGTCCTTTTGAGTCATTTTGAGGTCAAAAAGGGGCATTTAATGAGTTGTATGGCTTTATTGGGAAGTTTGAAGGTTAAAAAATATTATTTCACATCCCATGTTTCTAAATAGGTCTTAATCAATTGACATAACTGAAAGGTGGGAGGTTCTTAAGAAGAAAGGGTAGTTTTCTTGAGAAAAATGTGATTTTGTCACTTGTATAGACCATGGGGAAGTATGACACATGGGATAAGATAATATAATGTATATTAATATTCCTAAATATAATTTAAATGTTTTAAGTTATATGTAAGTGCCATTTTTTCATCAAAACTATTCTACACCTTTTTCACCCTTCTTGGCAAGCAAAAATAGTCTTCAGGTTTGTACTTCGTATGACTAGTAAAGGAGGTTTCTTGTCAAATTCCTTGGGGAGGAGAAATTAAACTCATATAAATTCATTTAAATATAAATATTTTTACTAATTTTGGCCTATGATTCATGAACCATCCTCATGAAGTTGACTATGCTTTTTTGCTTGTTGTTTCATGCACCTTATAGGTTTTGCTCCATTTTTGGCAAGTCCATACAAACTAATTGGTTATGTTGAATAAAAATGATTTTTTACTCATTATATAATGTTACCCATGATTATTTGTAATGTTTAAATTTGTTTTTAAGAGTCAAACAACTCAAAGTTTCAAGAAGATACACCTTTTTGAGTTAGGCAAGTTTTTCACCATTTGAAGGATTTTCTTGTTTTAATGGTGGTCTTGGAGGGTGATTATGTTTTGGTTTAAATTATTAAATGTTATATTGGTCAATTTAACATCTAAATATCCTTTCCCAAGGTATCTCTCCTTAGAATCACAATCATATGCAAGAAAATACAATCAAGCAACCATTAATATGCATCTATAGGTGTCCTCATGAGGAATTTCATGTTGAGAAGGAGTTTAGACTAAGCTAGATCATTGAGTATGGAATTAGCATATTTTTTAATTATCAATAGTGGTCTAAGACTCAACTAAATCTATAGATAATTTTCACTACCTATCATCCTATACCATTGCCTCTATGCATGATTTTGCTCACCTACATGTGGCTTGACAAAGAGCAGAGGTACTTGTATATAGGTATCAAAACCAATAATTAATATCTTTTTTAAATTATAACATGTAAAAATTATCATAAAATACACTCTGATAAGGCTATATTTCAAATAATTTGAAAACCACATTCAAGAAGATGATTGCAGAGTTTAGGCGCATTTTCCCCAAAAAGGAAAAACAGAGTTTGTAGGGGTTTTGATTATATCTCACAACATGGTTGAAATGACATATGAAGTAGATATATGATTAAACATTTTATCTCTCACATATTACAAGAAATATTAAAATTTTTAAGAGATTATGATCAATCGAGATTGGTTTTTAGATGGCTCAAACTTGTCATTTTATGCATTGAGAATAGGTAGTGAGACCTATGAGCCTAAATCCAAAAAGGACATTTCTCCAGCCAAGTTGAGAATTAGGTATATGACCCATATTTTAATGGATTAATATTTTTCAATTGGAATCCATTAAATAAAATATCATCATATTAAATGAAACTTTGTGTTTTGTTTCCCTAAACACACCTTCAATCCATACACAAGTCATGAAAACAAGCACCTATAGCCAAGGGTTTGACTATATGAAACATTGGGATAAAGTGAGATGGTTTATTGGTGGTTGTTATGTTAAAAAAATATTAAATAGGTAAATTTAATTTTATAGGACCTTATAAGTTTTTAATAATTCCATACATTATTTTCTAGCTCAACCCTTCTTAGATGCACCCTATAGCTACATTAAGGCAACACACAGTCCAAAAGGCATAGTGTTCAAGGGTTTAAAGAGTATTTGAAGTGATGTAATTAATTAATAGATTATAAAAAATTTATAAAAATTCAATTCTAATTTTAAAACTATACATCAAACCATAGATCCTATGTGTACACCTACAGGTCTTGAAACTCCCATACAGTCAATTGGGATTGACTGAGACAGGCAGTGAGATAAGTCTTGGCATCTAAGATTTTTTTGCATTGAAATAAGGTAAATAAATACATAAAAAAATTTATATATAACCATATATATATATATTAAATTATTGCTAAAAAAATTAATACCAAGGTCTTAAGTACACAAGCATACCTATAGGTACCTCCTAAAACAGGAAATAGTCAAGAGATCATACTCAAACATGACTGGTCAAGGTCTTGGAAAGGGATATGTGGAGGTCATAATTGATGTTAAAAATTTAATAACATAAAATATGGTTGTAATAACATCATAACACTCTCACAAGTGGAGTTTTAATAGAGGAATGTCTCAAATGATGCACATACAGTCCACTTAGGAAAGGCTCTCACACAGTCCTTACCTGACTAGTCTATCTTGGAAAATGAGAACTTTAGAGGGTCAAATGACATATTATAGAGTTGAATATTTTTTTATATCATAATTATTACCTTTATAATCACTTATAATATTCAAATTTGTCTGTGGAAATAGGGGAGTGTCCTTTATTTTATCTCAGATAACGAGCTCTCCCCTCATGCACAAAACTGGTAGGTTTTGGGTAAAATGGTATGAAGAGTGACCAAGGATATATTTTTAAAATTAAATATCATTTTTAAAGTTAGGACACATATAATAAAACATTAAAATACTTATTTATAATTAGGTAACTAAATAGAAGGGTCTAGACCTCCAAAAGTGCAGATAGGCTCATGAAACATGGTTATGCCTAGAATCCAAATAAGAGGTCTCTCATTTTGGGATATAAGTGAGATTTATAATTTTTTGGATCATGGTTTTATGATACTAACAAATATTTATAATCCTATTACTTTGAAGGGAATTAAATTGGATAGCCTAAAACACAAAAGGTTACAGGCAGACTTATTGAGCATGCTTAGGCCTAAAGCCAAATGGAGAATCATTTCCATTTATAGCATGAGATATAATTTATAATGAATTGGAGTATGTATATTGGGAAATGATATATTTTTTAAAACTATTGATATGAAAAATAAACCTTGAAGAAACCATTTTTGGCTTACAAATCAATGTAAACTTGTGTAAAATGAGAAAACAAGCTTAATAGGAGAGATTTGGAAGATCACATCTCTCTTGATTCTCTGCATGGGGAAATTTCTTTTTGGAGGTATTATCAAGGTCCTTGAACATCAATTTTTTGAAATTTTTTGGTAAGTTAAATCTCAAGTTTTTATGAACAATGCTTAAGAGTGAAAATAAGCCTAAAACCCTTGCAAACCCTTAGTTAAGACCATTTTGGAGAAATGGATATGAAAATATGATCTAATGGAAAAAATTGATCAGTAAAGTTATTGGACATTGTATGGGACTCTCTGAGGCTCCTCCTCACCCTCTTGAGTTATACAAAACTATACAAATAGGGTGCAAAATAGGGTATTTTTTACCACTTTGTGTGTTTTTTTGGTTTTAGAATGATTTTAAGGATGATTAAAATTTTGGGAGGAAGATATATAATTTTTATAACTGCACATGTCCATTTAATTATTTTAAAATAATCCAAAGAATGTAAACAAATAGCTTCATCTTAGCCAATCAAAACTAGCATAGTCGACAAGCTAGTGAAAAGTGTGAAACCTCCAAGTGTAAGTGATTTTAAGGTGTGAAAAATGATTATAATTCCATGAAGATATTTAAACTTTTAATATAATCCATCCCATGGATTTTAAATAGAAAATAAAGCCAAATTTGAGGCTAAGTGTGGAGGGTACATGAAGCAAAAAAAATTTGGATTGTAGATGATGATGGATCCTTTATAGATGATTATAAATGACTATGTATACATATAATTAATGTAGAGGCTTGTATAAAATCCATACCCATATTTCCAATCATCATACATATCCCTATTCAATTTTGGGATGTTCAAATAGGTCCAAATTATGAAGGTAGTTTTTTGAGCTAGAATGAAGAGTTTCATGCCACTTTTCATAAGTTTTATGACTTGGATGGAAACTTTTGCTTTATAAAATTTTAGGGTTCATCCCACATCCTATTCTCATGCATAATTAGCTAATGTTATAATTTTAAAAAATTTCCTTATGGCCCTTGAACTTCTCTCTTCTGTTCTCTCTCTCAAGTTCTATAAGAATTAGCTAGTTTGGCCATTATAACTTATGCTCCCCCTGAGTATGGCAAAGTCCTTATCATTTACATACCATTTTATCTATAATTATATGTATATTTACCTCTTCATTACTATTCATAGTTTGTTCTACTTGAGTTTTAGATATTTCTTAGTGAAGACTATGGATTCCTTAGCATGTTGTCTCATTCTTTCATCCTATTTATAGTTGAAAAGCTTATTCTTTCAAGGCATGTGAAGTGTTATAGGAAATTTCAAGGATTGAATGAGTTAGTATATTCATTAGTGCCATTAAAGGCCTCTTATCTAGTCCTCCTAGCTTTTCACATTCATATATAACCTCATAATGTAACATTAATGTGAGAGGATACAGATTGAAGGAGTGTCTATTTGGTTAGTCCTTTGTTCTCATGTGTAACATGTTGTTGGTTGGAAGTCATAATATAATTTGGTGTATCACCTCCATTAGGATAGTTTTATTTTAGTTTTCTCTCTTCCTTTTCACCCTAAAGCATAGGTGTAATTATGATCCAAAGTGGTACATCAAGGGAGTTTAACCTATCTAGAGATTCACCTCATCCTTAGGCCACCCACAAGACTAAAGGTGTTTCCATTGTGCCACTTGGATAAGGAGAGCTTAGGCATATCCTCAAAGGGTGAAAATGCAAGTGATCATATTTTTTGTCATGATCTATGGGAATCTTAGTCCAAGAGGTTGAAATATTTTTTGTGTTGTCTTTTAATAATCAATGTTTGGAGGCATCTATCAAAGTATCAATGGTGACTTCGAAGATACATCAGTTGTTCAAGTAGCAAAGGTTTCCTTTTTAAGATTGTTGTTAACATTTTTATTTGTGTTCTTACTTTCAATGAAGTTTCATGGATAATTTTGATGTTGATATTTGTCTTACATAAGTTGGTGAGACATTTTGAGATTGTTCCATTCCCTATAAATAATATCAAGTTCTTAACCAGCTTCAACATGAAGTGTATCAACCTATTCATGAAGTGTATCAATCTTACAATCAGCATTCTCTATATATTGCTCGTAGTCAGCCTAGTCACTTCTCAAGTCAATCCATTTCCACCTTAAAATAAACTATTTTAGAATGTGAGAGGTCTATGTTAGATCTTAACACACAAAGGGGATATGGTCAAGAGGCTCCTATTCATCTTATTATTAAGGTGAGAGATGCATTAGAGTTGGTAAAAATTGAGTGGATACCTATTGATAGAGATAATTTGTAAAGGCTCATAAGTGATATGTTTGATGTGAGTGGCCTATTTTATTCCTCAGAGGATAGGCTTAAAGTTATGAAAGGAAACCTCACCAAACCTATCAGCCTTCATTTCCACTTCCCCAAGATTTATATCAATCCTAATTGACCCTTATTCATGATCCAAATCAATCTTACCAAAGTCATCCTTTTCCCAATCAGTTGGAAGAGAAAGTTGAAAATAGAAATATTATGTTTGAAGATAATCTTAATAAGTAGATTGAGTTGGATAATATACATATTAACCAATCCATGTTATCAAAAAATGAATTATAATTCAATCCCTTATTTCCCTCTCACATTTCATCCCCACCTCAAGGAGTGACCTCTAGATATGAGATCCAAAGTTGGAGACAACGTGTATAACCCAAACTTAATGATATGTAAATTTCCTTAAACACTTCATCCAATCCTCAAATTGCATCACCACCTCAATAAAATACTTATAATCCTAAAATCCTAAGCTAGAGTAATATAGTGTAATCATGGGGAAAGAAAGAGGATAAAAGCATTGTTAAGGAGTGTAAAGGTGAGAATGAAGTTTATCCTTTGCAAGTACCTCCCACCCTTCCTCAATAAGAGATCTCTTCTCCTCAATATGAGACCTATTGTACTCCTTATCCTCATGATGATGCCTATTAACTTCAAGATATACTTTTCCAAGAAAACCTAGCAAAGTAAATTGAATATTTGGAGTGAACTATGAAGTTGCTAAGTCAAGGTGTGATGGAAGGTTTAAACCCAAAATAAGATCTTATCCCTAAACACACCCCATATAACCTCCCTCAAGAAAATTTTCAAGATAAATCAGATGTGAATGAAATGATTTTTAATTGTAAGGAAGATAACGAAGATATCTTAGACCAAAGTCTACCTTCCCTTCCTCAAGAGCTCCCAAAAGAATCCCCTACAATGTATTCTCAACCTGAATTTGAGACCTATATTCCACATCCACCAATTAATTCCTCTTTTCCTCATCCCATCACCCTTTTCCTTGATAAACCTATTGTATGGGAACCTAAATAATATATTTTGGTTAAAGAAAATTTATAACTCTTGCTTTAATAAAGTGAAACTACTTAGCAACCTCATTGGGTTAGGTCATCAGATTTCAAGATGCCCAGTCTTGGCATCACCAAAAAGGAGAAAGAGATGGAAGATATTGTATCCATTGAGAATAAAGATCAGATAATGATATTTGGGATATAACTTGAGATCCCTCAATAGGTCCTAAGTGTTGAAGAATAAGTGAGTCCTTGTTTTGAGTTTTCTTATTTGGTTGATAATGAAAAATGCCTTCCTTGTGTTGAAGAATAAGTCTTGGATAAATTATTTTTTGATTCTAAGGAAGAGGATGAAGAATATTATATTATTTTTCACCTTCATGATGTTGATAAAAAGGAAGATGAGGACTTGTGGCATAAGTTTAAAAATATTTACAATGAGTTTGAGTCTCTCAAGGGGTCTACCATTTTATGGGAGTTGATTACAAATGATGACGAGCAAGATGACATTATCCAACATGTCAAAAATGGGAAAATAAAAGTTATTAATAAGCCTTTGGATGAATTTTTTGAAATAATTAGATCATAATATACTCCTCTTCAAGGAGGCTATGATCTGGTCAAAGAAGGAGAATGAAACTTTAGCACTCAAGTAAGTATGCAAAGGAAAAAGTAACCTTTCAAATATGTCCTTTCAAGAAGCATATACATTTCATGATGGCATGTTTGAATTCATAAATATGGGATATAATCCTCTCAATAATTTGGGAGAAACACATCAGCTCTTGAAGGATGGATAAGCTTGTATTGGCCTCAATCTTCTAAGGAACAAGAAACCAATCCTCTTAAATTCATGCCTATAAAGAAGATGGAAGTTGAAGATGGAATTTTACCATGAAATGAAGAGTGGTAAGTAGTATGAGGTATGTGAAAAATTTAAAGAGTTATATATCTACATTGGATACCTATTTAAGGATGATATACTTGAGATTAGATCAAGTAAAGTGCCAAGGAATAGGTTTGATCCACAAAGAATTTAATCCAAGGAGAAACATGTTTGGCACTATGTTTCATCTCACCATAAATACGATTCAACAAGTTTTCCTTTTGAACTTGGAAATGAGGTATGTTTACTTTCTATTTGTGCATAATAGTTTTTTTTTATTCCCCTAAGTGGCTTGAGCACATGTGTGTGTGTCTTCTTAGTATGTTTGCTTTGTTGGTGTGTGTCTTTTATTTTGTGTGTTTGAGGTAATAAAGTGGTATTGTCTTGATAAATTTTTTTTTTCAAAGGTCTCTTATTTTTTTTCATATTTTAGATGGCTCCATAATCCCAATGTACTGATAAGGCTACTAGTCTAGTGGGTATAGCAGTCATACTACCCCTATGAGTCACCAATTTGTTGACCAAATTTGGATTTTAGGTAAAATTGGGTCACCTATAGATTAAAAATTGAATTTTATGTTTTTAATGGGTTTAATAAATATGTTATAAGGTGTTTTATAGGTTAATTAATGTCATTTAATGTTATACTAGCCTTGGTCCTTAGTCATTTTAAGGTCAAAAAGGGGCATTTAATGATTTGTATAGATTTATTTTGAAGTTTGAAGGTTAAAAAATATTATTTCATTTCCCATGTGTCCCAATAGGCCTTAATAAACTGGCATAACTTAAATTTGGAAGGTTCTTGAGAAGAAAGGGTAGTTTTCTTGACAAAAAGGTTATTTTAGCACTTGTGCAACCCATGGGGAAGAGTGGCACATGAGATAAGATCATATAATGTAAATTAATATTATTATATCTCATTTACATGTTTTAAGTACTCTATAAGTTCCATTTTTGGCCCAAAACCATTCTATTCCTTTTTTACCCTTCTTGGCAAGTAAAAGTAATCTTTAGGTTTATACTTGGTAAGGCCATTAGAGGAGGTTTTAGTTAAAATTCCCTAGGGAGGTGAAATTAAAATTAGAGACATTAATTTTAATATAAATGTTTTTAATAATGGTGTATTTTACTTTATGAACCATCCTCATGAAGTTGATTATACATTTCTGCTTGTTGTTTCATGCACCCTATAGTTTTGCTCCATTTTTGGCATCCTCATACAAACCAATTGGTGATGTTAACTCCAGAGGATGTTATATTAATTAAATAATGTTACAAATGTTTTTTTAACATTTAAAAGTGTCTGTAGAAATCAAATATATCAAATCTATAAGAAGAAACACCTTTCTAAGTTACAGGCAGGTTTTTCACCATTTGAAGGATTTTCTTGTTTCGATGGTGGTCTCAAAGGGTGAATATTTTTGGTTTACATTATTACATGTTATCTTGGTAAATTTCACCTCTAAATATCCTTTCCAAAGGAATATATCCATGTAATCATAGTCATATGCAAGAAAATATAGTCAAGAAACAATTAATGTGCATCTACAGGTGTCCTCATGAGGAATTTCATGTTGAGGAGTTTAGACTAAGCTAGATCTTTGACTATTAAATGAGTCTAATTTTTCATGATTAATAGTGGTATAAGACTCATTTAAATTTATATATAATTATCACTACCTATCATCCTATACCACTGCTTGTATGCATGATTTTGCTCACCTACATGTGGCTTGATATAGAGTAGAGGTACTTATATATGTGTTAAAACTAATAATAAATCCCTTATTGAAGTTATAAAATTTAAAAATGATCATAAAATACATTATAAGAAGTCTATATTTCAAAACATGTTGAAAACCACATCCAAGAACATGACTACATGTTTCAAGCTCATTTTCCCTAAAAAGGAAAAATATAGTACCTAAGGGTTTTGATTATATCTCACAAAATGGTTGAAATGACCTATAAAGCATATAGATGATTAAATCATATATCTATCACATAGGACAATAACTTTGACAAGTTTTAAGATAGTATTATCAATGGATATTAGTTTTTATATGGCTCAAACTTGTCATTTTATGCACTGAGAATAGGCAGTAAAACCTACAGGCCTGAATCGAAAAAGGACCTTTCTCCACCCAAGTTACAAATTAGGTCTATGCCATATATGTGAGTGGATCCAAATGTTTAAAGTGTAATAAATTATATAAAATATCATTATATTAAATGACACTTTATGTTTTGATTCCCTAAACACACCTTCAGTTTATATACAAGCCATGAAAACAAACACTTACAGCTAAGGGTTTGACTATATGAAATAGTGAGCTAAATGGAGATGGCTCCTTGGTGGTTGGTATGTAAAACAATATTTAATAGGTATAATTAATTTTATAGGACCATATGATGTTTAAAAAAATACATACACTATTTTCAATCTCAACCCTTCCTATATGCACACATATAACTTCATTAAGGCAACACACAGTGCAAAAGGTATATTGTTTGAGAGTTTAAAGTGTATGTGAAGGGATATAATGAATGAATAACGTATAAATGGTGTATATAACTTCAAATGGAATTTGAAAACTATAAATCAAATTATATATCATATTTTTACACCTAAAAGTCTTGAAACTCCCATACAGTCAGTTGGGATTGACTGAGATAGGTAGTGAGATAAGACTTGGCATCTAAGATTTGTTTGAATTGACCTAAGGTAAATAATGCATAAAAACATTACTACATAAACATAGAGAGATTCAAGGAGAGATAAAAAAAATTAATACTAGGGTCTTAAGTTCATAATCATACCTATAAGTACCTCCTAAAGTAGGAAACATAGGCAAAACATAGTCAAAAGATCATACTCAGTCTTGACTAGTTAAGGTCTTAGAAAGGGATATGTGGAGGTCTAAAGTGATGTTAAGACTTGAATGACATCAGTTATAGTTATAATAACCTCATAATACTCTCAAAAGTGTATTTTTAATAGATAAATTTCTCAAATGATGCACATGAAGTCCACTTGGGAAAGGCTCACACACAGTCCTTGCCTAACTGGGCTGCCTTAGAACTTGAGGACTTTAGAGGGTTAAATAACCTAGTAGAGAGTTGAAAATTTGTGTAGAAGACCCTTATGACTTGGAGAATATCTTATAATAGTCAAAAAAATTTGGGTAAATATGGTAAATAGGTTTTTTAAATTTATAACACATCTAATCCAACATGAAAATCCTTATTTAGGAGGGAACTAAACATAAGGGTCTAGACTTCCAAAAGTACAGACAAGCTCATGAAACATGGTTATGTCTAGAATCCAAACAAGAGGTCACTCTAATTTTTGGATATAATTTAGATTTATAATTTTTTAGATCATGTTTTTAGGATCATAAAATATATGTAAAAGCTTATGTAATGTAAAGAAATCAAATTGGATGGCCTAAAACACAAAAGGTTATAGGTAGGCCTATTGAACATGCTTAGGCCTAAAGCCAAATGGAGAACCATTTCCATTTCTAGAATGAGATAAAATTTATAAATAATTGTATCATGTATATGGGGACATTATAGATGTGTTTAAACTATTGAGATGTAAAATAAACCCTGAAGAAACCATTTTTGGCTCAGAAATCAACTCAGACTTGTGTTAAATGAGAAAACAAGATTAATAGGAGAGATTTGGAAGCTCACATATACATTGAATCTTTTCATGGGGTTGAAATAATTTTGTAGGTGTTATCATATTCCTTGAACATAATTTTTGTGAAATTTGTTTTTAGGTTGAATGTCAAATTTTGTGAACAATTCTTAAGAGTGAAAATAAGCCTAAAACCCTTATAAACCCTCAGTCAAGACTAGTTTAGAGAAATGGAGTTAGAAAGATGATCTAATGGCATATTTTGATTATTAAATTTATTGAAACTTATAGGGTAATCTCTCAAGCTCCTCCTCACCCTCTTGATCTATATGGAACTATACAGGTAGGGTGGAAAATGGGGTATTTTTACCATTTTATGTGTTTTATAGGCTCTAGGAGTATGAGGATGAAATAAAGTTTGGGAGGAAAATATAGAATTTTTATAACTCTATATGTCCATTTCATTCTTTGAAAATACTCCTAAGTATTCAAACAAATAGATTCATCTTAGCTACTCAAAACTGACATAGTGGACAAGCTAGTGAGAAGTGTGAAATCTCCAAGTGTAAGTGATTTTAAGGTGTGCTTGATGATTATAAGGGCATGGAGGGTATTTAAAATTTTTATACACTCCATCTCATGGATTTTCATGGGAAACTAAATCTAAATTTGATTCCAAATGTGCAAGGTGTATGAAGGAAGAGTTTTTGGAATACAAATGATGGATCCTTTCTAGATGATTCTACATGACCATGCCTACAACCAATGCATGGAGAGGAATTTATTAAATCCATTCCCTTAATTAAAATTATAAAACATATCCTTACTTATTTTTGGGATGTTCAAATAGGTCCAATTCATGAAGGTAGTTTTTTGAGCTAGAATGAGGAGTTTCATGCCACTTTTCATGAGTTTTATGACTTAGATGGACACCTATTATTCCTAACCTTTCATGGTTCATCCCACATCCTATTATCATGCAAAAGTAACTGATTTTATAATCTTGAAAATTTTCCTTATGACCCTTGGACTTCTCTCTTCTTCTCTCTCTCTCAAGCTCTATAAGAACTAGTTAGTTTGGCCATTGTAACGTATGCTCCACTTGAGTATGGTGAAACCCTGCTCATTTGCATACCATTTGATCAATACGACTATTAATTTTTACTTGTTCATTATTTTCATAGTGTGTTATACTTTAATGTTGGATATTTCTTAGTGAAGACTATGGATTCCTTAGCATGTTATCTCATTCTTTCATCCTATTTGTAGTTGGAAAGCTTCTTTTTTAAGGGCATGTGAAGTTTTATAGGAAATTTCAATGATTGAGTGAGTTATTATATTAATTAGTGCCATTTAAGGCCTCTTGTATAGTCCTCATATCTTTTCACATTCATCCATAACCTCATAATGTAACATTGATGTGAGAAGATGCAAATTGAAGGAGTGTATGTTTGGTTAGTCCTTTGTTATCATGTGTAACATGATACTGGTTAGAAGTCATCATATAATTTGGTGTATCATCTCAATTAGGATATTTTTATTTCAGTTTTCTCTCTTTATTTTCACCCCAAATTTTAGCTGTAGTTATGATCCAAAGTGGTACATCAAGGGATCTATCATGTAACATTACCAAAAGGAACTAGGTATAGAAATAATTATGACCTTATGCCTTCCATAAAATATTTCCATTTGTGCCATCATGTGGGTTTAAAGTTTCTTTGCATCATTATTCTATAACACTCATCCTCCTATGCAACATTCTATGTGCACTCTTTTCATAGGATGCATTCAAGTATCAAGTCACACACATGAAAAACATAAAATAATGATTAACTTAGTTATTTGAGGGAACACATGTATTTTAAATGTTGAATATAATTAAGAATGATGTATGCATATAAAATAACTATTATTATAAGAATCATGGAATTCATGTTATCCCCTTTAGCCTAGATATCTATCATGCTTACAAATATGATATGTTGAAATACAAAGAAAGCCTACACAACCTCCACATCATTAATTAGTCCAAGTGGATTGACATTTGGTGGCAATAATCAAAGATGGTATATGGGCCCCATTGGACATTGAAGTAGGACAAGTTAGTGAGGAAGTAGATGCAAAGGTATCAGATAGGTGGAAGTAACATGTACACATGTCTCCTCTAGTTATAGGATCATACTTAGTCCTCAATACTCATATAGATTGTCTAAAGATCCAAAAATGACCTTACATATAATTATATGAGCATATTATTAGCCCTAAATTAAAAGAGCATACATCCCAACAAATATTTCATAGGAGTCTATTTCTTTTAAGTTTTGAGTACCAAATTTTTAATTAAACTTTTATCTACCATCTCAAATGCTGAATTAATTATGATGGATCCCTCTCCTTAATATAAAAAATATCTTCCCATTCAAGTTTGTAATATTTACTTAGGCCTTGGAATTGATGAGAACTTAGTCATCTTTATTTCATGATCTATGTTATGTGTTCACTAAAGGTTTTTGATCTTTTTATGTGGATGTTCATCCCTCTCATTGTCTTCCTCCCTTCATGCCTCTACACAAAATTGAGATCCCTTTTAGGATGCATATTATGTATACATGGGTCCATGTATGCATTGTCTATGGACCATTTGTCATCCCTCTCAATGTTATATTATGTTCCCATACCTCCATATAAAACACTTCTATAGTGGATGAACAATTTAAAGGATATGTTTGACTTAGATAAATTTTACCATCATGTAGGTGAGTTTATCTATTATTAGTACATGACCACTTTCTCTTTCATCAATACTCTTACCTTCTATCACCCATTTTCATTTGTTAATATTATGTTTATCATTCATCATAATATCCTTTTTACTATTTGTATGTCTTTGTGTTAGTCTTAAACCATGAGCACTTAGATTAGAAGGAATTAAACCTTCTCTAAAGGTTCATCCCAAGGATAATAAGGGTCTCATACCTTGGGGACATTCTCATTATTGTGATGAGACACATGTTCTTCTATGTGCATTAGTAATCTCAAACACAACCATGCCACATACCAAGTACTTATGTACTCTACACCCATATTCAATCATCCCTGTGCAACAAACTATCCACTAGTGATCTTTTCAAATGATAAACATTTATAACATGCCCAGTGGGATTCAATTCAAAAATTGAACTCAAAACTAGTGTTATTATGAGTTAATAGTGTTAAAGACACTCTAACGTAGCACCTAGTGACTCTAAGTAATTCTAGTTTGTAAAGGTTAGTTCTTCATCTATATGCTAATACAAATAAGATCATCTTAAATATGTACTAAATTTAATTTTATTGAATTACCTATACCTACTAGAAGAAGAGTTAAAACATCCTTATACCCCATTAGGTGAGCTATTGACTCAAGATAATATTCCCCTAAATCTTAGTATACTCCTCCATTTGGTAGATTACTCATGCCTAAAGGAAGATAGTTCCTTATCTCATTCATGGACACTCTTAAAAATCAGCCCTTGGGTCCCTCTAATGGAATTATTCCATTTTACCTCCCCAATACAATGATATTCTCATAGTCTCTCTTAAGAGCATCACATACTTAACTAAAGATAACTCTACTACCCATATAGAGCACATACAAGATGTCACAAACATTTTATCCATATATAACATATTTTAAGACAACATCATAGTATGAATCATTGCCTCTTATTTAAAAGGGAGAGTGCTCTAATTGTACTATACAAACTAGGATGAGATGGGTACTAGACTATGTGGATAGTTCTAAGAGAAGAGTGACCACTTGTCATTAATGGAGTAGCTCATTTCTATTAAAATATCTTTGCATGAGTAAAATTTTAAATTTAACTTTAGGTTCCATAAGACTTTGGATTAGATTCCACCATTGGTAAAACCTTCTCCTAATACTATGTTTTTATATTTTTTAAGAGTGTTAAATACTGATGTGGTCATGATGATTCAATCCATATGAGGCATAGTATTTCCTGATACATATGAGGTTGTTTTGTGTATATTGAATTATTTGATCTAAGAAATGAAAATTTCACCCAAACCCTCTATGCCTTTTTTTGGAGCTCTTATCAAAAATTCAACCTTTATGACCTCTTTTTTGAGTCTAGCACTCATTCCTATTATAACTATCCCACTAATTCCATTAGCTTCACCTCTAAGTAAACTACATAAAGTTAAATCATTATTTTAGAAATTTTTAATTGAGATATTAGCACTTAAAATGTAGAAAGTGCAACATTCCATGCTTTACCAACCCTTTAACCAGCCTTATTAGCTTAATAGGCCTCCCTATCAAGGTGGTGCACAAGATCAAAACTAGTTCCCATATAATAAACTACCATATTCACTAAATTCTAATGTTTTTATCTATACTAAATCCCTCATACCCATATAGAATAACATGGTGTAATACTAAAAATGGTGTTTTCCATAAAATCAATATGCATATGTAAATGGAGTTGTGAATCAAGTGCCTATAATGTAAAATGTGTCACCACCTCAAGGACAACTGAATATCTTAGATCTACAAAGGGAGGGATTATAAGTAAAAAAACAAGAGTAATGTGAGTCTACTCTTGTGAATTGGAAAGAATATGAATTTAATTATGTGAATCAAAATTAAATGTTGAGTGCAAGAAGTAACCCAATTGTTTTTAACACAATATTATAAAGGATGTAAAAGATCAAGGATTTGTATCCTTCTATGCCCTCAAATTTTACATCCCAAGTTCTACACATGGACATGAAAAATAGAAAACCTATTGATAACTTCCAAATGCACACATAGATAACCATGTAGAAAGAAGGTAAACCTCATATTAGTTTATAAATTTGAGAGAAGGTTGACACTAAAATATCATAGGCTAAAAGGACTTAGATACCATTTAACATAGTTGATTAGATGAATAAAACTATCCTAAATGTGATGATGTGGGATGTTCTTGGTATTCCTTCTCAAAGGAATTTACTACAGGATGCCTTAAAGATCTTCCAATTGCATGATCCATCACAAACCATGACCACTACTCTTACAAGCCTATGTTATCCAAATAAAGAAATAAAATGTGGAAGCAACAAAATAACCCAACTCTAAATTTCTATAATTATTAGTAGGCACATTATACATAATTTTATTATAGACTCAAGAGAAAGTAGCTTAGTGATGTCAAATAAATTTGTAGACATGTTAGGTACAACATATTCTCCCATCTCAAATGGTGTCATCTAATTAAATGGCACAATGGTTACAATTGTAGGGATCATGAAGGACCTAATCCTCACTTTGTATGCATGTCTAATTCTTTTCATTATATAGGACATTGGAGTTATTAACTTACCCCTACTTCACTATATGCCTTTCCCAAGATTTCACTATGAATATGCGTAGATACTTATCCTCATATTAGTCACATATGCTACTCAAGACTAGATATGTAACTAAGGTTATGATTAAGATTAAACCCATTTATAATAATCATATAGAGCCATATTCTCCTAGTCTAATGGATATAAACTATATTATGTTTGATCAAGAGGAGAATTCATTTCTCTATGAGGCTAATACACTACTTGATTGGATCCTAGATAACCTACTTGATGAATGGGCACATGAGAAATTTGAGTTTGACCCATATGGTAACTAGTAATATTTTAACCTCATGAGCCAAATGTCAACCCTCATTACTCAAAACTCTTGATGGTTATGCATCCTAGTGCTCTTATTTTAAGGTAAAAATGACTAACATAAGCCTAGAGATCTAAGCCATAATATGAATGTCATGTAGGGATGAACAAGTTAAATCAATTATGAATTTCACAAGTGTACCCACTAAATCTACCAAAGGAAAAAAAATTTAGGGACATGATGTATTTCATGCCTAGATCATCCTCTACAAATTTCATATTTTGATGTCTTTTCTATCTCAAGATATAAAGCTTCAAATTTAAACCAGTAGTATGGGATGTATGTGGAGATGTCAAGATAAATCTATAGTAAGTAACCATATGGTTTCAAATGATCCTAAGGTTGAATGTAGATTTGATAAGTATTAATATCTTGACAACTTATGTAGAAGATCTAATAGTGAGTAGCAATCAATGAGGTCAACAAACCCAATACAAATGTGTTGATGATAAGTGTCCAAATATTTAGGGCTTGAGTTAAGATCTAATGTTGAGTAGGCATGGATGATGTTGGTGGGTCAAGGTAGATCAAATAGCATGCATTAAATCATATTAAAGAGATCAACGATGATCATAAAGTCAAAATATTATTAGGATTAAAGATTAACATAAATATGTCAAGTGTCAATATTTTAAGAGTAAAATCTAGATATAACAATGATTGTCAACTAATAAGTCTAGTAGATCTAGGTAGATCAATAAAGCATGTATAATTATACAAAGCATATCCAACAATGAGATTGAGGTCAAAGAGATAAAGTATCTTTAGGATTAATGAGAGGGTGCTAAGTGTTATGATCATGTTAGGCTAGTAGAAGATCTATGGCACATGATCATTAATACAAAGGGAGATCTACAACATACATGAGGTTAAGGAGTCAAAGATCTGATAGCACAATCTTAAAAATGAACGTGTAATTTCTATCATAGTTTAAAAGTCTTATTTAAAGATCAATGACCAAGATTGAAAGTCAAAAATAGGAGACTACAAGTAAAGGTTGAATATGGTTTGGGTCAAACCAAGAGTAAATATTTCAAAGGACTACATCACCATTGGAGCTTGGTTAAACACCATCTATAAAATGTAGGCATACAATTTAGGTTAGTAGTGCTGAGGCTCTATTTTTCATTACAACTCAGATGCAGATAGGTTTGTTTAAACCTAATATAGTCTAGAATAAAATTATGCAATCTATAGATCTACATCGATATATTGACTATAGGAAAACCAATAAATGAGATTAGTTTTCCATTTATAGTAATACCTATGCTCAAATATTTAAGTAGGGGTAGATATGAATGGCTATCAATAAGTGTCTCATATTAGACATAGTTGTATCCTTAATAAGTAGGTACCTATAACTACTTAAAGAAAACTTAATCATAGCTCTATTAGTGTATAAATATTAGTATTTTATCTTTACAGTGAAGGGCATTAATGTAGAGGATCTCGAGAAGGATTCATGTGGCAGGGGTGGTTACTTCTTATAGTGTTCTTGAACTTCATGATCCATCCTTCCATGCCAAATAGAGTCTCAATGACATTAATGCATGAGGACCTTGAGGAGTTGGTATAGCTATCATCTTGATCATTGATGACTCCTTCATTCTCCAATGCATGTTCCCCATCTCCGTCATTCCATACTACTATAAATATATGATTTTAAGCCTTGAAATGGATCCCTCTCTTGGGCATTACTAAACTCTACCAAGATTGAGCTTTGTAACTTCTTGAGATGAATAGATGACTATTTTAGATTTCATTATTATGGTATAGTGTGTTAATGTCAATTTTATTTTCATATGTGGTAGAAATATTTCCCTCATCAAGTTAAGATCTCACATATCTACTAGTTTATCTTGTTATGTAGGTCATGCTTAGTGTTTAATGTTATTTGATTAATGCTAGCAAGTGGTTATTGTTGACCATTTTTACCTCAAGGTAAAATGGGTCAACCCCCTATATTTAGAATCTTGTATAGGGGATTTTTATAATTTTATAGTGTATATAATTTTGATGTCATTTCATATTCAATCCTAGTTTTGATCATGGTGTAGCTTAGTCCTTGTGTTTTTTTATGTTTTAATTGTCATTTTAGAGTTATATATGAAAATGGTAGGTCTTCATGGTGATAAATATATTTAGATCATGGAAAAAGTTTGTTTATGCCTCCAAGAATTCATCTGATATTTCAAAGATCAAGAAGTAGCTCAAGAACAAGCTTTGTGAAGTCAAACCATCATCAGGACATCATATGAAGACCAGAATGGAGCAAATTTCTTTTGTTATTTTTAAAAATGCTTAGAAAGCCTTGTGTGACCATCAAACCATACATGATCAATGTTTTTCATAACAATATCATGCTCTACAAGTTTCATATCTTGATGAGTCTTCTATCTCAATATCTAAGCCTTAAAATTTTAGCTTGCCAAGTCTAAGGGGGTAGGTCATCATGCACATCATAAAGCAACAAATAAACCAACTTATTTATGTAATTTTTATCTTCACTCAGGAATCCCCCATAAGACAAAGGATTATGGCACTAGGTAGTTTTTCATTCCAGGAACATGCTCTAAAATTTTCAAGTTTGTGTAAGCTTTTTGGCTCAATTTATAAGCTTCAAAAGATGGAACTGTAACATAAGATGTTCATGCTAACATCAAGTTTAAGCTTGTGCAAAATAAATCCTTTTGATCTTAAATTTTATGGTTGTGTAAATGTCAATGATGGTCGCATAAAATTTAATGATGATCACATGAATGCCAATGATGATTACATGAACGCCAATGATGATTACATGAATGTCATTTGATGGGATTATGGACGTCAATTTAAGCTCATGAAATAGCCAATAGTTTTTATTGATGGTTAAAATTGTGTTTTTTTCTAACACCAACAATGGGAAGTTTCAAGATGTGGGACTTGCAACTTGAAACAACCTCTAGATTTTTAAGAAGCTAGTCTCTTCTTTATATCAAGCGTATACTGGGAAAAGGGATAGGAATTTTAGCAAAAACACAAATTCAAAGAAAGAAAATCTAACTATGGTGATGCACCTAAATGTAATTCAACCCTTAATTTGAGCACAATGAAACTATATGTAAGATTCAGTTACATTTAAGAGAAAACAAGGCATGATCAATGTAAAAGATGAAAATAATAGAAACAGAGGTTCACAACTTAGACTGCTTTTACAATGATATAGAAAATATCAAAAAAGGCACATGATTCAATCTTCTTATTTGAATTCTCTAGTCACATAAGAGGCATAGAAACATGCACAGCTACATAAACTTTCCAACTCAAGAAAATAGAACAAAGGCAAATGATACTTCTAATCACAGCTCTAGAAAATCTAAAAAATCTTGACAACATAGCTTAGAATACTTTTGTAATGACACAAAAAATATCAACAAAGGCATAGGATTCAATCTTCTCATTAATTCTCTAGTCACATAAGAAGCACAGAAACATGCACAGTTGCATAAACTTTCCGACTTAAGAAAATGGAACAAAGGCAAATGATATTCCTAATCACAGCTCTAGGAAGTCTAAACTCTCGACAATAATTCACTCAAAAAATTCTCTCCAAGTATCTAATGATGATCTTTTCTAGTGATCTCTACACCCTTATTTATAGCCTTAAATTCACTCCATATTGTTTATATGTTCCCAATCCAATGGCCCCAACTGAAATCTAACCAAACTAGAAGTGTTTAATAGAAGATATTTCTTAGATTTTGAAATGTTATGTCTTTTGGTAGTTCATTAGTAGAAATAGATCGCAAGATGCTGCCTTGTGTTAAATGGAAGAGGACACTTGGTCAATTCCTTGAAAACCTTCTTATTAGTTTAGGAGACATTGGAGGATGACACTTGGAAGGTTTCACAACCTTACCAAGGACACACAATGCTCTCCGCTTTACCTATACTCTTACTATATCTTTGCTCAGGAACGTTCTGCCTTTGACACCTATCACAATTTGCTTCTTTGAAACATTAACAACTTAATAGAAATAATACCCACATCATTTCTTGCCCAAGAAACTTTAAAAAGGGGTATAGGGACAGGTGGCAATCTTTGCTTGCCTCAACAAAGGACATGTGGCAATATCCACTTTACCTAACTGGGGATATGTGGTGATCTCCCCTAATTTTAGCTACCTTTTGAAAAACCTGTGGAAGGTGACATGTGCTAGTCTCTACATCACTCTATTTATATTATAGAAACAATTGGGCCTCATTTCATATTTACACAAATAGTGACACTTGGTAGCTTTTGCTTACTTCAAAAACAAAACCTGAGACCCACCATAGTCTTTGCTATATCGGTGAAGCAAAATGAAGATAATTCAAATCTTGACACGTGGTGGCTTCCACTCTCTTCAACTAGGATACGTGGCATCTTTTGTCACTTTTAGAAAAGCAAATTGAAACCTTTTGTGATTACCACTTGGCACTTTCTACCTGATCTTGATACTTAGCTTGTTGAAACCTTCTATTGAATAGAGATTTGAAACGTGGGTGCCAATATGAAATGCGGATGCTAACACTTGTTGTATTCTATTGAGTTACTATGAGACAAGTGGCACATCCCAACCAACTTATAGAAATTATGAAAAGTGCCTCAGTTGATGACACTTGGTAGCTTTCGCTTGACTTTGACACTTAGAAATGAATCAAAAGGAAATTAGATCTTGTGCTCTATTTCAAAACTTCACCGTCTCAGACCAAAGTATGTGGAAAACAACTAAAAATTATAATGAAATGTAGAGTATTTTTTACTCTACAATTTTTAAATAGTGAGTCCCAAAAGATCTAATGGTTTACATTATATCGTACATCTTGATCCAATGGTGTGAGATGAATCAAATATTCAAATAGATTGAGAGATTGACACATGGCATAAGTTTTTGAGCTGATAAACTGACAAGATGATCCTAAAATAAAATGTGATGCTACTACATGGCATAAGATTGGATAGAGTTGACAAGTCAAGTGAAATATCAATGACCCATAGTCATTTGTACGAAGTAGGATCAATGGTGTGAGTAAAGGTTAATATGTCAACAATCTAAGTCAGATATTGATAGCTAGTTAAAACAAAGGTGATCCTAGAACTTTCAATAGAAGTTGATAAACCACTTTAAAGCAACGCAAATGGGTATTTTAGGGTCATAGATCCACCACGAAAGCTTAATCCAACATCATGAATGGAACACAATGATTTAGTAAGGTGATCAAGAACATATAGGTATGCCTTTGAAGATCAATATAGACCTCTGATTCATATACTTATGACATATAAGGTCCACATTTTAAAGGTTACAACATTATCTGGTGACTATGTTCTCCATTATTAAAAGAAGGGTCCATGCATCTATAAATTCTTAGTTCTAATAATGACATAATGTATCTATGTGGACTTAATATGAACCAAACATCTAATATAGTGTCATAATATAATGACTATAGTAAAACCAATAGTCTGAGATTGACTTTCTGTCTATAGTGGACCCATGAACATGGGGGAAAGTTCAAGCATGATCTAGTTAGACCAAGATATAGCATTACAAAGGATGCCATGAAGATATACACATAGACCCCAATGGTTTCATCTCCAGGACCAACTACATTAAAGGGACCCTTTCTCTCCACTATGAATGCCATGACAAACCTATTTGTAGTAGTTAACACCAAGACAAATTTCTAATAGATAGATCCAATAGTTCTAACTATATTGATGATAAAACTTATCTTGAAACCACTTAACCCCATCATTTCAACCATATGGATCATGAGTGAAGGAATAATGAACTATTTCAACTACTTGAGATGACCCATATCAATTAATAAGTTATAAAGAAGCATACTAGTAGAGGCATTTGTAACTACATTTCAAAGAAGGTTGAACTTAGTTGATTCCCCTTGGAACTTCCCTTTTCTTGTTTCTCTCTCTCTCTCTCTCTCTCTCTCTCTCTCTCTCTCTCTCTCTCTCTCTCTCTCTCTCTCTCTCTCTCTCTCTCTCTCTCTCTCTCTCTCTCTCTCTCTCTCTCAAATACTATAAATAGATACCATTTTGACCTTTGTAAAGATATCACACCATGTATGTTGAAGCCCTATTAGACTGATGTAATATTTTTCCTGTAAACATTAATACAAATCTATTTCTGATTTTGAATAATTATCTAGGTCTACAAGTAATGTATGGTGATGAGTAGTGATAATTCTCTATCCTTCCTTCCCTTATCCTTTCATGTTTGAGAAAGATTTCCTAGTCTAATAGGTCATATAGAGTGTATTATATTGTGTAAATCTTTTTTAGGTATGAAATTGTCTTTCGAATGTACAATTTACCCTTTGGTTCATTTACCTTATGTTGCTTCTCACATCTCACCTCTATATTGAAATACTCATGTTAGAACCCATTAAGACTTAGAGACTAGTTTTTATGCCTTATTTCATCATGGTATAAATATGATGGTCATGTGGAAGACATTTTGGTACATCACCTCCTTAGATTAGGTTTAATTTATGCATCCTCTAACTCTTTTCCCCATAAGTAAGTAGTAATTTATATATTAAGCATTACATGATGCATTCAAGGAGCTAGCCCTTAAATATAGAGGCTCATTTCCAATATAGGTACACCCACATACCTATAAATGTTCCCATGTTTCCAAAACATATAATAAACCTAAACAACTTCTTTTGAGGTGTAAGATTTGGTGATAATAGCTACATTAAATGGCTACTACCTAGAATTAGGACTCTTGATCACTTCCCTTAGGTTTTGATCACTTGGTGAACCTCTGCACGAAATACTGATACATAATGAACATTTGGAGTTATATATTTATTGTTTTGATTATTTCATTAGTGTTTTATAAAAGTTTAAATAGAGTGGATGAGCAATCAATTTAGATGCATCACCAACATTATCTTATATTTCCATTTTAGCTATCTTTATCTCCCTTTTCACCCTAAAAATTGGTATATTTTAGTGAAAATGAGCTAAGTGATACATCAAATGAGCTAGCCTCATTAAAAATCCTATAGGTCTGACCCAATATTATATAACACATATCCTAGGGTTATTCCCATATGGACTAGATTTGAGTAGAGGATCTAAACAATCCTTTACTCATCTAAGGTGCAATCTAGGTCTATAATAATTATTGAAAAAATAAAGAATAATTGGTAGCATTCTTTTAAAATAGAAGAATATGGGAAGAAGACATTTGGGTTTTGAATCCACATATTCAATCCATGCAACTCAAAATGGAAGTTGGAGTCCCATCTACATCATTAAGAGGTCATGAACATCCAGTTGCTCCAACTTATAAGAATAGGCCATCAAGAGATAGTAGACATGTTTCAAAGTTCCAATATGGACAATCAAACTTTCCTTTTGATCCAGGAAGATAGGTATGTGTAGCTTTAAGTTGTACATGTTAGGGTAGTTTTTGTTGAGTTCCTCCAAGTGTTATCCTAGCATATTTATTTGTTGTCCAATATTTTTTATGTTAGTTTCCCCTTTTTCTAAGTTTTATTTCTTATTATTTGGTTGTTTTCTCTTTTCAATTTGATGGGTTGTTTATGGTGAAGGTTCAAATTTTTTATTATTCTATAATCCCAAAAGTCATGTAAACATCTAGGTTCCATGACCTGCAGGTTGGTTAAGCTATCAAAGTCACCATAAATGTTAAAATTTTTGCCTCATGAGATAAATTTCAACCCTCATCACTTGAAACTCTTGATGGTATTTATTTTATATCATTTTTATGCAACCTATTTCTCTTGTTTTTATGATAAAATGACTAACATAAGCCTAGAGATCTAGGCCATCATATGAACATCATAAAAAGATGAACATGTCAAATCAATTATGTATTTCACAAGTGCACCCATAGTATCCACCAAAGCCAAAATTTTGTAGGGAAATGATGTATTTCATGCCTATATCATCCTCTACATATTTCATTTCTTGAAGTCTTTTCTATTTCAATATATAAATCTTCAAAGTTAAATCACTAGTCTAGGATGTGCACAGAGACATCAAGATAAAGATAAAATAACTAACCATTAAGTTTTAAATTATCCTAAGGTTAAATGCATATATGATAAGTGTTAATATATCAAGAGTTCAAGTAGTAGATTTAATGACAAGTGATTATCAATGAGGTCAACAAACCCAAGACAAATGCATTGATGTCAAGTGTCTAAATCTCAAGGGCTCAAGATGAGATCTAATGTGAGTGGGAAAGGATGAATTTAGTGGGTCTAGGTAGACATATTATCATACATCCAATCATATCAAAGAGATAAATGATGAGCATCAAGTCAAAAGTTCAATAGGACCCAAGACTAATGTAAAGATGACAAGTGTCAAGATCTTGGAAGTAGAATCTAGATCTAATGATGAGCATCATATAACAAGGCTAATGGGTCTAGGCATATCAACTAAGCATGTGCAATCATATAAATTAGATCTAATGATAATCTCAAGATCAAATAATTAGAGGATCCTGTAGACTAATGAGTGTGACATGTATCATGACCACATTACACTAGTAGAGGATCTATGTCTATCATTCATTCATATAAATGGAGATCTATGACATATATGAGGTTAAAGAGTCAAATATCTAATAGTAAGATCCTAAGAACAAATGTATAGTTTCCAAGTGTCACAATTTGAAAGGCCTAGTTCAAGATCAATTGCCAAGACTAAAAGTTGAAGCTAGGAGACTACAAATAAAGGTTGAATATGATTTAAGTCTAACCAAGAGCAAATATTTTAAAAGACTGTATCACCATTAGAGCTCAATTAAATGCCATTGATCAAAAACAACCATATAATTGAGGTTGCCAATTATTAGGATCTATTTTCCATTAAATCTCAAATGTAGATAGGTTTATTTAAACTTAATATAGTCTAGAATAAATCTATGTGATCTATGGATTTACATAGATCTATTGACTATAGGAAAACTAATAAATCAGATTGGTTTTCCATCTATAGTAATACCTATGCTCAAATATTAAAGTAGGGGTAGATATGAATGGTTATGAACAAGTGTCTCATATTTGACATATCTATATCCTCAACAAGTAGATACCTATAGTCACTCAAATTAGAATTAATCATGGCTCTATTAGGTGCATAAATATGAGTATTTTGTCTTTACAGTGAAGGGCATCAATTTATAGGATCTCAAGAAGGATTCATGCAGTAAGGGTGATTACTTACTATAGTGTTTTTGAATTTCGTGATCCATCCTTCCATGCTAGATAGAGTCCCAGTGACATTAATGCATGAAGAGATTAAAGAGTTGGAACAACTATCATCTTGATCATTGATGACTCCTCCATTTTCCCATGCATGTTCCCCATCTCCCTCATTCCCTTTTGATATAAATATAGGCTTCTAAGCCTTGAAATGGATCCCTCTCTTGGGAATTACTAAACTCTACAAAGATTGAGCTTTGTAACCTATTGAGATGAATACATGACTATTTTAGATTTCTTAGTTCTAGTATAATGTGTTAATGTCAGTTTGATTTGCATGTGGTAGAAATATCTCCCTTGTCAACTCTTGATCTCACCTAGCTAATAGTTTATATTATTATGAAAGTTATGTTTAGTGTTTAATGTCATTTTATTGAAGCTTGAAAGTCGTTACATTGATTGGTTAGTGCTTGGAATCAGGCCTTTTCATCACTTTCCTCAAGTTGTGATCACTTGGTGAACCTTTGCATGAAATACTGATGCATAATAGACATTTCAATTTTTATAAAAAATATTTTTATTATTTTATTAGTGATTTTTAGAATTCAAATAGAGTGGATGAGCAAATAATTTAGGTTCATAACGAAAATTAGCTTAGGTTTCCCTTTCAATTATCTTTCTTTCCCTTTTCACCCTAGTAATTAGTATATTTTAGTGGAAATGAGATAAGTGATAGATAAAAATATCTAGCCTCATTAAAAATCCTAGAGCTCTAACCCAATATTAGGCAACCAACAGACTAGGGTCATTCCCATATTAGACTAGATTTGATTAGAGGACCTAAATAATCCTTTGCTCAGCTAGGGTAAAATCTAGGTCTATAATAATTTTGATACACTCGATGGGACCCAATTTTATCTATTGAAGCAAGTCTATGACACATTCATCTTTAGAAGTAGTTTCAAGTATTCCTTGATACTTATTTCAAGGTAAGAGGTATATTATCATTCATGGTTTCAATTATCTTCATGTTTTCTAGGCTATGGTAGCCTATAGAGAATATTTCTATCTTTCTTATCCTCATCAATAGTTTCAAGATGATCCATATACATCTTTTTATGATCCTCATGACCCTTATCATCCTTACCATGATCCATATCAACCTTATGATGAACATCACCAATAATATATAGAGCCTCACCAATAGTATAAGGACCTATATCAGTCATACATGCAAGATTATTTTGTTTTTCCTTCCAATGAATAGTCAATCCATCATAATATTGCCCCTCCCCATCCCTATGATGATCTCCTTTATTACCCAAATCATCAAACCTATTATGAGTCTCACCAAACCCCTCTATAACCTAGTTATCCTCTTGATTAGTCATGGAAATAACATGACATTATTGAAAAACCTACTCATACCCCAAGCCATTCTATATATAGCCTTAATAAAACTCTATTAGCCCAGGAGAGGAATATGATACACATTGATACATTAAAGGGGTATGGGAAGGAAATTCCAAAACATATCATTAGAGGGGTTAGAAATTTACTGTAGTAGGAAAAGGAGTAGATGTATTTCATTAGGAGATGTTATGCTAAAAATATTAGTGACATGCTTAACATAGATGGACTCATCTCCAATATTGAGGAGAAGTTGGCAACCCATGAAGAACATTAAACAATTCATCACCCATATTGTCTTCCTTCATTCACTCTATGTCAACCTCATGTTGAGCTTACCATAACCACTCATAATCCTTCATCAAATGAGTTTCAAGGTCATCATAGTTCCCCTTAACTTCTCTTAACCTTCCCCTCATATAAATCTATTCAAGGGAGAGTTTAGGAGGAAAGGCAAGTTTGTGTTGAAAGATCTAGCCATAATGAGTAATCAAGGTCTAATTTTTAAGCCTCCCTTTCTAGGAAAATTAAATTTATAGATAAAAATTTGTTCCAAACATCAAAAAATATAAATTAAACATCATTTCAACTACACATACTTCATTTCATTCCTTAAGACATAATGCACACTATGCAGGAAAACCATGAGCCTAAGTTTCCATCATGGAGTCAAGTCATGTAGTCAAGCAAACTTAAAACTACTCAATACCCACCTCTCCCTCATTAATAATTTATGTCCTTTCCCTCATTTATATCCATAAAAAAGTGATATGCATAAAAATGAGGAAGTGGTGATTGTTGAAGACAATCAACTAGATGAAAGAAATAAGGTATATATTTCATCTCTCTTGGAGTAACTCTAAGGATATTCTATGCCACTCATTGAGAGAGAACCCATTCTTGAAGAGGTATACATTCAAATCTAGATTCAACTTGTAGTTAATTATGATGATTTGGATGATCTTAAGGAGGAAATGGTTCATGGGACACCTCTTGATAGGAAAAAATATGATTCATTCTTCCATAGTGTCAAAAAATATGAGTTGCGGGAACAAGTGCAAGTAGAAGACGAGAGCCATGAATAAGAAGTTTCAGATATATCATATAAGGTCATTTTTTAAGAGCCTCTTGATCACATAATAGTTATCCCACATCAAGATGCTTTTCAATAACTTGTAGAATTAACCATTGATGAGTGCAGTTCAGCTAAGGAAGATAAACATCAAGATAATGATGATAATTTTTGGCAACAATATATGGATATTTGAAAATAATATCAAGATATTCAAGTTCTTATACTTCCTATTAAAGATCTTAAATACCAATCAAATATTTAATTTGGCTCAAAATAAGAGAAAGTGCATGAATATGAGAAGAATGAACAAGTGTTTATTGATCTAATACCTCAGATCATTGCTCCTGGACATAAATCAAATGAAGATGTCTTTTCATCTAGCATGCCTAAAAAGATATATGATCTCAATCATTAAGAATTTAAAAAGTCACTTGTTCAAGAGGAGTAGAATGAAGGCTCAATATAAGATACCTCAGATCATTGGTAACCAATGAATGAAGAAGAATTGGAAACATTCTTACAAAATAAAAGAACATGGGAAGAATATGTTTGGGTGTTAGATCCACATATTCAATATATGTAACTTATAATGGAAGTTAGAGGGCCATCTACATCATCAAGAGGTCATGAAAATCCAATTTCTCTAACCTACAAGAAGAGGCCATCAAGAGATAGTAGACATGTTTCAAAGTTCCAAGATGAACAATAAAACTTCCCTTTTGATCCAAGAGGAGAGGTATATGTAGATTTAAGCTGTACATATTAGGGTAGGTTTTGATAAGTTCCTCCAAGTTCTATCCTAGCACTTTTTTTTTCCAAGATTTGTTTAGGTTAGTTTCCCTATTTTTTATGTTTTCTTTCTTGTTCTGCTAGTTATTTTATTTTTTCAAGTCAAGGGGTTGTTTACAATCAAGTTTCAAATTTATCATTATTCTATAGTCCTAAAATTCATGTAAGCATTTGATTCTCATGACCAGTAGGCTGGTGAAGCCATCAAAATTTCTAGAAATGTTAACATTTTGGGCTCACAAGCCAAATGTCAACCATCATCACTTGAAACTCTTGATGGTATTTATTTTAGCTCATTTATATGCCTCCTAATGCTCTCATTTTATGGGTAACATGACTAACCTAATCCTAGAGTCTCAGACCATCATATGAGCATCATGTAGGGATAAATAGGTTAGATTAGTTTTGAATTTCATAAGTGCACCCACAAAATCCACAAAATCCAAAAGTTTTTAGGGACATGATGTGTTTCATGCCTAGATTATTTTATAAAAATTTCATATCTTGATGTTGTTTCTATCTCATAATATAAAGCTTCAAAGTTAAAATAACAGTCTAAGACATGCACAGAGATGTCAAGATAAAGCTATAGTAAGTTACCATTTGGGTTTAAATGTAGAAATGATAAGTGTCAATATCTTTGGAGCTTGGGTAGTAAATCTAATCATGAGTGGTGATTAATGAGGTCAGAAAACCCAAGACAAACACATTGATGACAAGTGTCCAAATCTCAAGGGCTCGAGTCAAGATATAATGATGAGTGGGAATGGAAAAATTTGATGGGTCCAATAAAATATAATGGAATTCATTCAATCATATTGAAGAGATCAATGATGAGTATCAATTCAAAAAGTCAAAAAGACCCAAGTCTAACATAAAGATGACAACTATCAATATCTCAAGTTCATAATCTGGATCTAATAGTGAACATTGATTAACAAGGCAAGTGGGTCCAAGTAGATCAATGAAGTGCATGTAATCATATAAAGTAGATATAATGGTGATATCAAGGTCAAATATTTAGAGGATCCTAAATACTAATGTTAAGGTACCAAATTTCATGATTGTATTAGACTGGTAGAAGATCTATGGCTCACATTCATTCATACAAAGGGATATCTTTGACATGTATGAGGTTAAGGAGTCAAAGAACTGACATTAAGATCCTAAGAACAAATTTGTAATTACCAAGTGTCATAATCGAAAAGTCCTAGTTCAAGATCAAAGGCCAAAATTAAAATTTGAATCTAGGAGACTGAAAGTAAAGGTAGAATATGGTTCTGGTTGAACCAAGAGAAAATATTTCAAAGGATTGTGTCACCATTAGAGATTGATCAAAATCCATTAGCAAAACATAGTCATATAGTCAAGGTTGCTAATGATGAGGCTCTATTTTCCATTAAATCTTAGATGTAGATAGGTTTTTTAAAACCTAATATAGTCTACAATAAAGCTATGTAAACTATAGATCTACATCAGTATATTAAGTATAGGAAAATCAATAAATGAGATTAGTTTTCCATTTATATTAATACCTATGCTTATATATTTAAGTAGGTGTAGATATTAATGGTGTTGAACAAGTGTCTCATATTTAACATAGCTATATCTTTGACAAGCAAGTACCTATAGTCACTTAAATTAGACTTAATCATGGCTCTATTAGGGGCATAAATATAAGGATTTTATCCTAACAGTGAAGGGCATTAATGTAGAGGAGATCAAGAAATATTCATGTAGTTGGGATGGTTTCTTCTTTTAGTTTTTTGACCTTCATGATCCATCCTTACATGCCATATAGAGTTTCAATGACATTAATGCATGAAGAGCTCAAAGAGTCGATACAATTATCATATTGATCATTGATGACTCTTCCATTTTCCCACACATATTCCCCATCTTCCTCATTCCCTTTTACTATAAGTATAATATTCTAAGCCTTGAAATGGATCCCTATCTTATGCATGACTAAACTCTACCAATATTTAGCTTTGTAACCTCTTGAGATGAATAAATGACTATTTTAGATTTCATTATTTTGGTATAGTGTGTGAATGTTAGTTTGATTTGTATATGTGGTAAAAATATCTCCCTTATCAAATCTTGATCTCACCTAGATACTATTTTATCTTGTTATGTAGGTCATGTTTAGTGTTTAATGTCATTTTATTGAAGCTAACAATTGGCTACATTGATTGGTTAGTGCTTGGAATCAAGCCTCTCCATTACTTCCCTCATATTTTGATTACTTGGTGAAACTCTATATGAAATAATGATGCATAATAGACATTTAGAGTTGTAGATTAAATATTTTTCTTATTTCATTAGTGTTTTTTATAATTCAAATAGAGTGGATGAGCAATCAATTTAGGTTCATCACCAACATTAGCTTAGATTTCCCTTTCAGTTATCTTTCTCTCCCTTTTCAAGCTATCAATTTGTATATTTTAGTGGAAATGAGATAAGTGATACATCAAAGGATCTATCCTCATTAAAAATCCTAGAGGTTTGACCCAAGATTAGGTAACCCATAGCCTAGGGCCATTCCCATGTTGGACTAGATTTGAGTAGAGGACATGAACAATCCTTTGCTCAACTAGGGTGTAATATAGGTATATAATAGCAACAAAGAAGAAATAGGGATAGGCATGTACTAAATTCTCAAGGAGGACCCTTTGTTGCCAAATATAATGAAGGCATGAGAGGATTTATGAGGTACATAGTCATTATATTTAGATGGCTCCTGAAGCAAAAATGGTGTAGAGGCTAGAGTGGTAATGATCTCCCCTCAAAAGGAGTATTATTTCCATGTATTTAGGTTGAAATTTAGCCATGAAAATAATATCACCAAATATGAGGCATTAATATATGGTCTCTAATTGGCATAAAATAAAGGATTCAAATTGTTACAAGTATTTGGTTATATTGAACTGGTTGTAATCTTAGTTAAAGTGTATAACATGTCCATGAATAGTCTACTAAAAGCTTATAATCATAGGGCTTGGGACATAATTGAGTTATCTGATGATTTCAACATTTGATCTATACCAAGACAAAAAAACAATGATGTTGATAGGATAACAACTATGGGTGTGTATTATGACCTCCCAAATAATATAAAAAAGGAATCAAAATAACTAATAAAGCTTGTGGTTAAACCAAAAGTCCTAGACAATGCAATTAGTTGGTAGGTGTTTTAAAGTGATGAATAAATCATTAAATTACTTCAAGATGAAGCAAAGTTATACACTGAAAATAAATAATAGATCTAAGACCAATATGAGGCTTAGATCATCCTTTTAAATGGAAATAAGTGGTCAAGGGGATTGGCTACATTAGAAATCATCTTCAATTCTGATGACTAACTCAAGGGTGGGAAAAGAAACATGATGGTCAAGGAAGATATAATCAAGTAGGTAGCCATCTCTGATGATAATGTCTTTATGGGTATTAAGGTGTGCTCTCTATCTAAATAAAAGAATTTATCAAACTAAGTAGAATATTTGATGATATATTTATATAGAGATACCAAGACCTCAAAATATTTGACCTAAGCTTAGCCCAACATACTATCAAGCTTGAACCCAACACCAATTCATTCAAGAATAAACAAAGTCTATTAAACCCCATACTTGATACCTTAGTGAGAAAAGATATTTCAAAGCTCATAGAGGCCAATACAATATTTCAAATCAAACATTCTTCATGGGTGGCCAATCTATTCATAGTGTAGAATAAGAATGGGTAAATCTAGTTATGTGTAGACTTCAGGTATTTGAATAAAGTGTCCCTCAAATATCACTACCCCCTCTCACCAATAAAAAAAGTCCTTCAAACATTCATAAGTGTAGAGAGGTTTTCATTTCTATATGTTTACTCAAATTATAATTAGATACTTATGAATGAGTGTAATCAATTTAATACTGTAATCACTACTAAGTGGATAACCTTTACATACAAGAGGATGCCCTTCATGTTGACAAACATAGGGGCCACATTTCAAAAAACCATAGATATGGCATTCAATGGACTCCTCAAAAATATCATCCTAGTCTACCTTGATGATATCACTATATTTTCCTAGCATGTCATAGATAATTTAAACCATTTAAAGTAAGTATTTGAAAAGTGTCAAGAGTTTGGGATCTCTTTAAACCCAAGTAAGTTTGTATTCATTATCCATGGGGGAAAATTGTTAGGGAATATTGTCTCTACATGGTGACTTCTAATTGATTTAGAATGAGTCAAGGTCATTTTGTCTCTTCCTCTTCCATGTCACAAAAAATGACTCTACAGATTCTTGGGAAAGATAAACTTCATCAGAAGGATCATGCTAAATTTTTCTACTTTGACCAATCCCCTCATTATAATGATCAAGAAAGGTGTTGAGTTTAGTTAGACCCAAAGATACTATAAGTTTTGATGCCATCAAGGATGATATCACATAATCCCACATATTGATAAACCCTAATTAAAATAAGGATTTTATCAGTTATGCACTTGTTGGAGTTGAAGGCATATTTACCATCCTAGTGTAGTCAAACAATGACCAATTAGAATGAATTATCACTTTATTTAGTCAAGTTCTCAAGGATTATGATCTATGTTATAGCTTTATGGAAAAACACATCCTTGTAGTCATAAGGGTACTCAATAATTTTAGGCATATGATCTCCAAAAAAAAGATTTAGCTCAAGTGTTATCACTTAAGTATAAAGGAATCTCTACTAAGGATATCAGTGAAAAGGGAGTTGGTTGGATACCCAAGGTGATGGAATATGACATAGATATCTGAATCACCAAGCTATTGTGAATGAAAGGAATGTGTGAACAACTAGAAAAGGATTTAGAATTCAAATACAAAGTAGTCCTCACACTATTAAAGGATTTATTAATCAGTTATAGCACCCCTATATATCAAACTTAGATCATGAGGATATTCCTTCAGATTAACTCATATTTTCATGGCCTAAATAAAGTTGAGTATTGACACTTTAGATTACAAGCTCTTTCTTATGCATTTATCAGTGATGCACTTTTCAAAAGAGACATCAATGGGGTTATCTTAATGTGTGTGTAATAGGATCAAGTAAGTTGGATCCTTAAATATTTATACTATGGGCTATCAAGAAGCCATTACTCACCCAAAACCACTATTATTAAAATCACGTGACCTGGATATTATTAGATAACTCTATTTAAATATGCACATGTATGGGTGTGAAGCTACAAGAAGTGTGCCTTATTTATAAGAAAGTAGGAATTGGTAGCTCCCCTTATGCCCAATATAATTTAATCAACCATTTATCTAATGGGGCTTGGACTTCATCAGAATAATAAACCTATCATCAAGTGCTAGACACAAATGGATCCTCACGATGAATGACTACTTAATAAGCTAGATGGAGGCCATAAAACTTAAGGAGGCTAATGACGTTTATATTTTGGATTTATATGAAAGCCTTATATTAAGATTTAATATTCTAACCACCATTATTTTTGAAAATGTAATGGATTTTCTTGGAGCCAAAATCAATGAGTGGGTAGTCAAACACAACAACAACCTGAGCACTTCCTCAAACTATTACCCTCAAGCAATTTTTTTCCTGAGTCCACAAATAAAAAAATGATTTGCATCATCAAATGAACCATGGAGTATAATCATCAAGATTAGCACACCAAACTCAAGATAGCCCTCTGGGTAGGTTAAATAACATCAAAAAGGGTGTTGGGTAATTCACCTTTTATGCTAGTTTATGGGAGGGAAGTGAGGTTGCCTTCATCTCTTAAGTAACCTTCAATGAAACTAGCCCATCAACTAGAGTTGCATGAGAGCAATCCCATGATATTAAGGTTGTCCAAACTAATTGAGATTAAATAGATAATATTGAAGGCCATGCACACTATGGAACTTCAACAAGCACAAATAAAAAGGACATTCAATAAATAATATATTGTCAAAAGCTTAGATAAAAGAGACTTAGTAATCAAATGGGATATAGACAAGGAAAAATCTAGGAAACATACAAAGTTTGATGCTATATGAAGCAACCCATACATCATATCTAATTTCAAATAGGCTTTCACTTTCCAAATCACAAAGTTAGGTGGAAATGTGTTTCCCATCCTTGTCAATAGGATTCATCTCAAGCACTATCTCTAATGATCATGTGTATTTTTTAAATAGTAGATTAAATGTTTGAATTTCCCTAAGTTTCATGCACACATGTTATTGTTTAGATTAGTTCCATTTCTTCCAAGTGCTTGTGTGTAGTAATTGCTTAGTTTAGATTTCCTTACTCTAAGTTTTGTTCAAAACCATTATTTTCTTATTTATTCTCTATGAAGGTATCTCAGTTTCTTTTAAGGTCAAGTAAGCTCATCATAGCTAATTATGCAAAATATAAAAGACCAAAGGGATCCAAATGACTCCATGTTTAATAGATTGCTTCAAATCTACTGGTCCCTACTTAGTAGGGAATCAACCCTTAAATGTTGCCAAAAATATTGACTCTTAAAGTCACCCAATCTATAACAAAGCTAATATGACCATATAGGAGGCTTTTGTGCTCACATGGTGTCAATTTCATGGGAAGGATAAGTTACATGGGGATTATTCCCCACTAGCACTTGAAGTTAAAAGTTAGCATAAATCCACACATCAAATATGTGTTGATTCATGTCTATGAATAGCTCTTAAATTCATGCCATGTAAAAATATATATTCACACATATCCATCACATATAACTATTGGTACACAATTCTATCACACAAAGTTCCCAAACTTTAAACTACTTAGGGAAGAGTACGCAATGCAAAATTTCTAACCTTAAGCATGCACCCAAGACAATTTTTCTTCTCGTGTGATACTATCCAAGAGGATCCTAATGTGTTAATGAAAAATTTTCATACTCAATCATATAAATCCACAACTTCACTCTCATAATTTGTAGGCTGCAACTTATGTTGCACACCACTTACTTTCTAGGCCAATGTAAGATCTTAGATGTAAGGCATAAATTTATAAAATTAGTAGAAGGAATAAAGTGTAGAATGAATTAGGACCTTATGTATGATATAGAATATTCCCCTCTATACCATTATGTGGGTAGTTGTCCTAAAATTTGTTTCTCCACCTTATATCAACCAATCTAATCCCTTTAGTTCCTCAAATAAAAACCTAAGAAACTAAACTCATTAAAAATAAAAGCAATTCACTCCACTTGGAGAATCCTATGCTTCATTCTTAGAGAAGTTATTGAAAGCCAATATCATTCAACTTCTTCATATTAAGCCACCCCAAAAATTTGAATCCTCTCATCTTGTACCTAATTATTACAATGAGAATGATCTATGTGCCTTCCATCAAGTGATAAGGCATGATGTTAGTAAGTGCAACACTTTTAATAGCCTTATCCAATCCCTCATTGACAAGGGGGAGCTTACATTAGACAGCCCTAATGCACCATCAAACCCAACCCTTGATATATTTAGGAAACCCCTCCTAAACCATTCTCCTACTAAGAATGAGAGCAAAGACATCAAATACTCTTATGATACCCTTATATTTAACATGGTCCTTGACACACTCATTTCCAAAGAGCCTATTAACCAATCCATTTATTTCTCACCCTCTTCAATTATTGTGGTAGTAGAATTACCTTCCCTTCCTTCAGATACCCAAGCCAAGGAAACACCATCTTCTCCCATATACTTTTTGAGGTAGTGGAGCCACTAGTCACCCTTTTAACTAATATATCAAAATAACTAACCATTGCCACCTCACACTCACCTTTAGCTACCAAGCAAACCACTCCCCTTTCAAAGATCATTCCTAAGGAGAAAACCCCCATATCTACTTCTTCCATAAAGGAACCACCTATATCAACCCCATATCCTTTGATTGAGGAAGATGATGAGGTTATCATCCTTGTGACTCCACTTTGGGGCCTATCTTTTGGGTCTACCATTCAAGGAATTAGGCCAACATACAAAACATTCTTTATGTTAGTGAAAAAATTATAATTTATCTCTGATCCTAACATGGATCAAGCCACCTTATAGCATAAATTAGGCCCCCCTTATATTACCTAACTAAAACCTCAACCCTTTCTCAATAAAACCAACCCACCACTTCCATTGACCAAACTCTTATTATATCCACCCAAACAACCAAACCCTCTAACCAACTAACTAAAACCTCTACCAAATTATCCAATCTTCAACCACTTAATCCAACTCAAACTTAAGTATCCAATCCCTCTCCTATCATCCCAACTAAGTCTACCAAGAATCTTGGTATCTTCCCTACTCTAAGATTTAGTCACCCATATCTGAAAGTGGACCTAACCCCCTCAAGCCCACTAACCAAACACCAAACCAAAGCAACTAAGGAGGCAAAACCACACCAAGGCCATAAGGTCTAAATTTTTCTTCCTTCAACCTTTCCCTCCATTTTGGGACCTCATCCCTCTACCTTGAATAAGAATTCAGTCACCTCTACCAAAACCTCACCACCTCTTTTGGTAAAAACTTCATAGTTGTTATCCAATGCACCTCTTTTCACCATGCCAATAATACCTAAGATACATACCTTGTAACCTTCCACCTCTTTCTCATCAACCTCCTTACCTAAATCTAAACTATCAACCAAGCGTATCACCCTACCAAAATAAATACTACCAAACCTATTTCTAAGCAATTCCTACCTCATACACCAAATCAAAAGCCACTAAACCTTTACCATCTCTAGCTGAATCCTATTTGACCATTCTATGTAGGTTATTGCAAACCTCCTATTTATCCTTACCTTCCATTAGACACTTTAACCCTGTAGCTTTAAATCCCATCTAGTATAATGACCACCACATGGGTTCTTATTATAGGATGCAGCCATGATATAGAGAACTATACAACTCTCCAAACCATCATCCACCAACTTTATGATGAGGATAATATAGTGATATATGAACCTCTTATGATCCCCATACCTATCTAACCACCCATTATACCTACCTAAGACTCACCCACTCCTACATTCTCACCTCAGAGTGAAGACAAATTTAACCAATCCTCTAGCTCAACTTCTCCTTCTATCCATACCATTAATGTGGTCACTAGAGAATAGTAAAAAAATAAGGGGAAGGCTAAGGTGTGTATTCCTTATACTTACCCCTCTTCAAACTCCCAACCAACCTACACCCAACCATCTCTATCTTTGACCAAACCCAAGGTGCTTATCTTAGGTGCCTCCCAATCTAACTCCTCAAAATCCATCAAGAGAGTTATCCTCAAATAACTTCATCAGACCCTAGAAAAGATGGGCTTGTATGAGTTAATATCTACCTCTCCCCATCACCTCCAATCACTAATAGAGGCTTTTCAATCCATTGAGGTCTAACTCAAAGACCCATAACCTCTAGCCACCTTTGTTGGTGCCCTTCAGATTTCCAACCTTGTTACCTTCAAGGATTCTAAAATACCCTCCATCCATCTTGAGGACCCAGATCATCCTCTCTTTATCGTTACCTAAATCAACTAAACCCACATCAAACATGTCATGATTGATGGGAGAGATATCATTAAAATCATCTCCTCTCATGCCTATAACCAACTTAACTTACCAAACAATGTGATGTCCAAATCTTTAAACATCCTTCACTCCTTTGACAATACCATGGCCACTACCTTGGGAAATTTTATCATTCGTATCCATTTAGGACCCCACACACTCCCCAAAATTTTCTATGTTTTATAATGTGAATTTAAATATAATGTCTTATTAGGATAGCCTAAGATTCACTCCATGGGTTGAATTCCCTCTACCCTCCACCATTACATTAAGTTATATCATTAAGGTTAGGTCATCACCATCTAGGTTGACCCAAGTCATTTCTCAACATACAACATGACCTATCACCCTAATGTTGTCCTTATACCACCATCTATAATACCTTCAATAGCTAAACCCTAACTATCAACAACCAAAGTGGATGTTAGATCCCCTTCTACCAATAAAGCATCAACTAGTTCCTCTATACCTTCACACCAAAACCCCATCATAGACCCTTTAGAGTCAAAATTCCATCACCTTTCACTGGGGGAGTACCACCTTTTAGTACTTGATGTTTTCCCTACTCCTCATGAATATGGGCAACTTACCAACCAACTAGGATATGACCCCAATGTTGAAACTATCATTCCCTTTACACCTCCACACCATCAAACTTGTTTTGTCTATGGGGGAATCAAGAAATCCCTTAGCAATTCTACCACCTCTCTCTCTCCTAGGCCATTTACCACTAATCTTTCCTACCTAGACAAATTGAGCTTAACTAAGACATGCCTTCATTGATGTGCCTAGAAAGGCTTTGGTTTTTGGTGATATGAAAATAGCCCACATGAGTTAGTCTTCATTGAAACTAGGAAACCTTATGAAAATCATGGCCTTGGTTTCATCCCACCCATAAAAAATCAACCTAAAACATCTACCACCACCAGTTTTAAGGAAGATACCCCTTCCTCACTGACCTCTCCCCTACCCACATGTGAGGATGATGACATCATCCCACCTAACATTTTTTTCATCAACATGATCAACATAGAACCCCTAACTTATTATAAGGAGGGGGTAACCATAACTATCCCTTTGACCCATCCTAAAATGATAAGAGAAGACTCTCTAACCATTAACATTATTCATTATCAAGATGATGATTCTATTCTCACCTATCCTGGTGCCATGGATTCTTTGATCCATAAATCCATCCCTCTTGAGACCTCAACCATGTTGAATGAATCCATCATAGATATCAACTTAAGCAATCCAGATAACTCCCATATTTTCAATATTAGTTAATCATTGAATACCAAGGAACTTCAAAAATTCTCATCCTTCTTCCAATACTACAACATAGCCTTTGCTTGGTCTTATAATGATATGCTTGGGATTTAACTTTCCATTATTACCCATAAAATTATCACTCACCACGATGCAAAAATTTTCAAGTAAAAGCTTTGACAAATGCATCCTTGCATAGCCCTTCTCATCAAAGAAGAGCTTCAACATCTCCTATCTATCAAATTCATTCAACCTATTGACTACCCCCAATAGATATTGAATTTTGTACCTATCACTAAATCCATAAGGTGACTATATATTTGTGTGTACTTTCATGACCTCAACCTGGCATACCCCAAAGACAACTTTCCTCTACCGAGCATTGACCAACCTATTGATCTTACAGCTAGACATGAGATGTTATCTCTCATGAACATATTCTCAAGCTAAAATCAAATCTTAGTTACCCCCAAAAATTAGCATGAAACCACCTTTACTACCCCATGGGGAACCTTCTACTAAGAGTCATGTTTTTTGGGTTAAATAATGTTGGTTTAACCTACTGATGTGCCATGACCTAAATTTTTCATGACCTTATCCATAAGATCATAGAGGACTATGTGGATGACCTTCTTAGAAAATTAAAACTCTAAAAGGATCACTTGGATATTCTTAAGATCATCTTCAAGTGACTTATCCATTATCATGTCCATCTCAACCCTAAAAAGTGCATTTTTTAGGTCTTGTTAGGAAAGCTTCTTGGTTTCATTTTCTCCCTTCAAGGAATTGAAGTCAATCCTACTAAAATTAAATTATTCCTAGACATGCTTCATTGTACCAACCTTAAACAATTCCAAATCCTACAAGGGAAGCTTCATTTTATTCATTATTTTATTTCTCAACTTTTAGATTGATACCAACCCTTCCACCACCTTATAAATAAGGATGTGTCTTTCAAGTGGAATAGAAACTATTAAAAGGCCTTTGATTCACTCAAAAAATACCTTTTTTCTCCACCTATCCTCACCCCTCCTAAGGATGACCAACCTTTATACCTATATATATTTTTCACTAATCATATCCTAGTGGAAATTTTGGCTTATCAAGATAAAATACATAGAGAGTAAGTTGTATACTACATTAGTCACATGCTCATAGAATGTAAGACTCAGTATACCCATAATAAGAATTTTTTCTTAGCCTTAGTCTTACATGGCCAACAAACTCTACCACTACCTTCTTAACCATAAAACCTATGTTATTACCAATACCAACCCACTCAAGTACATGCACTCCAAGCCATACCAAAACCAATGTATGGCCAAGTGGCTCATGCTCTTAGTAGAGTTTGACCTTGAGTTCCTTCATTAAAATTTAATTAAAGGGAAAGTCATCAATAACCATTTGGCTAAGGCACCTTTATCAAATAACCATCCTCCTCCCTTTGAATTCCTTGATAAGTCCATCACAACCCTCTCTCAAGCAAATTTCACTTATCAAGTCACCATGTTTTTTGATAGATCAAATTGTCAACATGGTTGCAGATCAGGTATCATCCTTATCCCCTTTGATAGTGTTAGGGTGTGGAGTTAAAAGCTTCACCAAGGAGCATACATTATTAGTTTCGTGTCTACACAGACACCAGCGTCAGTCAGGAGCGACTGACGTCGGCAAGGTGCAGTTGTAGAGATGTTGACGTTGGTAGAGGATCAGCCGATGGCAGTCATAGACAAGCAGCAGGAATTGACATTGGCTACCTGTGCATCCAAAAAGATATTTTCATGGATAAAAGTGAGTGTTTGCATGATGAGTTTGAGTTGTAGTCTCAAGCTCGTGTCTCTATTATTAGTATTACTATTTTTAGAGCCCTTGTTCAAGTGGCTTAACTGCTTGTTGGAAGTGCATGCTCAAGTCTCCTAATTCTATATGTAGAATTAGATCTTCCTAGCTTATTGTAGTTGTAGTAGTTGTAGTGAATTATTGTAGTAATTCATTGTATGTAACGAACAGTACAGAATTGAATCAATCCAGGTTTGTTGGAGTTGATTGTTCTTGAGAGAGAGAGCTCTTAAGGAATAGAGATCTATTGAGAGATCTATACATCTAGGAGAGGTGTGGAAGAAACAAGTGTTTCTTCAATTGTATTCCTTTTGTAAAGAGTTTGTTAATACAAGTTTTCAGGGTGGTTTCTTGTATCTCTTGTTCTTGCTATTATCTCATTCTAATTACTTGTCTATCTGATTTAATTTCGTGTTTATTGCTTTCACAATTGTAATCTATTGTTGGTTGATCCCCAACAAGTGGTATTAGAGCTCAGGTTCACTAACAGGTGGTTTAGATCTGTGTAGTGTGTATTGATTATAGGTTCTCATAGGGATTTTTGTAAGGATTTCTATTTGAGTGGGAGAAGCAATGGCAGATGAAAGTAAATTGAGAATGGAAAAGTTCAGTGGCAAAAATTACCAACACTGGAGAATGTAGATAGAGGATTATCTGTATCAAAAAGATCTCTACTTACCATTAGGTGGGGTTGCAAAGAAGCCCAAAGACATGGAGGATGAAGAATGGGAAGTTCTTGATAGAAAGGCTCTGGGGTCTATAAGACTGAGTCTAGCATCCACTGTGATATCTAATTTATCACAAGGAAAGTCTACGATAGATTTGATGACTACGTTAGCAAATTTGTATGAAAAACCCTCAGCTTTTAATAAGGTATATCTTATGAAGCGGTTATTTAATTTGCATATGAATGAAGGTGGATCTATTTCTACTCATCTGAATGATTTCAATTGAATTGTGAATCAATTAAGTTCAGTGAATATAGTGTTTGATGATGAAATAAAAGCTCTTTTAATATTATGTTCTTTGCCTGAAAGCTGGCATGGCTTAGTAATGGCAGTAAGTAATACCGCATCTGCATCAAATATTTTGAAAGTAGAGGATGTTGTTAGTGTTATCTTGAATGAGGAAATACGTAGGAAAAGCACAGAAGAGGCATCTGGGAATGCTTTAAGTTTTGAGAGCAGGGGAAGGTAGAAAGAGAAGAGCAAGAAAGGCAGATCAAGATCCAAATCTAAGGGGAAAGGTAGATCTAAATCTAGAAATGGCAGAAGGCCACAATGCTGGAATTGTGGAAAGATGGGGCACATAAGCAGAGATTGTTGGTCAAAGCCTAAGGAGGACAATCAACATGAAGGAAAGGAAGAAGCCAAGGTTGCAGGTATTGCACAAGATGCTTTAATTTTCTCTCTGCATAATAATATAGAATCTTGGGTGTTAGATTCTAGTGCATCTTTTCATGCTACCCCTAACAGGGAATATTTTAGTGACTATATCCATGGAAATTTTGGAATAGTGTATCTAGGGGATGATGAGCCATGTAAAATAATTGGCAAAGGTAAAGTGCAGCTGAAGATGCAGAATAGCAACACATGGGTGTTGAGAGATGTGATGCATGTTCCTAGCTTGAAGAGAAATTTGATTTTTGTAGGAAAGTTAGGGGATGAGGGTTGTACAGTAATTCTCATAGCAGAATCTTGGAAGGTGACCAAGGGTGCACTTGTTATGGCCAGAGGTAAGAGAGAAGGTACTCTCTATTTGTGTAATTGTGTTACTAACAAATCTCCTTCTGTATTATCTACTTCAGATGTGGATGCTAAATTGTGGCACTCAAGGCTTGGCCACATGAGTGAGAAGGGGATGTCAATTCTTAAGTCCAAAGGTATGCTTTCAGATTTAAAAGGCATAGATCTAGAGTTTTGTGAGCATTGTGTATTTGGAAAATAGAAAAGGGTTAGTTTTCTCAAGACTAGGTCTACTAAGAAGAGGCACAAGTTAGAGCTTGTTCACACAGACGTGTGGGGACCGGCTCAGGTTGCTTCCATTGGAGGATCACAGTACTATGTATCTTTCATAGACGATGCTACAAGGAAGGTATGGATCTATTGTATTAGAAGAAAATCTGATGTATTTGAGACTTTTAAAGTTTGGAAAGCTATGGTTGAGAATGAAACAGGTAAAAGATTAAAGTGCCTGAGATCAGACAATGGCAGTGAGTTCTGCAGTCATAAGTTCAGAGATTATTGTTATATGCATGGAATTCATAGGCAAAGGATGGTTCCAAGGACACCTCAGTAGAATGGAATTGTTGAAAGGATGAACAGGATAATAATGGAGCGTGCAAGATATATGAGATTGCATGCTGGTTTGCCCTTACAGTTTTGGGCACAAGTCATTGACACTGCAGTACACCTGATTAACAGAGGACCCTCTACAGCTCTGGATGGTGGTATTTCAGAAGAGGCATGGACAGGTAAAAAGGTTGATCTCTCATATCTCAAAGTTTTTGGTTGTGAAGCCTTTGTGCACATAGATAAAGAAAATAGAAAGAAGCTTGATGCTAAGTCTATGAGATACACGTTTATTGGCTATGGCTCAGATGATTTTAGTTACAGATTGTGGAATCTAGAAACTAACAAGGTAATCAAGAGCCGTGATGTTGTTTTCAACAAAAGAGTGATGTATTGTGATTAGTGAAGGAAGCTGAATCAATCTGAGCAGAGCAATGGTGAATTAGACGAGGTGAAAGTCCAAGATGAGCTTGTAGAAAAAAGAAATAATCACTTGCAGGAAAACACAGAGACCGACGTTGGCAGGGTAAGAACTAGCGTCGACAGTATAGAAACTGGCGTCGGCCGTACAGAGACTGACATCGGTAGGACAAGCATCGAGGTCGGTCATGCAGAACTGACATCGGCCAGTAACAGGTCTGGAGGTGACCGAGGTCGGTCACTATCAGAGAATTTGGGTGGACAGCGTGTTGTGAACGAGTCTCAAACACCCATCAGGAGGTTAGAAAGGGTGAGTAAGCCTCTAATTAGATATTCTCCTTCTTTATTTTATTTATTGCTAACTGATGGTGGAGAACCAAAGATTTTTGAAGAAGCAATATAGGTGGAGTCCAAGAGTGAGTGGGAGTGTGGCATGGTTGAGGAGTTGGACTCCTTAAGAGAGAACCAAACATGGGATTTGGTAGAATTGCCAGCTGGTAAGAGAACACTCAAGAACAGATGGACCTACAGGTTGAAAGAAGGTGAGAATGGACAGATGAGATATAAGGCCAGATTGGTAGTAAAAGGATTTGCACAAAAGCCAAGTATTGACTTTAGTGAAATTTTTTCTCTTATTGTTAAAATGACTTCTATAAGGGTTGTATTGTCTTTGGTTGCTTTCAAGGATTTGCATCTTGAGCAGCTAGATGTTAAGACAGTGTTTCTTCATAGAGACTTGGATGAGGAAATATATATATATGGAACAGCCAGAAGGATTCGAGGTCAAGGGTAAGGAGAAGTTTGTGTGCAAATTGAAGAAAAGCTTGTATGGCCTCAAGCAAGCTCCTAGGCAATGGTACTTAAAATTTGATAGGTTTATGACTGAGCATGGCTACAGTAGGTGTCAATCTAACCATTGTGTGTATTTCAAGAGATTTGATAATGGTAGATATGTTATTCTATTGTTGTATGTAGATGATATGCTGGTTGCAGGATCACACATGCAGGATATCTCTGAGCTTAAGGTGAAATTAGCTCAAACGTTTACTATGAAGGATTTGGGAGCAGCAAACAAAATCCTTGGCATGAGCATTAAGAGAGACAGGAAAAATCATAGGTTGATATTGTCTCAAGAAGATTATGTGGACAAGGTGTTGAAACGGTTCAATATGTAGGATGCTAAACCGGTAAGCACACCTTTGGCTGGACATTTTAAGTTGAGTGAAGAATAATGTCCTAATTCATATGATGAGGTAGAGTACATGAGTAAGGTTCCATATTCTTCCACAATAGGGAGTTTGATGTATGCAATGGTGTATAATAGACCAGATATTGCTCAAGCAGTGGGAGTGGTAAGTACGTATATGGCCAATCCAGGTAAGGAACATTGGAAAGCAATTCAGTGGATCCTTAGATATCTGAGAGGAACCAGCAGTAGGCACTTGTGCTATGGAGGTTCAGATACTTCTCTACATGGCTATGTAGATTCAGATATGGCAGGTGATTTGGATGGCAGGAGGAGCACTACAGGTTATGTTTTTACTGTAGGTGGAACAGTGGTTAGTTGGATATCTAAGTTACAGAAGGTTGTTGCCTTGTCAACTACAGAAGTTGAGTATATTGTAGCCACAGAGGCTAGCAAAGAGATGATATGGATGACACAGTTCATGGATGAGCTTGGTAGGGAGCATGAAAGTTACAGATTGTATAGTGACAGTCAGAGTGCAATCCATTTGGCTAAAAATTCAGCCTTTCATTCAAGAACAAAGCACATACAGCTAAGGTACCATTTCATATGACAGGTATTGGAAGATGGTGAGTTGAAGCTGGAGAAGATCCATATAGATAGGAATCCTACTGATATGTTAACCAAGCTGGTTACAAAGGAGAAGTTGAATCTTCATTCAACTTCTGTTGGTCTTCATGATTGAGTTGAAGATGGAGGAGCTAGAAGATGTTGTTGTACAGGTATTGGTGTAGCTGTTTATCTCCAAGTGGGAGATTATTAGGGTGTGGAGCTAAAAGCTTCACCAAGGAGCATACATTATTAGTTTCGAGTCTACACAGACACTGGTGTCAGTCAAGAGTGACTGACGTTGGCAAGGTGCAGTTGCAGAGATGTCGATGTTGACAGAGGATCGGTCGACGACGGTCACAGACAAGTAGCAGGAACTGATGTCATCTACCTGTGCGTCTAGAAAGCTATTTCTATGGATAGAAGTGAGTGTTTGCATGATGAGTTTGAGTTGTAGTCTCAAGCTCACGTCTCTATTATTAGCATTACTATTTTTAGAGCCCTTGTTCAAGTGGCTTAATTGCTTGTTAGAAGTGCATGCTCAAGTCTCCTAATTCTATATGTAGAATTAGATCTTCCTAGCTTATTGTAGTTGTAGTAGTTGTAGTGAATTATTGTAGTAATTCATTGTGTGTAAAGAATAGTATAGAATTGAATCAATCCAGGTTTGTTGGAGTTGATTGTTCTTGAGAGAGAGAGCTCTTAAGGAATAGAGATCTATTGAGAGATCTATACATCTAGGAGAGGTGTGGAAGAAACAAGTGTTTCTTCAATTGTATTCCTTTTGTAAAGAGTTTGTTAATACAAGTTTTCAGGGTGGTTTCTTGTATCTCTTGTTCTTGCTATTATCTCATTCAAATTACTTGTCTATCTGATTTAATTCCGTGTTTATTGCTTTCACAATTGTAATCTATTGTTGGTTGATCCCCAACAGATAGTGAACCTCTCCCTTTGTCCTTCAAGCTTGATTTTGAATGTACCAATAATGTGGCTAATTATAAAGCTCTAGTGATTGGCATTTAGACTACCTTAGCCCTAGGATTCAAAGCAATCAATATATTTGATGACTACCAACTAGTGGTAAATCAAATCAATGGTTCTTATCAGTGTAAGAATGATGTTTTTCAATAGTAAAAGAAACTAGTTGATGAACTCTTAGCATCATTTAGACACTATCAAATCCAATCAAACCCATGATCTACCAATAATTTTATCAACACCATAGCCTCCCTTGCCTCTTAGATACCAACTACACCCTTAGACTCTAAGTTGTATATCATTATCAATAAACTTACCCAACCATCCTATGTCAAACTAGATTTTCCAACCATTTTTAGTGTGGAAGAGACCCAACCTAATTTTTGGTATCAATAGACCTTTGACTATCTTAACCTTGACATAGTTCCCTCTAGCCTCTCTACAAATGCTTGATGAGCATTTACCTAGAGTACCTCTCACTATACCATTTTGGAGGAATTATTTATAAATTTAGCTTTAATGGCCTTCTCTTATATTACATATGTAGTCATGAAACCTCTCACACTATCAAGGAAATGCATGATGGTATCTATGGAGGTCACTTCATCGGCCTTGTTGTCATTAAGCGCATCCTCCATCTTGGCTATTACTAGCTTACCCTTAACCAATATTGTTGTGAATCTATGAAAAATTGTGTTACGTATCAAAAACATGCTAGTTTTCATCATGCACCCAACCATAGCCTTCGAGTTTCCACTAATTTTTGGCCTTTTTCATAACAGGGTTTAGACCCCATTGGTGAAATCAACCCTCATTCCTCATAGTGACACCATTTGATTATCACCACAACCAAATATTTTACTAAGTGGGTGGAGTCTATTCCTTTGGTCTTAACCAAAGTAGAAAATATTGTGAACTTTATCAACCATCATATCATCTATCATTTTGGTGTTCCTTACAATATTATCACCAACAATCGTAAATACATAATAACAAGCAAGTTTAGGGTCTATGTGATGCATTAAACATTAATTTAAGTTTATCCTTGCCATATCACCCTCAAGCTAATGGATAGGTAGAATCCTCTAACAAAACTCTTAATAACATGATAACTAAAATGGTTAGTGCATCTGGCCAGGATTGGCATTTAAACATCCCCTTCAACTTATGGGCATATCATACCAACATTTGAACCCTTATGTGTGTTACCCCATTTTCTCATGTATTTAGAGTAGAGGCTATTTTTCCTCTTTAAATCTAAATCCCCTCTCTTTTCTTATCTTTACAAGAGCTTATTTTATAGGATGATTATCATCATCACCATTTAGCCCAACTCAAACTACTTGATGAGCATCATCTATAATCCCTTACCCATCTTCATGAAAATCAACATCATGTCAAGTGTGCATGTAACAAACACCTTAAAGTGTAAGAATTCAATATTAGAGACCTCATCCTAAAGGAAAAACCAACATGTCACTAATATGGAAAAAATCAAATGGGGCAAGTTTGATTTCAATTTATTAGGACCTTATATCATATCCCATAAGTATGGATCAGGAGCTTAAAATTTGTCTTCTCTCGAAGGCCACCCAAAGCCTAAACCCCTTAATGCTTGGCATTTACATCCATTCTTTTTTTAAGGAGGAATAAGTCCACCTTTTGTTTAACTTAATCTCATCCCTTTTTTATCCACCCACATTCATCTCCCTATTTTAGGTTCAATTGATTAATAATGAATCATGTGATTATCCATCATAGTCATAGCCTAATATTGAACATTATGTACCACAACTCTACCTATGGCATGGTACTCATGGTACTTTCCACCCCTTTTCAAGATAGATCCCCATGGTCATTATTACCTAAACCTATTCACACCTAATCAACCTTCTTGTGATTTTAGTTTTGCCTTCATAAAGGTTAACCAATATGTTATCCTAAGAAAGCCTATGTCATTAAAAATCAAATCAAAATAACAAAATTCTTATCACTAATAAATTTGAGGTCATCCCTAGCTTTTTACAGACTATTCCCCTAAAGGAAGCTATTGAAAGTTGTTTTGAAATTTCCAAAATGTAAGGTGGATTACTCCCTCAAAGGACAACTATCAAGAGCATCAAACAAATCATATAAGCTTATACAACTCCTTTGAAGGATGGGTAAGTAAAGCATTTATCAAAATCATAGCAATTTCTTGAAAGATTCCCACATTGATGAGCTTCTCATATATAGAAATAAATCAAAATACCCACCCTCAAAAATAAATAAACAAAATAAAAATAATCTCAAAAGCCACAATTGACTTTCAAAATAACATAACAACTTGAAATCCATAATTGGCTCTCATAAGTAGACTTCTCGCATCGATCAGTCTACACAATTTGGCATAGGCTTGCTTACACTTTTTCTTTTGGACACCCATAGAAGAGGCAAACTAGTCTCACAAAATGTTCCATTCTCACCCATGCCCCCCTTTTACACTATATGTAAGGGATTTTCAAACTTACTTAACATTATGTGGCCAAGATAAATTTTTAGCCAACTAATGATTGCTAATGTGAAGCATTCAAAGGGCTCATGTTTATTAAGTTAGTCCAACTTCAAATTTTTTTTGTCCTTGTCAAAGAAGAAGCATCATTCCCTCTTCTTTTCCTATCGTGGCTAGTTGATATTTTCATTATGGCATTCACCTCTTGATTATATTATCTATCCTCCCATCTAGCATTGTTAATAAAACTATCTCATGTGCTTTATCATAAACATTAACAACAAAGAACTACAAGCATAACCATAACCATATGTATTACCATACCGTATAGGATAATCACATCCATAAGCAATAAAATCAATGTTAACATGTCTAAACATAATAAAATCCAAAATACTCATTAAAAATTAGCATGTCATAATCATAACCATAAATAAAATCCATCTCAAACCTACCTAGGTGAGTCTACATCCATGTCTAGCATCCATAACATAAACATAATCCATAAGCAATGTAAACATCACATCATAAGTGATAAACAATAAATACAAAGCATACACCATGAACATGGGAAATAAATAGAAATCACATATATAACTCCAATAAACATCATAACATGAACATAAATAAAAATAATCACAAACCACATCATGGAACATAAACCACATCAATCTAATCATCAACATCATCATATACATCATGTGTATCCATAAATAATACATAAGTCAATATACAAAAACTCTCTCATATACATCTTGCATCATCAACACATAGGTTAGTATCAAAATCATGTACATACAACATATCAACACATATGATATCAATCCCTTTGGGCACCACTACCACGAGCCCTTTTCTCATGTACCTACACTACCATCTAGTGTTGATCCTCCTAAGAAACCTATATGTCTACTCACTATAGGGGCCCACTACCCTGGAGTAGCCTACTAGACTAGCTCTGTACTCCCCCCATCTAAGCTCATTTGAACACTATTCTAGAATAATAGCCTCATAATACCATAGCTCCTCTACTATATTTAGATATCAAGCTATAGGAGTGAAACTCAGTGGTGTTGCCTATCCTATTGCTACCCCTACCCTTTGTCTCAAAGTTTCCATCTCCTAAGTCACTAAATTAAGGGAGGTCTAAGCCTGATCTCACTCTCCTATCAAGGTGGTAACTTGACCTTATAAAATGATGATCTAGCATTGAAGAGTGGCCACCTATCCTTATAAACCTATTATTTGAGCTTAGGTAACCACCAATGTTGTCATTACCTATTCATCCTGGCCACCACCCTACACTTTTTCCCCTATTAGATCCACATCCATGGCCTATCATCTCCTATCATCCCATCCAAAATTAGCTACTACATATAAGGCTTGATACTAGGCTACATAGCCATTAATAACATTGGCATCATCTAACCCTACTATGGTAGGCAACTCTTCATGATCCAATACTACATCCTGTGGTTGATGCTCAAGTAATAAAAAATTTGCATCCTCCCTCCTATACCTTAGGAAAGCATCTATAATCCCCTACATGAGGCCAAACTACCTCTAAACTCTATCAAATGGGATCATCTTATTCTCCCCATTTTACCTCCCGTAGAGCTAGTACTAACTCTATAATGATAGAATGTGCCATGTGTAATGGGCCCACCTAGGCTAGACCACATATGGTCTCCATATCACATTCCCCACCACTAAACCCTCTAGTGCATCTTAGAACTAATTTATGTCCCTCACCCATTCACCTACACCTATCAAAGCATAATCTCCTCTCCATTGTATAAAGCCCACTATGTAGGGTACCTAGGTGTAACCCTCCCATAGTAGCCCTAATAGTCTCAAAACCCTAATGTGCTCATATTCCCAAAAATAGATCATGAACCCAACTCTTATCCCATATTTTTTTTGAGATTTGAAGGCCCAAAGCTCCATATAGATTTGGACAAACAAGACAAGATCCTACCTAAACACTATCTTACCCAATAACATCTCAACCAATACTCCTAATAGTAGACATGGAAAACATTCACTAATAAAATTTGGAAATGTAAAGTAAGACATAGCCATCATCATCATCATTAGATTCCTCTCATCTAGATCATCTAGTATATTAGCCCATATCCAAAACTTCCTAAATGCCACCTCACATGGGCCCTATCCTCATCATAAAGTAGTTCCATTTGCTTCTCCCTCTCCTTAGGCTTGATGTAGTAAATTGGTTCCTCTCAGATCAATAGTTGTGTTGTCCTATAGATGTCCTCTAGGAGGATGGTGATCTCTCATGTTAGTAGTAGGAAGGTTTTAATGGTCAAATCCCATCTATTGATGAGGGCCATTATCATCATTGCATCTCATGGCAATCATTGGTAATGTCTTATGGCTCTTAAGCCAACCTCTTTTATATGTGTCCACTCATCACTGATCATACCTCCATAGATCTCCATCAAGATCCTAAGAACCTAATCCCTCATCTAGATCTACTCCCATGCCTACAGCACACTCATGTTAGCATGCACACTTAGTTTTCCAAATCAATCTTAGTAACAACCTCTATGTACCTTTTTCAACATATTACATCTATCTAGCAATCGACAAAGGTCTACCCTACCCTAACCTATCATATCGAATCCTAATGCTTCTATCATAAACATCTACCCTAACCAATCACTTTTCAACACCCTACCTTAACATATACTACATTCCCTAAACCTATCCCAATAACACCTAACTCTATCCAACCAACATCTTTGCATGACATGCATACATGACAATTTTTAACAACCATCGAATCCACTATCACCTCCACCCATTTTTACTATTTTGAACATTTATCTATACTATACATAACACTTACCCTATTAAAACTAACATTTAAAACATACATTTTCAATAAACCCCTCCTCAAAAGGCACTTGATCACTAATGGTTCACTTGAACCATCAATGATCTAGTAATACCTTTTTTCCTTGATGATCAACCATCGATGGTTCATTAACCATTGATGGTCATGTTGAACCTTTCTCTCTAGGAATTCAAACATTGATGGTTGGCTTGAACATTGATGGTTAGGTCAAACCACTGATGGTCATTATGTGTGATCATTGGAGGTGAAACCCTCTACCCTACCTACCTCCAAATCACACCAAAACAAAAAAAATAACAACATAAACTATTTTCAACTCTCCTACTACCCACCCCTAGCTCAAAACCATAGTCAAAATCAAAATTTACTCATTAAATATGCTAATTTCATCCAAAACCTAGCATAGGGCAAACCCTTCCCAAACCTAATTTCCAAATTAACCACAAACCATCAAATTCAACCTATCAACTAAAAAAAATAACTATCTACTAATTTCAAAGTAAACCCTACCTCATTCTTTAATCAATGTTGAGGTCAAAACCTATATCCTACTACTTGGCCACATACTTATCTACCATGCATGTCTAGTCTTATATATATCAACATAATAACCACTCAACCAATATATAATTTACACCTCACCTAAGCACTCAATCAACCTTCTTAGCAAAATTCCAAAAAATAATTCACTGGATTGCATAAAAGTATGAAAGTCAATTGACACATAGAGAAAATGAAATTTCATTATCACTTTTTGTATTTCATGGTTTTAGGGTTTCTACTTAACCATCGATGGTCAAGGTGACCATCAATGATCAACCTTGGAGACCCTGACCATCTATGATCAAGGTATCATTTTTAATTTTTTAGAGATCACCTAATCTCCCCCACACCAAAACTTGAACCTTTTTGAAGACTCCCTTCTCCACCCACCTGACCACCTCATCACCTCGTCATTAGTCCATTTCATGTTTTATGAAACCCTTTGCCTAGTCCTTTGATTATAGTGACAACATTACCATGTTGGCCACCTTTTAAATTTGTACCACCTCATTCTTACCTAACCCATTTATGTCTTTCAAGAGTACTTCCTACCTTGGATATTCAAAGAATTTGATCTATTTGTGTTTTCCATAGGAGCACTTCCTACCTTAGATACCTATAAAAACACTGACCTTGTCTAGGAGACTAACAAGTGTACCTACCCACCATGCCTAAATGTGATCATGTGAAACACTGGTCACTTTTCCCTACACAATAACCTTTGTTGTTATCAACCATGGAAACCTTGTCTTTGCATTATCTTTACTATCACACCTTTGTCTTACTTTGTGTGCCTATTTACACTTTAGTGTCTAGCTTATCTTCTACCCTCATCATCACCTTTACCAACCTTGTCAAACCTAAACCTAATTCTATTCTTCCTCGTCATCTCTTGATTTGAGGGGGAACACCTCCTCCCATACATAGGGAAATTATCATAGCTCTGAGCAATATCAATTTGTATTTTGTATCTCATTTATTCAAGCTACATAATAAAAAAGGGCAAAATGTAGACACCAAAAATTTGCACATTGAAATTTTGAATGTCACAACTCAAGCCCCCCTTAAGACCATTTAACCCTTCAACCCTTGATGAACCTAACCTAATGTCAATTTAACTTAATAGGATTAACATAAGCTTTGGTACTCAATCACCAATGGTCAGGATAATCATCAGCAATCACCTTGACCATCAATGGTTGGGGTGTACCTCCCAAACCAAAAACATGAAAACCATTTGCTTTGATTTTCTAATTATAACTTGTCTAAATATTGTTATAAGCATTTTCATGGATAATTTATAATTAGAGAGCCTAATTGAATCTTAACTTTCACCTATTACTTGTGCCTATAAAAAGAGAGGGGCCTGAAGGTGAAATCCATGTACAATTATTATTAGGAGCTTTTGTATCTAGGAGTTTCTTTTGTAGGTCAATCACCTTCAACAATCTAGAAATATTAGAGAGTCAATTTTCCACTACCTTTCTACCAAGTTTTTAGGTACCGTTACTCTATCATAATTGAGTTAGATTTCACTAATAGGCCAACTACCTAAACCATCCACCCAATCAATTTTTGTAAAGACAAGTACTTGTTTCATAGTATTCATTTACTTTATTCTCATTTCTTAATCAACCCAAACCTTAATTATCTCTCAGAATCCATATTCTAAATGTCATCAATTAACTAGGTTACCAACCTAGAAACTCACATAGTAATCATCAATGTTTGGCTTAGCCACTAATGGTTTGTCCAACCATTGACAGCCACCTAAATCATCGATGGTCACCCCAATCATTAATGGTCACTTGGAACCAAAAATGAGCAAGCTAATTTTACCCACTTACACTCAACCAAATCTAATATTTTGTGTTCCTACCTATTCATAGACCCCTATTTGATTTTTTAAAGCAGACCTCAACCCTCTAGCACTAGTATTAATTAGTTTATCACTAATTCAATCATTTCTAGCATACTTATTAGCAACAATTCTTGTATTCAATTTTAGTACCTTTTGATTCATTGATGCAAGTAATTTATTATTTTTTTATAAGCTCAATTACCTAAAACATGTGGATTGATAACCCCTAAGGAAGATCTTACTTCTAGGATCTACCTACCACTAGGCAATCCACTCAACTATTTGTCTAACAAACAAGTTTACTTTAGTGTTTTCTTATCTACAGGTCATCACCCCAAGCCAAAGAGGATTTCTTCAAAATCTTCTAATTTTAATTTGTGCACTATCTATCATGTTTTTCAACCATACCTGTATTGAGTTGATTTTCTCTCTTCCTTTAGAACTTAAGAAGAAATACATTGAAATAGTTATCTTTAATTAATGGTATATAGTTAGAATTATGATATATCACTTCTAATATATTGTAATATTGAAAGGGTTGAGGATCACCCAGAATAGTAGATTCTATACCATCATTATTCAACTTTAAACATTAATGGAGGGTGGATAGAATAGCTTTCATGGCATGGATCCATCGAAGTACAAGGAGTAGATTATATGTGAGATCTAGATTAAGAACATGAATTAGTGTTTATTAAATGATAGGCCCCACCATAAGTGGAAGATAGTTCCCACTAACTAGCCCTCATTATTATCTTATGCCTTTATATTAATGTTAGTAGGCTCTATTATTTATGTAAAATGTCTCAAATGATCTATCAAACTTAATGTAAACATATTTAATCCTAACACATTGTTTATAAACACCTTTTTTTACTTTTTTCTTGGAAATGAAGACTTCTATGTACAATGGAAAATTATGGGATGAACCTATGGGTGAAATTTATGAATGGTTGAAAGTCACTTGATTGTTAAAGGACAAGTGTCCTACATGTTATTGAAATATGGATGGTTTTATATCTCCTAGAATTTAGATTCTTGAAAGGTTTTGTATAAAATGTCACTATAAGTGGGAGACATCTTGAGAAGATCCAAAATGGAAATTTGGTTTGGTGTTTTCTCAAGTTGATCTATGATGTTATATATACCTTCAAGAGTAGGACAAGGGACAATTGGAATGGTAATTTTTGTAGGCCTCATGGTGATGGATCAATATTATGATTTAATTGTAAGAATAGAAACATGATGATTCATACAATCAATCTGATTGATTATATAACCAAAGTGGTGATTGGTTTGATTGACATTTTTTATTTAGTTTTGATTTTGGTTTTGCTTAGTGTTCCCTTGTTCATGCTTCAGAAAGAGATCTTGGTATATCCCTAGTTTTTTAATTCTAGATGTTAACACATCATCATGTACTCTTATGTCATAAGATATTGGTTATAGTATTTGAGTCTCATGCAATGATTTGTGGAATGACCTTTTATTTTTTGATAGTCACAATATTAATCATCTTTGTACTAATTGGGTTTTGAAACATTCTCATCAAAAAATTTAGTAAGTGGGAATTTGATCATGTTTGTGGCAACTAATTTTTGAAAGGCTACATCATATGATATTTCCAAAGAAGTGAATTTTCATATATAATTATCTTTTTGAGGTTGACTAGCTAGCATAGATATTTTTTTTATTGGTGATTTACCCTAAGATATAGATTAGAGAATCTAGGGTTAAATGGGATATAGATAGCCTAGGACACAAGGGTAATAAACTATCTCTATAGCATGCCAATTAATTTTTAAACTTAAATAATATTTTGAAATTATATGTTGAGATATGCTCAAAATAAAATGTAAAACTATGTTAGATTTTTTGATGATTTTGGAAACAATATACTTAGGTGATCTAAATATTAATATAGATTCGTATTTGGAATAGGAAGGAATCAAACTAGATTAGATTTTTGGACCTATTAACACAAACCAGTTGTCACTACACCAAAATTTTGAAATATTAGTGAGGGTGAAACCAAAGAGGGAAGTAGAGGTTGGGTAACCTAAAGGAAGGGGTTGAGGGTCCCACATGATAATATTTTAACCCCATGATCTGGGAGGTCCATACTAGACATAGTTGACCACAAGGCAAGCTAAAATTGACAAGGGTGAGATTCAAACCCCTCCTTAGTAGAGTCACTAGTTTATTAACATGGACTCGTTGGTACTACACCAAAATCTTGAATGGTTAGTGAAGATGAGATTAAATAGGTTAGTAGATGTTGGGGGATTCCATCAGTATAGGTTGAGAGTCCCATATGGTAACATGACCACCATCAAATTCTATATTAACTAGTTTTGTAACCCTAGACAATTGCATCAACCTCAGATGGTTGTATTAATGCTTATGTCTAACTTAGACATAGGTTTCTAGTATATAACACCTTTTGGATCTATATGTGACCACATTATATGTTATAAGTTTTATGTCCTTTATTTTGGTTTGCTCAAATTTGGCTCATGGACTATTTCTCTTTGTTAAATATAAAAAACCCTAGTTCTTTATCTTTATAATGGTTATGTGAAAAATGAATTATTGGGCTTATAGTGTTGATCTAAACTTAAATAACCCTTTATTATTGAGAACTTCCTACATAGACACTACTATTAAGAGGGCCTCAAACTCATGTAGTTCTCCCCTCCATGTGGGCTTGTGTGTGCATAAGGATACAATGTGTGATAAGCAAGTATATATAGTGACCTAGCTTATAACTTGTAAAATATCATTCATGGGATGATCCTTTAATACTTAAGACTTGTCGATGTATTTTCCCTATGAATAATATGTAAATAGGATAAAATAGGGAAACTTTTCTCACTTGAATGCTTGATTAAATTATTTTGGTATTTTTCCTTGTGAGTCTTTTCGACCTATCAAAGGTTTTTGATCCTAGGAGATCTTGAAAAATGGAAGAGAACCATGTGGAACCTCTCAAATGTGTTAGTATCTTAGAACTTTCAAAAGTTTCATATCCCAACAAAGACTAATGAAATGGAGGAGTGATACGTGGAACCTATCATATGTGTCAGTTTCCTATACCTATTAGAGATGTTAGATCTTGAGAGAGCTTGACTAATGAGACCATGCTACGTGCTATGGTCATAAAAATTGATAAAAAAAAGGCCTAAGACACTTTGAGATAATTATAATTAGGTACATTCATATTCAAAAGTCAATTAGAGGATGCCACATCACCTCGCTACTCTAAATGACTAGTTTTAGATCTTAAACATGTAAAAGTGTGGCACCTGGTTGTACTTAGGTGGCATCTATTACAAATATGACTAACTAGTGATAAACATGTGGCATAACCTAGATCCTCCTAGGATGACACAAGGGAAAGATAACTATGTGTATACCATATTACATACATTTATTAAATGGGAAACTAGGCCTTCATTGGATAATTTAAAAAATCTCGTCATAGACACCAAATCCAAGCAAGGAACATATGTTTGAAATTATTGAGTTAGTAATAGATTGGGAAATGAATGGGTGGATTGTTCTACCAAATCAAATTTTAACTTGCATCAAGTGAGCTTATAAACACCTTTAATGCATGAGATATTTGAAAATCCTTATAATTTCATAAAGGTGACTTGATTTACCATTAATTCTCCTAATTCTACAGAGTTCATATCATCATTTTTAGCTCATTATTGTTCCCTTCATGCCCTCCTCACTCAGATTTCACTATTTTCAAGATTTATTTTCTCACTATGGATAATTCATCCTCTAACCCTAGTCTTGAGCCTAAGTATAGGGATACCACCATCCCTACAAACTTGAAATGTTTTAGGCATTACAATGATTTGTTTATAGTGATTAAAGTTATGCCTAAATCTACCTCTAGTGATGAAGAACATGAATTTGAGTTATTGGATAATCTTAGGGCATAGAAAAGGTATGAGTTCCATAAGCCCATGGATAAACTATAGGTATTATCATGTTATGACATCTTTAGTAATAAATTACACACTTCAAAATGAGTGCAAGACACTACCCAATATTTAGTATTCTTTACAAGGCCCAAACATATTATTACAAACATTTCAATGGTTATATTCAAAGCATATTATAATCTCTCATATTACATGCTTGACTATGATAATACCATTATAAATTTATGGGTCATCACATATCATATATATGAGGTTTTATGATACTGGGTGATTGACCTTGATGTCAAGTGGGTCAACAAGGAAGGCATCAACTCCTACACTATATGCACCTTAGAGAGGAGCTTTGAGTCAATATGATCTTGTTAAATCACTTGTTTAGGGAAAGTAACTATGTGTACATCAATATTCTCTAGTACCCTTATTCAACATCATCCTTAAAGGATATTATATCATGTACCTTATGAGCACTATCAACTTTTAGTCTGTTCAATGCATCAAAGAAGCCTGAGATGGTGGTAACTTCTACATGATGAGTTGCTAGGTGGACATCATTTGTGCCACCCTTATGTTAAAACCTTAAACATTCCCACCATGGACCACTAGGGTGTTGTGGTGCATGTATTTATTTTACAGGATATATGGCTACCACTATAGAAATCACATACAAGAGATCTATGATTCATTCTACCTAGTGCTCTACATGGCCATCAATGAGACATTCATGACTTAACTCTCTAAGGAGATCAAATAGTCCCTCACCCCCCTTGGTGATTACTATTATTATTGGGATGACATCATCATCTAAGTAGTAGACATTTATATGGCCCCCACTTCCTACACTATCAAGTCTTATACCAATTGGTTGAGAAGTAAATAACACATCAACTAGTGGAAGGCATTTTTGGCACTCCCTCAACCACTAGTATAATGATTTCCCTATTTTCCCCATCATAATCAACCAACATGTGTATAATAATCTACCTCTATTTTAGAGGATGGTATAAGATAGGTATATTTACACTCTAGTGAGAGTAAAGCATCAATAATGGGATTCCCATGGCATCATCATAGCCCATGTGATAAAGTACCAGTCTTACCTCAACATCGACTATATCCATGTGCTCCACCCTGATGATAAGATACACATTAACCCTATCTATGACAAGAAGGTGTTGGCTAGGCTCAAGATAAACAAGAAAGGAAAGTATGTCCAACTTGGGCCATCTACTTAGAGTAACCCCATTCCATCTATTCCAAATCAAATTAGGTGAGACATTCAAGTGATTGTAATTCAAATTTTTATGAGGATAATCAAGAGGATCCCATGACTTTCTCCTCTATTAGTTTCACCTCCCTATCCTATATTCCATCTCTACCACCTCTTGAAAATTAGGCTACTCAACCCTTGGTTACACAGGAACTATGATTAAACATCAGTAGTAGCTCTGAGTTAAGCTTTAAGTATGACTAATAAAATTTTCCCATGGATATTCACTCCCGTAATACCTCCATCCCTCAATATCTTAATGGGGAACCCCTTGGTTTCCTTATACCTACTAGGCTCACCCAAGTTATGCCTCTCATGTTTCCTAGTTCACCTCTTCCACTATTCACTCAAGTAAATCTAGATTTGACTATACAAAACATCACCATGTCCCAATTTCCCTCCACTTAGCCCATGCCATCTATAGGGATCCCTATGACTTGCCTCTAGTCTTTAGGATCATTTATTAACTAGACCTTAATGCCCTAATGTTCACTATGAAATAATATATTACTACAAGACCTATTCCAACTTAAATCTTCATGGTGACCCCAATAATGAGTACACCCATGTACACAGTAAAATAAATTCCAACCACCTTAGTGGCATATATAGTCAATCTACAAACTCCCTAGTCTACTCTAGACACTAATGCCACTAAAGACCCTTCTACTAAAGAGGTACAAGCTAATCTAGGTAAAAGGCACAAGAAGAAATATAAGTAAAATCCCTCTCAGCTTTATACTCAATCCCCTATTACTCCCCTTATCTCTCAAAAGTTTTCCTTTTCCATCATCTCAAGTTCCCAAGGATTTGGCTTTAACTAAAATTTTTTTTCATTCCTATTTGATACCCCTCTCCCTCATGCCATAAACCCATAGGTTAATTTGAACCAAAGCCAATGGCATACCCAAATGTTCCCATGGGATTCCCCTTTCATCCTTCCCCTTTCACCCCCATGCCTCCTCTATTTCTCTCTTCCTTCCTTCCCTCTAATTCATCCATTCCTCATCTTCAAATGCCTCCATCTTCCATGTCTATCTCTTCCACCCGACCTTCATCCTCTTCTCCCTTGGGAGTTACCACAAGATCATATGGACTTAAGATGCTCTTGAAAGGTGATATAGAGGTCCAATGGGAGTTTGATAGGGATTTTGAGAACATAATGTTGATTCTTATGTATATTTTCACTCAAGATAGAGATGTAGTGGTAAGAAAAACTAATCACGACCTCTTATCCCTCACTAAAGTGAGGACATCTAGTGGATAAGAGAAGGACATCTTTGTGTCTATGTAACTGTATCCTTTCTCATGTTAAAGAAAAATATTAAGTATAAACAATGTTATTACATATATTTCCATGCATACTTTCAAAAGAAACATTCTTAAAAACACACACACTTCACCTATCCACATCTACCAACTTAGATATATTTTGAAACCAATCAGCATCATTCACTCACTCATATTTCTTGGGAGGGAAATCATTCATTTATTCATCAAAAACTTAACACTTCATCAATAAACCCATTTTCTCATCACTTCCTATATTTATTGAGCTACATTGGCCTAAATTCCATGGACTATATAGGTGCTACTTAATTCTTGAGGGTGATTTGGCCACTAAAAACTAATTACCACACCCATTCTTCATATTTTCTTCTCATTGATTATCCATTGCTAATAATTCCATTTTTCCAAAGGCATCTTATATCAAGGAAGATTTTAAGTTTTCTTATCATTCTTACATTTTAACATCATATAATCCTTATTATTTATTTTTCCTCCCATTTCTTAGAGAACTACATTGGCTTGAGGTATTTTTGGACTATACATGTAGTGCTTAGTTACTGAGGTCATCTTGGCCACCCCCTCACTTTGATTCCTTTTTCACCTAACTCCTCTTCCTCCTATATTTATATACCTATATCTCTACCACCTCATCCCTTTAATCTTTTCAATCTCTTTTAACCACGTTTACATCTTGTCAATCTCTTCTAAAAATATGATTAACACCCACCTTGTCTCTTCACCTTCTTATCCACCCATCATCCACTTCTCCCCCCCCCCCCTAATTTTTCTTAACCATTTTCACATCTTCCATCATATTCTCATCTCCAACACCACCATTTGATATTCTTAGTTATTCATCTCCTTGCCTATCATTTTTCTTCTATCAATGCTTCTTTGGTTAGGAGACCACTTGCTTTTTCACTCTTATATCATCCTTTTTGTCTCCTTATTCCACTTATTTCCCCTCCCATTTCTATTTCATTCATGTTTTTCATTATTTTTTATTTTCATCATCAAAACATTTTTCTTTATTCTATTTTAGACCTCATTTCACTCCTTTCATTTCCTACCACATCTCACATCATATCATTCCTATGCATGCCTAATAAAAATTTTTACCATTAACTTTCAATTTCCCAATCCATTATTTTTTAGCACATTCCTCTCACCCCCATAATTTTCACTTCATTTTCTTCCTATTTCTCTATTTTATTTCAATTTTCTCATCCTCCTTGATATAACTTAGTGAAATTACTCTTGATTCATGATCTTTTTGTCTTCTTCTCCACATCAACATTTTTACATAAGTATCCCTCTTCATCATCACATTTATTAGTGACTTGACTATCTTATTCATATTCCTTCATACATATCTTTGTTAGCCTTATCATCATCATTCACTATTATCTCTCCCTATCATTCATCCATTAGTAAACAACATATTTACTTGTTAGGGTGCAGTTACTAGTTTTTACTACTCTTACATGCATCTCCATGCATGTTTCCTCATGTCTTTTGCTCTCTTACTTAAATATATAAAATATTATCAAGTTCACTTCTTAAAATACAACCATTTATTCCTTCAATGTCTCTGCATGATGTGTATGGATACTCCTATTTTACTTATAGAAAACCTCTCAAATAATATCTTTTTATTTTTGGTTTCATATTCAACATTTCATACATATCCTATTTCTACTTTCATTCCTTTGTTTTAAATTGAAAGTCATATGTTGTGTAAATAAATAACTAGGTCATCACCTATAAAAAAATTATTAGTGAATTCAAAAAGATTCATGTATATCCATAATGTTACATAATTTTCATACATTTTTTGTTCTCATATATATAAGAATTTTCCATAGAATTATAATAAAAAAATATAGGTATCCATGGTATATCATCAATGCTTGGCCAGTTAAAGTACATAAGAATAAGATAGTCATTCCCTTATGAGTTATGTATGAACTACTAGCACATGGTGTGCATGGGTTTCCATAGAAAACACGTGACTTATTTGAGAGGATTCCTCATGAAGGATGGTTTTTCCTTTGTCTTGGGAGACTTGTTGATGTAGAAGCATCAAGTATAGAATAACCATTTTGTGTTTTTAAGGTCAAATGTATTAGTTAGGAGTCATATTTGGTCTATTTGAGGGTGTAATTATATGTGAGGGAGATTATAAGGTCCATTTCTGTCTTTTGAGTCATTTTGAGTCATATAAATTAGTTTTATAAGTGTTTGGAGTTTTCCCTCCAAAACTATAAATTTGAAAATTTAATTATTTGAACTAAGGCTAGGAAGACCAAAAGAATGTATGGAGTGGTTATTAGAGTTAAAGTGGTGTAAGGGTTAAAATATTCGTGTAGAGTGTGTTTTAATATGTAATATGTCTAATTCATTAATTCAAAGTCACATTAACTAATCTAAATATCACCCACACATTGAAGTTGGTCATAAAAGAGATTCTTATTTTGGTAACTACCACAACTGATATTGAAGTTGGGTGGAAAAAGGAAGTTTATAGTTGTGTAGTGTATGTGAGAGTGAGATAGATATGAGATAATTCCAATAAGGAGGAGGAGAAACTAGAGAATGAAAGAATACATAAACTCCTCAAGAAGGTGGAAGAGTCCAAGAATGGACTGTAAATGTAAATATGGTAGTACAAGTTAATAAAAAAGGCTGTTATTTTGTATTCACTCTCATATGAGGTATTTTGCATGTTATTTTTATTGTATTATTTGTATAATCCCTTAATACCATATATGTAGTTATCTTTATGGGTGTTGTAGGACTGAGATATGAATTAAAGTGATAGTCAGGAAAGAAAAGAGTTTAGTTGTATTTAAATGTTGTTAATGTAAGAGTAAATATTGTATGTTGACCCTGAATCTACACTTTAACCATATAACCCCTTGTTTTATCATTTTTGGTATCCTAGAGTGATTATCAATGGGAAATAACTCAGTCTTTGAGAATTCATTTTTTTGCATCTCTAAGTTGGTAGACTTACCAAAAAAGGTTTGTTAGTTCATCTCAAGAGCTTAAAAGTCTTGAACAATACATTAATGTTATAATTGAGTCTATATATATATATATATATATACTTTGTATTACCAACAATACATTTAAATGCTTAACAATATATTTAAAATATAAATGATGACAAATTTGCTTGTACCTTATTATGAGTTAACAGTCATGTTGGAAAGTAAATTAAGACCTATTTCTTATTCTATACAAGTATGCCATTGAGTTTTATGGTTTTTTAATATGGTTTCCCAATTTAATGAAGTTTTGATATACTTGGAAGATTTGTGAGAGTCTTAAAATTTAATAATTACCCATGTTTTTATCACAGTCCTTTAGGGTGTCCTTTGTGCATAGTCAAGGTGATGAAGAAGGATTTTTTCCTATCTAAATGTGAATGATATTGATTATTATGGTCTATAAGTATGGTTTCATGTGTAAGGGTGGTATTAAGAGTTGGGAAAACCATTATAAGAGTATTTAAACTCATTTGAATACAAATTATGTTGACACAGTCCTAAATAAGACTCATAAATCCTATGTTTCATATGTTTTGAGCATTTGGGAAGTTGGCAGGAAGACTTAGTTTTTTTGGAAGATAAATAGTATTTATACATACCCAAAAAAGGTATTAGGTTTTTTAAAAATTATTTTAAGCTAAATATTTTACAAAATAAGCCCTCTTAGCCTCTATAGTCAAAGAGCTAGAGTTACCAAACCAAAAACCCTATATCTAGAATTTTAAGTAGTTAAAAATCTTTTAACTTTGTAATATAACATTTTTTTATGTGAAAAGAAATATTAAAGTGGTTTTAGTTTGTTTTTGTAATTTACATTACGTATTGGAGGCCTGAGCAAGAGTATAGAGGCCTAATATGCCTAATTGGATAGGGGCTTGTGAAGGAAATGGTATCTACAAAGAGAGTTGCTTGATGAAACTTTATGAATAGTTTTTAAAATATATATTATGGTTTAAAATGGTTTTATATCTATAGGTAAGTGTGAAAAGAATTCAAACAAGGAGAAAATGTGTAAAAAAGGCTATTAGCCAAAGGGTTCTACAAAGAGGTTGAGGTATATATAAGAGGGTGTTAGAATATGATTGATAGGTTAAAGAGATTAAAATATATGTTTTATATCCAAGATAATACATCCATGATAATAGATTGTTTTAAAGAGACCTAATGCAAGCTTTAGTGTATTTAGTCAAGAGAAGGTTGCTAATGAGACTAGAGAGTGAGGAAAGTGAAAACCAAATGAAAGAATGAATATAATGAGTTTAAATAACTAATATAATGATTGAGGGATATAATGATAGGGATATAGGAATCCATGGTGTTTGATAATATGATAATATCATAAGAGGTATAAATTCTAGCGACAAGTGTAAAGATATAGATTGAAGACTAAACCTCTTGAATAAAACATTCAAATGAGATCATTACAAGATCAAAGTCAAGAGTATAATGATGATCTAGAGACTTTTAAAAAGTACCTCTACATCATTTGGTATCAGATCAAGTTAAGATCTTGGTTTGAATTTGTGTTGAGTTGTTAAAACTTGTTTGATTTGAGATAGACAAGAAATACTATTAAGGTTGGATGATATAATAGTGGAGGGTATTATGGGACAATAATTTTGTAGGTATAGCCTAATTAGTTTAGTACAGGTAAATATTAGATTGGTAAAGAGGAGATAAATCCCCAAATTCTAATGATAAGGAGTTGAAGCTAGTCAAGAGAGGACTAGAAAAGGAGAAGTGAAGAGAGCATTTAATCTCACAAGAGAAAGAAAGGAAAGACTCAAAGAAAGAGTTAATAAGGGTAAGAGGAGTCCTAAATATAATATTAAAGGAAGATAAAATATCAAATAGAGGTCTAAGAGGAAATATCAGTAAGCTTGCTAAGAGGAGGGTCTATGTAGGCCTAGAGAAGGAATAAGAAGAGGGAAGATGGATGTAGAGAAAGAAGTGGAATATATGAGAAGAGAGTTGGGGTAGAGTATTGAGAAGGTGGAGCTAATGATAAAACTATTGAAAGTATAAGGAAGCCAATGGATTGGTTATGGTGTGAGAAAGATATTGAAGTGGCCATTAAAACTACTTAGGAGAGAGAAAAAACACAAGATGAGTGTTTCAAAGAATTAAAACAAGAAATAGGGTACAACCCATAGAACCATGAAGAATGAGGAATTTCCAAGATAGAAACAAGATAAAGAGGTGGAGAATAGAGTTCTCATTGAGGAGAAAATGAAGGAGGATAAGTTCTAAGAGGAACACTTGAGAGAGAATTCAAAGAGAAGAGAAGAATGTCTATACAAGAGGCATTCAAGGAGACTATGTGGTCTCTCAATTTATATTCTAGCATTGCCCTTAAGTTTTTGTATGCAAGTATAAATAAATGTTTGGTGAATGTCAATCATGTGGCCTTTAATCTTGTGAATGATGGGCCTAGTACTTCACCCATCAAAATTAAAGAATAAGATAAAATAAGAGAACATGTAGAATAAAAAGTGATGGAAATTGATGGCATTCAACATTTTGAAGATGAGATAGAATAATATTTCAATGATGTTATGATAAGAAATATAGCCAAAGCAAGAAAAGAGGCATACAAATAAGACAAGATAGCTAACCATATAGACAAGAAGCCAAAACATGAAGAAATGATTGAATAAATGACCTTATAATAGTCATATATGGTGGTAAATGAATGTTTAAGCATTACTTATGATTGTAAATATGAAGAAAAAGAATATAATATGCAGCTTGTCCAAGTAAATAACAAAGTGCATCCCTCAAGGAGAGCACAAGGTCATGGATATGTTTGGCCTGTGTAGCTCAGGGAACCAATAAATTATATGGAGAAATTGAACCTCAAGCAAGAGGTTCTACAAGACAAGAACACATGTGGAAAATAAGAACAAACATGCAACCAAAGAGCAAAGGGTAGAATACATCAAGTTGGTATGATAGGCTATCAAGGTATGAATAATGAAGGAGATGAAATGAGAAACAAATTTCAATCCAAAAAAATACAATGTAAAAAATGGGTGTATAAATATATTCTTGAAGGTAAAATCAAATAAATCATGAAGATAAAGGAAGATTGAAAGTCTACTAAGTAAATAAAAGAGATGGTGCAAGTAAACCAAGCTAGATAAATGAGGGTGTAGCTTAGTGATCAAGAGGAAAAGCATGAAAATGTAAAATTTTCTCCATATTCACTTTCAAATTTTATTTTTGATGATGTATATGAAGATGGTTTAAATGACGAAGATGACATGTATAAATAAACCATAGCATTGATAGACAGGTTTGTGGAAAGTCAAAGAGAAGAAAAGCACATAGTCAAGGTATTAATAAAATTAATCTAAAAAAATATGAGATATATTTGACTCTCATGAATGATGGTATCTAAGGACAAGTTGTGAATCAAGGTGCCCAAGAATATGGAGAATAATATGGATCAAGATTTGATGAAGATAGTGAAGAGGTGGATGCTCTCAAGTTGAAATAAGAAATAGAGATGTTATAAAATATTCTTAGTCCATAAAATGGGATACAAGTATGTGAAGTATAGAAATAAAATATCATAGATGAGCTCAAAGAAGAGACAGATATGGAGTAGCATAGAGAAGCACATGGAGTTGTGTAAGCAAGCATACTAGCAAGCAAATAATGGGAGCATAATCAAGTTGAAAAGCTAATATATTCCATGGGTGAAGTTTAAATATAATTATTATTTGAATTTAAATATTATGGTAATACTAGAAGGTGCCAACAAACATTATACCATGTTGAAGATAACCTAATTGATAGACTATTCTTGAAAGATAGGCAAAGTCATGTGGAACCACATCAATAAGTGGATAAATATAATGAGTATGTAAAAAAATAGAGTTTAGTGGATAAAATACAAATATATGTATTCCCATGAGGTAATTAGAATAAGTTATCAATGTTACAAAGAAGCTAAGACACCTACAGAAGCAAGAATCAAGTGAGATTCGTGAGGAAGGAAGCCATAAAGCAAGAATAAGAAAGGAGGATGAGAACCATTGGTTAGATATGAAGTATGATGAAGTATAAATAGACTTGTAAATTATGCAATAGGCATCAAATAATAAGCTACATCATCTGTTACACCTCATAGAGGTAGAGGATGTGTTGACCAGGAGACTAGACAAGGCACATAAGAAGAAATATTGGAGCCTAGTGAAGAGAAAGGAGAAAGAAAGGAGGATCAGTAGTATGTTCAGTAATAAATATCCTAAAATAATGAATTGGAAGGTAATAATTAAATTTTATATCACTAATTTTCTCCCTCCTAAGGAGTATGATGTAGAAGCACCAAGCATAAAAAGACCATTTTGTGTTGTTGAGGTGAAATGTCATAGTTAGGAGTCATAGTTGGTCTAATTGAGGGTGTAATTGTGTGAGAGGGACCTTCTAAGGTCCATTTATGTATTTTGAGTCATTTTAATTCATAGTAATGAGTTTTATAGGTGTTTGGAGTTTTCCCTACAAAACTATAAATTTGAAAATTCAAATATTTAAACTAAGGATATGAGGACCAAAAGCATGTATGGAGTGGTTAGGAGATTGAAAGTGGTGTAAGAACCCAAAGAGTCATGTACAAAGTTTTTGAATACTTAATATGTCTAAGTAATTAAGTCAAATTCATGTTAACTAATATAAATATCACCCACACATTGAAATTAGTCATAAAAAAGATTCTTATTTTGGTAACTACCACAACCAACATTGAAGTTGGGTGGAAAAAGAAGTTGGTAGTTTTGTATCATATGGGAGATTGAGAGAGAGATTAGAGATCTCCAATAAGGAGGAGGAGAAAATAGAGAAAGGAAGAATGCATAGAATCCTCAAGAAAGTGGTAGAGTCCAATAATGGACTGTAAATGTAAATGTGATAGTGCAAGTTAATAAAGAAAGGTTTACGTTTTGTATTCACTCTCATATGATTTATTTTTCATGTTATTATTCTTGTATTATTTTTATAAGCCCTTAAGACCATATAGATAGCTATCTTTATGGGTGTTGCAGGACTGAGATATGAATTCAGGGTGACAATTTGGAGAGAAAAGAGTTTAGTTGTATTTAAAGGTTATTAATGTAAGAGTAAATATTTTATGATAACCCTAAATCTACACTTGAACCATACAACCCCTTATGTTGTCATTTGAGGTATCATAGAGTGAGACTCAATGGGAAATAACTTAGACTTTTAGAATTCTATGTATTGCATGTCTAAGTTAGAAGACCTACCAAGTAGGGTTTGTTAGTTCATCTCAAGATATTCAATGTATTAAACAATGTATGAATGTTATCAATGAGTTTATATATATATCATTTGTATGACCAAAACTATGGTGTAAGGCTTAATAATAGCTTTAAATTATAAATGATGATAAATCTGCCTATACCTTACTTTGAGTTAATAGTCATGTTGGAATGTGAATTAAGACCTATTTCTTATCCTAGACAAGTATGTAATTCAGTGTCAGGGTTTTGAAATATGGTTTCATAATTGAAGGGAATTTTGAGTGACTTTTAATACTTGTGAGTCTTAAAATTGAACTAATTACCCATGTTATTATCATTGTCCTATAAGGTGTCCTTTATGCATAGTCAAGGTGATGAAGAATGATTATTTCTTGTCTAAATGTGAATGTGATTGATTATTATGGTTTATAAGGATGTTTATAAGTGTAAGTGTGGTATTTATGGTTGTTAAAACCCTTATAAGAGTCTTTAAATTCATTTAAATACAAATTATGTTGACATAGTCCTAAATAGGACTTAAAAATCCTATGTTTACTATGTTTTGAATGTTTGGGAAGTTGGATAGAATATTTAGAGTTTGGGGAAGATAAATAGTATTTATATAGACTTGAGAAAGATCTTACGATTGTTTAAAACACTTTCAAACTATATATTTTACCAAATAAGCCATCTTGGCCTCTATAGTCAAAGAGTTAGGTTTACCAACCCAAAAACCCTATATCTTGAATTCCATCTACTAGAAAATCTTTTAAATTTGTAATCTAATATATTTTTATGTGACAAGAAATATTAAGGTGGTTTTAGCTTGTTCTAGGACTGTATAGTATGGATTAGAGGCCTAATAGGCCTGATTGGATAGGGACTTGTGAAGGAAAGGGTATCTACAAAGAGATTTGAGTGAAAAAAATCATTGAGAGTTGTAAACAGATAGAGGGTGGTCTAAAATGGTCTTATATCTTCAGGGAAGTGTGCATAGAATTCAAACAAGGAGAAAATGTGGAAAAAAAGGCTACTAGCCAAAAGGTGCTACAAAGAGGTTGAGGTATATAAGAGGGTATTAGAAGATGATTTATATGTTAAATGGTATTTAAATATATGTTTTTTATCCAAGATAATACATCCATGAAAATAAATTGTTTTAAATAGACCGAATGCAAGCTTTAGTTTATCTAGTCAAGAGAAGGTTGCCTAGAGAGACTAGAGAGTGAGGAAAGTGAAAACTAAATGAAAGAATGAATAGAATGAGTTGAAATAACCGAGATAATGATTAAGGGATACAATAATATGGATAGAGTAATCCATGGTTTTTTATAATAGGATAATATCAAAGGAGGCGTAAAGTCTAATGACAACTGAAAAGTTATAGATTGAAGACTAAACCTGTTGAACAAAACATTTAAATGAGATCATTGAAAGATCAGAGTCCTGAGTAGAATGATGAATTTGAGACATTTCCAAAGTACATCTACATCACTTGGGGATTAGGATTTTAACAACCTATGAGAGAATTATTACCCTCTAAAGAGGTTTTATAAATGAATTGTTCATGAATAGGGGTTAATTATTATTTATTTGCAATTAAATATTGTAATTTTTTACATCAAAGTCAAATAGAAATTTGGATCCTAAGATCAAATCTTGGAGTAAAAATTCATCATTATTTATGATTATGTTTTGGATAAATTAAGTAGGTGTAAAATGTATTTGAGGCTACCCTCATCTTGGTATGCTCCCCTATCTTCTTCCTCATAGTCATTGATTTCATGTATTTCTACTTGATGATTTTGATCATCTTTAATACCAAATTGGAAAGGGTCATTTAAAAAAGGCTCTAACCTTATTGTAATATTGTTGAGTACTGACATTTGCCTTGTTATGGGTTACATCTCTAGGGGAAATACTTGACATAATAAAAAATTGACACTAAACTATTGAAGGACCAAATTGACCAAAAACTTGATTGAAAACTAAATATTTTTGAGTTTTTTTTAGATGTTTTTATTTTAAATATTTGTGGATAATAGACTCAAATTTAATTTTATTTACACTCAAGGATATTCAACATGTGGTATAACACAAGGAAAAAAATATACATTATTTATGCTAAACATTCATGCAATCATAAAAATGTGAAAAATCTAGGAAATAGGGACTTGAGTAACCTGTAGGCTTCCCGTGTCACTTATTTGTTTTTTGCATTAGTTATGGACTAATATTTAAATGAATTAACCATGGAGGATCATGTTATTCACATGGCCCACTAAGCCTAGTTTCAAGGGTGTGGGGGAAGTATTTTATTGGTGCTAATCAATAACCATTGCACTATAGATTAAATAGATGGAATAGATTACTTATGTTTAAGTTATATACAAGTTTAGTTAGGGGAGTCCTTTAGATACATTTTATTATAATAAGGCTCAAAATTATATAATGATCTATTTAAACCATTGGTATTGGAGCATGGAAACCCATCACATCATTTTGTACTTAAAATGCAATATTGCTTAGGCCTTTGAAATAGATGATCATATTATTTATAATCTATTAGTATATAGAGTTTGGCCTATTTTGTGTTGATGAAATCCATAGTTAAAATAGTCCCTAAGAAAAAAAAAGAACATCACTCACTTCTAATTCTTAGGTATTACCACCAATGTGATGCTAAGAGAACAACATAAGCATGAGTATTATCTTGGGTAACACAACTTATAAGTGTTATTCTTGATTCTCAAGTATCATCACCAATGTGATGCCAAGATAATAGCATACACAATACAGGTAAGACACACAAATAATGAAAGGGGGAAAATTAATTAACTTAAAAAAACTATTTTTTTCTACTTAATAAAGTAAATGAAAAATAAATAAATATTGTTAGAAAAATTGAACAAAGAAATCTTATTAGAAAATTTGGTTTATGTTTATCTCTTTATAAGCTTTTTTTCTAACTTGCAACCTACAATCAAACTGTTAGAAGTTTTATTGAGATGAAATCCAATGCCATATGTAAAAAGTTAGCAAAACCCAATGGAAAACACACACACACACACACACACACACACACACACACACATGTTTAAAAAAATAGAAAATTTTAAAAATAGTAGACACTATTTTGATGATCTCTTAAAATATTATCTGGATTATTAGGAAATTTTGACTATATGTTTTGAATGTAAATCTGAACAACGTTGTTAAAAATCATTAAAAAATATAGATTCCTAAAAAATTCATGGGCTTTCTTACAATCATTTTTTTTTTAAATAAAAAACTAAATTAGATTTTCAAAAAATAAAAAATGATATAAAACAAAAATAGAAAATAAATTAGATATAAATTATCCTAAAACCTACATCAAAACAAAAATAATCAAATTAAACTTTCAAGAAAAAATGAAAGATGAAAAAGATTGGGGAGATGTCCCACCAGACATGCCAAAATGTGTGAAGAGAAATTTAGAATGCAACTAAATCTAATAAATCAAACTAAATTTAAATCTAAACTAAACTCAATCAACCTAAATATAGAGCTACAAATTCAAGAAATTAAAATACAAACTTATGCCTTTGAAGTAATGTGAGCCTCCTCCATTGCAATTAAAAGTATTTTGCTTGCTAAATATGGTTATTCAATATTCTTCAATGCAAGTGAAAGGGTCAACATTTTGGTATGTAAATGATCTTTAGATGGCTTGGATTGGATTGGCTGAAAAATGTGAATCTCCCTTATGATCTTTGCATAGTAATTATAAATTAAGAAGCTTGTTTGAATTGGAGGAAGAACCTCTAATTTATAGAATTTTGAAATGGATGTAAATTGTCCATCTTGAGATGAGGATCAAGGAATAAGAATTGGTCCTCATAAAAAACAATTTTTTAATTCATAATGGGAATCTTGAATTAAAAACTAGATTGGAAAATGTGAGATAATCATAAATAAATATAAAACTCATACAGGAAGAAGACATAATATAAAATTGGTAAGTGGGATTGAGTGGACTATTAGGTGGATTATTAAATTGGAAAGATGAGGAAGATAATATTATAAAATTCCAATGATGGGGGATAGGTAGAGCCTAGGGCATCTTTGAAATTTAGAAAGGGGAATGGAGTGGAGAATATTCAAGACCCAAACATGAATGAAAATTTCATTTGGGAGGAAGACATAATATAAAATTGGTAAGTGGGATTGAATGGAAGATAACATCATGATGTGAGAATAATTGAATTTTTGTATTTATAGAAATTATGAATTTCATTCATGTATAATAAAGATTTTTTTATTGTAGAAATTATGGAATTCTAAAATCTATGGAATTTATAATTAAAGAGATATTATTTAATTAACTTTTATTAATTAACTAATGGTGATGAAAAGTGAATAGTTATGATGAATTGTAATGATGAATATTTATGAGAAATAGCAATGATGAATTAGGATTAGGGAAAAATAAATATCATTAGAGATGATTAGGGATTTAGTGCAAAGAAGGTTAAAATCAACACAAAGTGTCTAATTTTAAGTGTCTACAATATCATGCCCATGAAACATACATAATTTATAAGTGTCATTCTATTTTATATCATTCAACTATTCTACTTAGTATTTTGACAATTGTTCTATTTTGTGCCTCTACTTGTCCATTACCCTATGGGTCATAAGTTTCATGAATAGAATAATTAGATGACTTACCTTATTGGTGACTAATATCATGGATTGAAGTTTACCATATAAATCATGGGTGAATAGTGGGTTTAGAATGGTAGCTAGGAGCACCTTGAATATGTTTTAAAAGTTTATGGATCATATATGCTCACTTATCTTAATATGGTTTCGTTTGATATATTTGGTTGTCATGGGCTATATCTTGATAAATATACCTTTCCTCTCTTTTTAGGCCATCCCTTGGTTGAGTATATTTGGACATGGAGGAACACTTTAGTTTATTTTTTGAAAAAATATGGAAAGAGATAAATTAGGAATAAAATAAGATACCCCAAGAAACAACACCCTAGAAGATTTAACATTTGTAGGGATTAGTTAACAAAAGGTTTAACCCTAAAATAGATATTTTAGTGTACATGGGTAATAAACTATCCCTATAGGAAGCCAATTATTTTATAAACTAAGATAAACAATATTTTAATTTATATATTGAGATATGTTAAAAATAGAAATACAATTATGCCAAATAATGTAATTATAATTAAAACAAGATATTTAGCTAGTTAAAATGTTAATACTTATCTATATCTAGAAAATTAAGGAATTATACTGGAAGTAGATTCTAAGACTACCATCAAATTTTGGATTAATAACTTTTGTGACCTCAAACACTTGCATCAAACTTGGATGGTTACATCGACACTTTTATATAATCTAGATGTAAGTGTTTAGTATAGAATACCTATTGGATATAGATGAGACCACAAAGAATTTTATGTATTATTTGTCACCTTCACTTCAATGGGCTTAGATATAACTCATGGAATATTTCTCCTTGTCAAATATAAAAAATCCCTATTCTTCATTTTCATAGTGGTCATGTGAAGAATTGGTCAGTGGGTTCATGGTGTTGAGCTAACCCAAATACCCCTCTATCAGTGTATGTTTTCCTAATACCCACTAATCAAAAGAGGATATTAGAATCATGTATTTCTCCCCTATGTGTGGGATTCTGTGTGCATAAGGATGTAATGTGTGATTATAAAGTACATAGAGTTACATAGCTTATAACTTGTAAAATATGGCTCAAGGTATGTCCCTTTAGTAATTCAGAGATGTATACATGTTGTCCCTATGATTAATAATGAAATAGGAAAAAATATGGAAGTTTTTCTAACTTGAATACTTGATTGAATGTTTTTGATATTTTGCCTTGTGAGTTGTTAGGTATATTCTACATGAGGAATGAATGAGGATTGAATGTGTATTTATACCAATATTTTTGGATGATATCTACCATTAAATCACTTACTCTAACCATAGGTATACATTTTATTTGTAAATTGGATGAACTAGACACTTTCATTATAATAGGACACTTGTGTTGATGTAGGCATATGACTTAGATGTAAGTGTCTAGGTAGCTACAAAATAGGCACAAATCTATAACTTGTAGAAATAGAAGATAAGTAGGTTTATAACATTATAATAATGATATAAGTTATGACTCATTAAAATAACATTAATCAAACTAAGAGATAAGTAATTATCATAAAGAGATAATATATGTAATCATTTTAGTAGTAGGAACATCTAGAAATGGAAGGCACATCCATGATGTGTATTTTTTAAGTGTATAAGACTAAGGTGTTATATAATTTAGAAATAGTTTCTATAATAGGTTGGGTGTTTTTAATTTTTTTAACATCATTTACATCATATCCTACCATGTTCTTAATCTTTTCATATAAATTAAGTTTTTCATTCTAGTTTGAAGAAGAATTTTATTATTTGAATATTTTAATGGCACCCTTGGAAACTAAATCTCATTAAATTTGAACTCAATTTTATGTGATTTCATCAAATGTTGTAGCACAATAGATTTGTAGTTGAGAGGCCAATTTTTAAATAAGATTGTTTGTGAAGATACATATACATTGGTTTTTGGGAGGTGACCATGGGAACCAACTTGCCAAGGCACACCAACTTTATAAGAAAAAGGTGGAAGTATCCCCATTATGTTACTTACTATTGTATAAGTCTAGCATGGTCAACTCATGTTCAACATTATATGAAAAGTGGCACATGAATTTTTTGGAATGGTCATCAAAATTATTGATTGATCCTTTTGGGTAAGTGTAAAAACCACTATAGTGCTTGACCCCTAGATTGTGTGAAAAAATCCTTAATGTATATTCATTGTTGTAAGAAACATCCAAACATGCCATATAAAACTCTTTAACATGTTATTTAGGATCTCATTTTCCTTTGTAATTATCAAAATTTGGGAGTTCAAAAATGTGAAGGCAAGGGTACCATCATCATAGTAATGTCAAAAAGGTGTGGACAAATTTATTAAACTAAGCTTTTTACTATTGTAATAAATACCATCTTGTAAAACTTGAATATTATCTTTCATGTTTTTTCATCATTGGATAAATTTTATATCCTTGAGTGGTGATACTTATTTTATAGTTTGATTCAAAATTGGATTGGATGATTAACATGTAAATTGATTTGGATTAGCAAATGGATTGGGGTTTGTATTTGAATTTTGATTGTGATTTATATTGTTGATGTTTGAATTTGAATGAACATTAATATTCTAATTTTATTATAGATTATTAATAATTGAACTTCAATGGACATTTGAATTCTAATTTTGATTGATTTTTTAATTTTAATTAAGATTCAAATTAAAATTTGGATTTAAATTTTTGATTGGATTCAAATTTGGATTGGGGGTTTGATTTGAATTCAAATACACATTTAAATTTGTATTTTTATTTGGATTGATTTATAGATTTATATTTAAATGTGTATTTGAATTAGGATTTGGAGTGGTTCATTAATTTATTAGAGGGTTATTTAACATGTTGGCTCTAAGTTTAGTTATTTCCCTTTCTAACTTTTCGACATGATGTTCAACAAAAAAGGCATGGCTTTGTTTGGATGTTTTGTCTATAATCACCTTACCTTTATACATTTAAGTTTGGGAACATTTTTATTGGTGTTAGTGGAACCTATAGTGGCTTTTTTATTCCCTATGGAATCACTAAATTTTCCTTGCTATTAGATGGGAGGTGTGTCTTCTTTCCTATAAATCAAATGATGTAAGTCTTTGGTTAAAAATCTAGTGGAAATTTGCCTCCTAGAGATAAAATTTACAACAAAACTTCATTATTATTTTCTAAAAGATATAGCATGACTTTAAAAGGTGGTTTTTATGAAAAATTAGTACATGGGTATGCTCATCTTAATCAGGTCCCTCATCAACAAAATTTTCATTGATCTCAATATGATGTTATTAGTTTCGATAATGAAATGGGTCATTTACAAAAGGTTGTTCTCTAGATTTAGGATTACTCAACAAGGTCATTTGTATTGTGATGGGAGACATTTATTTGAAGGTTTGAATCAAAAGGTATAAAACTTAAAATTAACCTAATAGTATAAATGTTTGACAACAAGTTTTTTTGGCATTTGGAATTTCTTTCTTGATTTAGGAATCTTATTTTTAAAGACTTTAAATGGGGCTTTTATATGCAAAAAGTTCAAGTATTTAGCCTTCAAAAAAATATTAAAATGAAAAAAAATTAGTTTAACCAAAAATAAACATGTAAGTCACATAAAGGGATAAAAACTAAGCAAAAGTGACTTGATTGACTTGTAGGCTCTCATATATACTAGTTCATCCATTATAAATTATCAACCCAATATTTTAAAACACTAACTATAGAGGTATAAACATACCCTTATCCCACTTAACTTGGTTTTAAAGGTAAGTTGAGAGTAACTCTTAGGAGTTAACTTCTTGTTAGTGCACTACAATTCAAATGGCTAAAATGGTTTTCTTAGGCTTAAGTTTTATACAAGATTATATAAATAGGATTTGTATATATACCTTTTGGTACGTTGGGGACCAAGACCATAGAAGAAGCTAAATTAATAGGTTCACATAAATGGATCTAGTCTTAATGTTCCAAACCCACCTATAATATTTTAGTATGTTGATGTCAAAAAAATAAAACTTCAAGGTAACTATTTAAATCCTAAGTATTAGAGCATGAAATCCCTTCATGTCATGGTGTGCTTGAAACACACAACCACTTAGATACTAAAAAAAATTGGTCCTTAGTTTATATATCCATCCATTACATTGGGGTTTAGCCTGTCATGTGGTGGAAAAATCCATGTCGATAGATACCCTATAAATTTCAAAAAAGAGGTTGGAAATTATCTCTAATTTCCAAGCATTGTCACCATTGTGATGCCAATGAAATATCATACACACAAGTGTAACCTATATGAAATAGGAATCCAAAGGAAAATATGCATTAGTCACTTGTTATAAGCATCAACCATATAAATAAACAAGATTAAGAAAAAGAATTCCCAATCCTATATACTAGGGGAGATTGATAATAACAAGATAAAACAAAACACAACTAGAAGGATAAAAGACAAATCACTTTTAGCTTCCTTGAAGATCTGAATCAATTATTTAAATGGTAGTTGGCTTGCTTAGCTTGGGTCTAAATTGAAGTCTTCATTGGTGCTCTTAATTTATGGTTATTACCTCTCCTTTGTGCACTATGGTTTTTATCTTAGCATGAGTTAGTCTATGAAGCTTCTCTTATAAATTCTACATAATAACTTTATACAAAAGAGCTTGTTGGAAGTGAGTGTGATACCTTATATTTATAGGTTTCAAACTAACCCCAACCTCAGTGTGATTAGGTTTAGGTGAACCTTTGTTTATACTTTAGAGTCCAAATGCAATAAATAATGTCCTTAATTATGAATTTACAGAGGCATGGCTCAACATTTCACATTTTTAAGGCATTTATGTTGATATTTTACAATTCTTGACTTTAAGGATGATGATGTCATCATGACCTCATTTCCCTTTGATATTTATTGATTTTTTTTATTTTTGTAAATTATATTTTAACTAATTCAACATGGATTATTTAAATAAACATTTAATTTTCTTTAAATGGTTAATTGATTTTGCTTAGGCTTTTGATCATTTATATAATTTGATCAAGTGCCCTACTTAATTAGTCTAAAATATTAGTTTTCTAGGACATAACCTAATTAGGAATGAATCTGTAGGAGATTATCATTGAATATAGGATAATATCCCAAATAGGAATGCTTTGATATAATTCTAGGCACTTATGTCCAATGTTCAGATGAATTTGGGATATTCAATGGTTTGTAGGCTTAATTTGCATAGTTTGGTAGAAATCCATCTAAAATCCATTTGGACATGAATGTGGCTAAAAATAAGTGTCTACATTTTTCCCCTATTTGAGTAGGAATTGAAAGACACAATAAAAGTAATGTCTTCTCAAATAATTAAAAATTCTTTATGTTTTGGTTAATGTCCCAATGGGAAGTTGATGAGCCTTGGATGCCCCTCAAAAGGATCAGGCAATAAATAGTGTCATTGAATGGGCCCTAAAAAAGAGGAAATGACATGGTATATGAATGGGGGTTAAAATAATGATTTTCCTAAAGGTGTTTAAAAGCATTGGCATGGTGATTTTCATTTTATGGTGGATGGGTCAAAATAATGGTTTTCCCAAAGGCAATTATAATCATTAGCATAGTGAAGGTTCCCTAGTAGGGTGGATGTAAGTGTGATAAAATTTTATTATACCCCAATAGCATTTATGTGATCACTGAAGGTATAAATAGTTTTCCTCATTATGTAAATTTGGTAAAGGGAGTATACACAATGAAGCCATAATCACAAATTAATGGTGAGATGGCATTGGAGGATAGATATGAATATGGGATACCTATTAGTATGAAGATACACATCCTAACTAGCAATGATTATTATTCATTTGTGTTTTGGTTACTATGTGATTGAGTGGTGTTTGGGTAGGTATTTTATGAAAAAGGGGAAGTACTACCAATATCTAAACTGACTTGAGATGCCCCATGCATCTAAGAACTATGGGATACACTATGAAAACTTTGATATACATTGGGTTATTATGGAGAGGGCCTAAGGATGATATATCACTTTGGTCAAAGGTCAATTTTTGGCTAGGTGCTAGCTCTAGCCAAAGCTTAGAATTTGTCTAGTGTAATGTGATTTGGTACTTGGGATTAGCTCAAGATTTATTTAAGTATTTTTTGTTGATGGTATATATATGTAACAAATCTAAAATAGATATTTTTATGGGTGTCTTTTGCATTTGTTCTACAATATCATACATTTTTTCCTTGACATTAGTAATTGGCTTACCCTTAGCTGTTATGATGAACTGAATGGGCTCATTAGTAGAAGGTGGCTATGACCCTAGAATGGTTACTTTAGTCTAACAAGTTTTGATTACACAATATAACTTGGGTAAAGGGCCATTATAATAAGAAGGAAAAGGGTCTGGGATGGTAATCATTGATTTTTGTTACACTTGGATTAGTCATAGGTAAAAGAAGGATTACTAACATAAAGAGGCTAATAGGCATTGTTAGGCAATGGCCTTGGTTGGTTGGTTGGTTGGTAGTCTGTCTAGGGTTGATCATGATGGTATATATACAACCACATTCAATAGAACCTACTATAGACACTTATTTTTGGACACTTCTATTTCTAAATGGACATCAGACTAATTTATTAAGAACAATGTTAAATTAATCCTAGAAATCATTTTTCATCCTAAATTCATCTACACATTAGATGTAAGTACCCTAAATCACATCAATGAATCTTTGTTTAGGGAATGCATTGTATATAATAATAAGCTCTCTTTGATTCATCCACAGTCAAATTGTGACCTATAAAATTGATTTTTTTGACCAAGGGTGAGGGATAACCTTGCATATATTTAGAAAATACAAATTAACTTAATCAAAATTACTTAATTGATTAAACCCAGTTAAATGAATACTTGAAAATTCCATGGCTAATTAGTGAATTTCTATTTTTAGCAATTTATAAATCTAGATTTGATGACATCATCATGACATCACATAAATATTTAAAATCCATAACTTTTATAATTTCCTATTTTCTAAATTCACTAATTAAATTTGTTCATCAACTCTCATGACAAGTGGCCAAGTGGATCATGGAGAATTAATGAATTTCTATTTTTGTAAATTCATAAATTAAACCAAAATATCTTCTATGAGCTATCAATCAACTTATAAAATATCACGAATTAGGTGGGATAAATAATCATTCCTAACCCATGTCTATGACATGGCCCTCATGATTATCTTTGACATAACCTATAGTTAACCTAACTCAAATCAATGTTAGATTAAGTCAACCAAGGTTAGTTCTAAACCTAACCTACTTGGGTTTAGAGTTAGTTTTGATACCTATAAATAAAAGTTCAAAGACACCTCTAAACTAAGCTTTTTAGTGAAAAAAATTAATGCATAATTACCTATAAGAGAACTTCATATGGCAAGCCAAAGCCAAGTCAAATCAACCCAACATTTCAAATGTGACAAGGAGAAGTGGAGTAATGGAGATTCATTTACAAATATTTATTGAGAACACAATTGAGCACATCATTCCATGGCCAACTCGAAACACTTTCTCTCATAGAAGGTAAGATCATGTTTTTTACTTTCATTTTGTTAGTTAATTGAATATTTCTCTAGCTTCTTGATTGTATAGGCTAGAGGTGTTAGTTTTAGTGTATTTATTTTGTTTTGATTTCTTAATTAACACCATACTATTCTCCCCTTTATTTCAAATTCCTTGAACACATAATATCATGAAGTGGGACATTGATTTTCCCAAGATTACCATTCTAGGTCCTCATCCTTTAGTTTGCATTAGCAACCAAGCTTCATAACACATGTTCATTACCATTCTAGGAGCTCATCCTTTGGCCTACATTAACAACCAAGTTTTATAGTACCCTTTCATTACCATTCCAATACCTTCCAACTATGGTAACTTTTTATCCCAATAAAGTTGCACAATCATGACTTAATGGGTCACATTTACCATCCTAGACTGGTAAACTACCTTTGTTGATCCCATCTTTGATGAGCCTATTTACAAAGAGATCATTATCCAACCATTGATCTTTCTTCATCTTGTGTTAACATTCCCCCACT
>JARHVA010003421.1:1020000-1115000 GCA_037957365.1 Torreya grandis | reverse complement strand
TGGCCAAAATAATCACTTAAATATATTAATTTCAACTTATTTGATATGTTTTAGTGTTTTTAATCCAAATTGTGCATTTTGATGGAAATTGGTCAAAATCCTGATTAGAGGTTATCGGTGGCCAGTTTTAGGTGTCTATAGTTTGCCCTTGTTTTGGAAGATGTTTCAAACCATAAGAAAAGAAAAGAATTCTCAAATAATGAGAAAAGGCATGTATGCCAAAAATAAGAGGGTTGAATAATAAATCTCCAAATGGTGTTTGGTAAGCCTAGTATGATGCCCCTTTAAGGGAGTGGTTGTCACATTTATTGAGGGATGGTCCCACAAAAAGAAATAAGAAGAAAGGTGGAGTTAACCCATAGTTGAGATTAATCCAAATGAGAAAATGCTTACATGCATTAATTTAGAAAGGATTTTGATTGCCCAAAGGTAGTTATAATCAAGAATAAAAGTTAAAATAATGATTTGACCATAGGTAGTTATAATCATTAAGAGGACCTGGATTGGCTAAAGATGGTGGTGCCCTAGTTAGGGCTAATTAGAAAGCATAACTTAAGGATATAACCTATAATATATATTAAATATGGGTGGGTGAAAATTAAAGAAAGAGATGAAAAGAAGAATAAGATTGATCATTAGAAATGATTTAGTTGTACCTACCAATAATGAGATGCTCATCCTTATTAGCAATGATACAACTAAAATGGCCAATGGGTTATTTTGATCAAGGGTAGGATGGAAAGATTTGCCAAGGTGCTCTAGAGAAACTTCTATGGCTCCATTGATTATAGATCTTCTTGAAGCTAATGTTTTCTATAACATGTGATGGTAGGCATCATGATAGAACACCATGAAGATATGGCTAAAATATGCATAAGGACTGATTCTCGATCTAATAAACACTCAAAAACAATGCACCAATCATAAAAACCATGATGATAATGTTGACATATAAATATGGATAGAATCAGGAATAATGTGTACAAGGAATCACCCAATACATACATATAGACTAAGTCAAGGCCACAATGCTGAAAGCAAACAAATATGCAAGCAAAAAAAGAAACAAATAAATAAACAAAACAAATAAACAAACAAACAAAAAACTTGGAATAAACAAATTAATAGAAATCCTAAAAACAAAAGTATAAGAAAGCATCCTAATAATAACCATGCCCCAATAAGGTAGATTGAGGATAACTAACTAGACTTAGACATGACAAATGTTTTTGAATTTTTAAATATTTGAATGTTTTTAGAATTTTGAGGTATCTTAACTCATTTAGAGAATGATAAGATACCTAATCATAATTTGGTGAGAGTGTTTGGCTAAGATTGCTCACAAAATGATGAAGTGTATGCAAAGAGGGACTGAGGTGACCTCAAAATGAATTGAGCATGACCCACATAGTCCTAAAATGACCTTAATCCATAATAATTCTGATCACACAAAAGGTGGGGAAAAACCAACTAGGTCCCAACAAGTTCTCAAATTTGGCAAATGTCTAGTCAAATGAAAACAATGATGGCAAGGTGATGTGATAATGCATGGTAAACAAGTGTTGCCCCTAGTTTTCCCATTGAAGGTTATAACTAGGATACAATGGAATAGGTTAATGATACTAATATGCCCATAGGTGGTTATAATTAGTAGCAATGTTAGTGAGACACTGATTTTCCCATAGGCAATTATAATTAGGCTCACATAAACAAACTTGATATAGGATGGAAAATGAAATATATCTTGCTAGATCAATTATCACACTAGTTTCATAGACTATCATTGTAAACATGGTTTTGATTGATTATTGAAAATTGATCAAAATTTCCCCAAAAAGTGTAGGAAGAACCAACGTAACTAGGATCAAAATAAGATTGGGTAAGATGACTAAAAATAGGATTTGGTCTAGATAGGAATGGAATGATATGATGGTATGGAATTGCTTTAGGATAATGATGGTTTTTGATAGGTTAGATAAAAATGGTAAGAGGGATACCCCCAAGTGATGGGGTAAATGGAAGGATATGTGACAATGATAAAAGGATATGTAACAATAAAAATGTCATGGCAATGTGAAATGGTATGGTACATGTTTTTGGCCTAGGTGTAGTTTTTTATTTTGTTGTTACTAATAATGGGGAGATGCACATCCTAATCAACAAATGATACAAATAAAATACTTTATCCTATTAATTTCTATCCCACATCTCATCTAAATATCTGCTTTGTCAAGAACTACTTGCTGATTTGGATGTCAAGAATACTTTTGTGATCTTTGTTGGTCATTGATTCTGATTCCTTTAAGCATCGAGAGAAGGTATCTTTATAGCATCTACAAAGGAAAGTGTGGTCATGGGTGGTAAAAAATGAAAAATAATGGATGGTAGGCTTTTGATTATGAAATGAAATGGTAGATGATAATGGAATGTGGAATGGTTGAGAAATAAATGAAGATTGGGGATTTTAGTCACACATAATGTTATTGATGTTGGATTTGACATGACTTTGGTTATGGTAGGGCTAAAGACTTATTATCTTGATAAGACCATCAAATTTTTCCATTATTTGGGCCTGAGAGTAGCTACCATCTAATTAGGCTATATATAGAAAGCTATTTTGATTTGATCTTTCATTTTGTCTTCATCAAGTAGTGAAGAACTTTTGTGCTTAGCTATTGGTGCCTCAAAGAGGTTTTCACTGATAAATTTGTCTTGATTGTCCCATAACACCTCTTAAAAAGTTTCACTAAAGAATTTTGACTTTTAACTTTTATTTTCTTCTAGTGCTTCCAAAAATTTTCACTAGAAGATGATGAGGTTGAACCTTGTGTGCCCCCTAGAGCCTCCAAAATGTTTTTCACTAGGAGAGTGTTCTTCTACTACATGAATGTGGTCTTAGCCTCATTGATCTTCTTCAATTTCTATGACACCATGGATGTATTTCAAAAAAGTGTGATTCTATCAATCCCAATTGATACTTATGGGATATGGAATGTCAATAATATGGTTATGTTGGTTTATGGTAATGTTATGTGGCATGGTAATGGAATTAGGAGAGGTTATACAATACTTATAGAAAGATAATAGGAGAAATTATGTGGAATCCAAAGTAATCATCCTAAAAAACTATATAAGGATCATAAATTTATTCAAATTGATCTGTAAGGCATGAATAAACAATTTTTTAAAAGCCACAAACATATTCTTCTTCTGTATCTGATTTTGAATCAAGAAAATCTAAATCTGATGTTGAGATTGATGTTGATTATGATTCTAACGTTAAATCTAATGTTATAATAATATTAGAAACTAAATTTGACTCTAATTTTTCATCTGGTGGGTAATCTATTATAATGATGTCTTATTGAATGTTTGTTATTGGACAAGTAACAAATTGTAATGGTAGGATAGGCTCCACCAAGATTGGTTTGTGAAAGTGAGACTCCTTTATAATGGAAAAAAGTCAAGAGATAACTCCTTGGAGACTAGCTTATTGATAGGAGGTTCTTGAAAATAGGCATATGATTGATGTAATGATTTTCCCAAAGGTGTCTATAATCATTAAGAAGTGACTCAACAAAGACTAGATCATTAGAGTGAGACTCCTTAACAATAGGTATAGGATTGAAAGGTAATTCATCACAGGTTGACTTATAAAAAATGGTTGATTCAAAAAAAACATCTTGAATTGGTTGGTTATTTTGGCCTTGGTTTCCAATGAGTTGAAAAATACTATTTTTAAACACAACTTGGTCTTTAAATGATTGGATTAGTTGAGGTTTGGATGGGATTGGTAATGGATGAGGAATGGCCTATAGTTGAATAATGTTAGGGCATAATGGAGCATGATCACTTACATGAGTCAAAGGATGAAGTCTTGAAATGTTAATAATAGGGTAGTGTGGAGCTGGATTGCTCACATAAGTCAAAGGATTAGATCTTGGAATGATGAAAGGGAATTATGGAGCCTAGTTGCTTGCATAAGCCAAAGGACTAGGTATTGGTATGGAATGGTATGACATGATGGATCTTGATTAATCATACAAGCCCAAGTATCCAAGTCCTCCTCAAAAACCATATCATCCAAATTAGGGTTTTAGGTTATATTGTACGTTATTTTTTGACTATGTTCTTTGTAGTGATTATTGTAAAGAGGGTATAGATTTATATCCTAAATAAAATTATCTATAGTTGGGTCTTCAAATTCCTCTTCATAAAAAATATCATCCCAATTGGTAATTTTATTTGGATTTTGTGGTTTTTGACTACGTTCCTCATATGGAGTATTGTAGGGAGAATAATAAAACTCCTTAGAAAATCTTTCTCTATAGGGGTTCCTAATGGGATTATGTGTATCCATTTTATCATAAGTTGGAATGTCCATGACTCCATCATAAGTGTAGCTAGACATATTCACATAAATGATGAAAGATCTAAAAAAAGGTTTAGATTTTTACAAACTCTAAAAAACTATGTCCAAAGGACAATTAGTTCAAACTTGGTCCAACTTAGTCAAAGGTGGAGCTATATCTCTAAAATGGTTTGTGATAAGACTTGGCATAAAATATTCTAACATCAAATGCCATAAACATAAAAGATCAAGCATTTGAATAAAAATTGACATGTCAAAAGTCTAGGTGAAAGTGTTCCAAACAAGTTCTAAACTAGGAAAAGGGAAAAAAGTCACTAGATCTTTTGTCCAAACATGAAGTCAAAAGCTATGCTCAAATAGGCTATACTAGGACTTTAAGCCAAATGGCATCAAAAGATGGACTTTGAAATAAAGGATGATGTGATATTATTTAATCTAACAAGTTTGGAAATAACTTTGACTTAGGCATGGTACACAAAATCAAACATAAACATGATCAATTGGTATAATCCATAAGGTAAAAGGCTTTTGGAGAAAGGTTGTGTTCTTCCAAATAAAGGCACAAACAATGATGAGGATAGGCTCTAAACAAATAAACCATCAATAGTTTTCAAATTTGGGTAATCAATTAACCAAAGTTATGCAACCCAAAAGAGAAATATCTATGTATGATCCCCATGAATTGAGGCCTAAACAAAAATCAATCAATATTTAAATCTAAACATGATAAGGTTAATTGAAAACTCAACATTGAAAACTAGGATTTGACCAAACAAGATAGACAAGATTAGACAACATGATGGCACAAGACAAAGGTCCAAATGATATACATGACATGGTTTGAAATAAATGGTTTTTGATACAATGGTAAATAAGTCTTGAAATAAATTGAGCATCCTAATGGTGTAAGTATGCTAAAATGATGTGATATATGTTATGTTTCAAAATACTCAAAGGCAACAATAGTTTTACACAAATTGGACATTATAACACTACCTTTCTTGACTCAAATTTTTAGTGCATAGACTTAAAGTGCAAGTGTTTTAACACAAAATGACTTAAGTCTATCAAGTGGTGAAAATGATTATGAGTCTTATATGGCCTTCAACCCAAAATGGAAATTGAACCTAAGTTCCCTCAATTTTAGTGAAAATGGTGAATCCACTTAAAACATCAACCCTATGAACATACAAAGGTGCAATTCTAAATTTAGATTATAAATGAAGGACTTAAACAAATTTTAGCAAAGGTCTAGACTTAATTGGGTAGCATAAGTATGCCAAAGTGGATGATATAACTCCAAGTTTTGATGAACTTTGAACAAGGTAAATTGATGATTCACATGAGTAGCATAACACTTCTTTATTCAAAGTAAAATGAGGACTATGTGTTTTGGTTTGTATCATTTTTTCATACCACGTTTTAACTCCAAACAAAACTTTAATCTAGGATAAAACCAACTCATTAATCACTCTTAGATCCTAAACTGACAAGGTTGCTTGGTATTATTGGAATCCATCAATATACATCATTTTAGAGGATTTTAAGTCTTCATCCAAAAGTAAATACACCTTACATAGTAGGGGGTTTATACCCCCTTATATCAAATGATAGTACTACAACATGGACCTTGAGGTACACCTTACACCAAAAATACTTTTGTGGCAAGTGGGGATTTGTCTAATATATATAAGTTTTTGAATGTCTCTAGGGAAATCAATTGCACAATGACTTTCATATCAAATGATGAAAAACAAAAGCATAGATTTTGGGTCTGTAGCACTTGGCTTGTTGCAAAAATATCTAGTCCTTTTTGTAACCACTACATATGTTGCTTGCTTAGTGTAGTGTGATGTCCAAAGTACAAATATGTCCTGTGTGTAACACCATCACTATAAGGTGGTTTAACCACTAAAACCTTCTGATCCTAATGAGAGTGGGTGAAGTCAATATCAGGAGATGAAACATTAGGTCAAATCTTCCCTAAATAAATTGTGGGAGGTAATGATGTCCCCCTCTCAAGCCAAGATGTAATGAAATGAAAGACATAAAAATAAAGACTTTAGGGTCATTTTCAAGGTCACCCAAACTATGATGAGTTTTTGGGGAGTGATTTAGACAACATTCTTTCTAAGCCTTGGACTAGGCTTTTTGTAATAAGGATGACACTTTTGATTCCAAGGGTTCCCTAAAGGGACAAATGGAAGAGAATACACACACAACCTTTTTTTTTCCAAACAAGTTCTAATTAAATAAATATTGAAAATAAAAATTGATAATCATGTTCAATTTTAAGCACCAAAATAAAGATTAGGTGGTGTTATTTTGACCCCTTGGTCTTAAATTATAACTTTGAAAGCACAATTATCAAAGCATCCACTTAAGCATCTAATTTTTTCATTAAGCCCAAAAATAAAGTTCCTAATTAATTTTAAAATGCTCAAATGAAGTGTGAAATTTAGTTTTATTAGATGACTTTCCATGTAGATACTACAAGAAAAATGTTAGCAAGTTGCTTAGATTTGAAGCACTTTTGAGGATGAAACAAGAACTTTTGAAAAATGAGCTCTTCTATTGACAGACGAGTTGGGTTGATAGGTGAGTTGGGTTTGTAGTTGAGCTGGGTGGGATAGGTGAGTTAGGTTGGTAGGAAAGTTGGGTTCATAGGCTAGTTGGGTTGATAGATGAGTTAGGTTGGACAGGTGAGTTGGGTTGGATAGGTGAGCTAAGTTGACAGGTGAGTTGGGTTGGGAAAGTGAGTTGGGGTAAACTAGAGTCAAGTTGGGGTGAACAAGAGGTGAGTTAGGGTGAACTAAAGGTGAGTTTTGGTGAACCAAAGTTGAGTTAGGCTAAACTAGAGCCAAGTTGGGCTAAACTAGAGCAGAGTTGGGATGATCCATAGCCAAGTCAAGTTAAATTAGAGCTAGATTGGTGTGAGCTAGAGTTGAGTCAGGGTAAACTAGAGCCAAGTTGGGGTGACCCAAAGTTGAGTTGAGACAAACTAGAGGTGAGTTAGGGTGAACTAGAGCTGAGTCAAGCCAAAATAGAGTTGAATTGGGCTAAACTAGAGCTGAGTTGAGTCATCCTGAGAATAAAACTATGGTTTATAAAAATGAATTTTTTAGCTCAATTTTTTTATTTCCTTATTTCCATACTCTAAGAGCCTACATGAAAATAATTATTAGGTTTCTTTTAGAGGCTTTGTGAGAAAATTTGTGGGTTGCAGTCCCATTTGGTGTGCCATTATGTGAACTAGGAATTTGATGATGAAAGGGAGATTAGTATTGTGTTAGTGGATAAATAAAAATCACACTAAACTAACACCTTCATGCCTAGTTACTAGGGTGAGATTAATTTTTAAAAAAAATTAAAATCACAACTAAAAAGTAAGGAAAAACAATAATCCTTCACCTTCCTTAGATGCTTCAAAGGCTTTGTTGTAGTGGCTTGCTCAGTTTGTGCTCATGAAGTATGCATCAATAGAAGCTTGACTACCTCCATCTCTCCTTGGCACCTTGCTTGGATTTGGATTTAATATTTTGGCATAATAGCTTTGTCATGTGATAGATTTTTGGAATCAATTTGGCATGGTAACTTTTCACAAGTTAAGCTTAAAATTCATGTGGTAAGGCCTCTTATTTATAGATTTTTGTAAATGGCTAGAATCAACCTGAACATCTATCTCGAGAGTGAGATGTGTGGATAAGGATTAATCTTTTTATGTAATTAAAAATTTATAAATAGGTTCATAAATATTTGGGATAGAGGGGTATTTTAGAGGCATGAGAGGCATTAATGAGGTATGGGAGGGGTTAATCTTGATATTTTATGTATTTATGGCCTAGGGATGTCTTCTTAAGAAATGATGTTACCTGATGATGTAGATATTAAGCATTTATTTCTAAAAATAAGTATTCAAAAAGTTTCCATGGAATTCTTAATTAATCTCTAATTTGGTTTAAATAGCTCTTAAGCATGATTAAGCACTTTGTGCACAAATTATTCAAATTGATCATAATGTCATGTTATTAGTCCAAAATTTGATTGGATTACAATTGGTAGTCAATGTAAGATGTGTTGGATCCATTATAACATATAGGATCTTACCAACACTAAATAACAAAGGCATGTGTCTCATGCAATAAATTTGATATAAAAGAGCAATCTAGAGCACCTTGGTGTAAAATTGGCATCTTGACGTGAAATGATTTTATCAAAGTTAGGTGACCCATAAATTACATTATGCCATTATCCCATTGGCACTTGAATATATCAATTTCAACTTATTTAATTTTTTTTGGTGTTATTAAGCTAAATTATGCATTTTGGTGAAAACTGATCAAAAGCCTAGTTGGAGGTTATCAGTGTCCAATTTTAGGTGTCTACACTATCATGCTTAGAATGTTATAAAAATACTTATATTTTATCTCTATAAGTTATGTAAATATTCCTATTTTATAGATTCATAGTCACTTGTGTCCTAGTCAGGCAACTTCCTCAATTCTAGTATCTTATTCTAATGCAATTTTCCAATTGGCCTAAAGTCATCAAATTTCAAATAAAACATATCCCTATGGTTATATTAAGTAAATTAATATGATATATTATCCAAAAGTATGGGTATATATTCATTATAAATCCTCATTCATTCCTCACCTAGTGAATTCTTACCTCTCACAAGGTAAAGTACAAAAGCATTCAAGTGAGCAAAACATCCCTATTTTCTCCTTTTTCCATATCAATCATAGGGACAACACATCTACAAGTAAAAATTACGAAAGGAACATGTCACGAGTATTATTTTATAAGTTAAAATCAAGGTCAATATTGTACTTACTTTACACATATTACATGCTCATATACATATAAGCTAACACATATGGGATAACTATATAACTATGAGGTCCTATTCATAATAGTGGTTGTTGTTGCTTACACAACACGCCCCATTTTTAAAATTAAAATGGGGACCTTGTTTTATTTCTTTATAGTTTGGTCTTATACCTGAAGGAATTTTGTTTGATTGCTTATTTAAATTATCCATCTTGGGAGTCTAGTCCTAGATGTGAAGATTTGAAATTTAAATGTGATTCATTACTTTAATTAAGTCTAAATAATCAAATGTTCATCATAAGTTCCTAGTCTAATTTTAATCTAAGATAAATTAATTTTAATGTTAGAATTTTCATAAATATACTAACTCTTAGTTTATTATTTGTTTGTGTTTTGAAACACAGTTAAAGCTTTATTTTAGACAATTTTGCCTTAGGTTTCAAATTATCTAACTATTTTAGAGTTTTATTGTTCCTTTTCCTAAGTAATTTAATCCATTTAATTTCTCATTTTGATCTAAATGAATAATTTTTTTTAAGTTTTTACTTCTTAACTTAGTCACTATTCTAAAAAATTGACTAGATTGGTTTAATGTTTGATCAAAATAACTAATTCCATGCATTACTTCATTTTAGACTTAGTCATTTTTTTGTTTATGCCTTAACCATTTTATTTTGAAAATTCTTAGATATTGGATTTTAAATATTTTTTTTTTAGGATATTTTATTCTTTTCCTATATGTACCTAATGATTTTCTCATTTAAAATATCTCCTAGTGCCTAGACCCATTCAAAAAATCTTTCGACACTTAGTTGATTCTTAAAATTTGCCTGGAGCCATGTGGCACCTTTTTGCTTAGTAGGAATTAGTCATTTATTTTTAAAAGTTTCCTAGTGGGTCTCCACATCTAATTAGGTTAGTAGGATGATACCAAGTGGAAAGATCCTAGTGACTTAGATACTGATAACCATTCATACAAGTGCAAAGCCTCTAAGAAAGTGGATTAGTGAGATGCTACCAATTGGAATAATCATGATGATCAAATATCCTAGAGATGTATGTAAAAATAAGTAATGATATTAGTAATCCTTGGGAAATTATATGAATAGGATGATGCCATGTGATAAAATCTCACTATTTCATAGCCCTAGGGTGGTTAGTACAAACCTAGTAGTATTTTAGAGCTCTAAGTGAATGAGATGATTCCACATGGTTAAATATCACTTAAGTATGGAAGGAAAAATCAACATGTGCATAAATTCCCAAGATGAGTAGTAAAGGACTAAAGAAAAAATACATTTCAAGGGCCTTACAAATAAATTACACACTAGTTTCATAGTAAATAAAGCACTAGATTGAATTTGATAGCCCATATGGCTATCAAAACTATAAAAATCCAAGGAAGGATTATGAAACCAATTTGATTCACATAGTAAAATCATGGGATCAATTACTCACCAAAAAATTATTATAAAGGTGGTGTAATTAAATGTAATACTAAGTATAAACATCAAAAAAATCATGGCATGTGAATTGGGATCAATTAATGATCACATAAGATAAAGATTACCTTAAATGAGGCATGGTAATTGATTGTACAAAATCATGGGTGGTTGGTAGTTCCAATTCAAACCTAATTTATTTAAATTTCAAAAATTTATTTGAGGCATAGTCCAATTCCATAAATATTGGCCACACCTTTAATCTATCAAAGATCTTGAGCCACCTACTCAACCACATTCCATCAATCACATTGAATGTTTGTAACTTCCCCATTAATATTAATATTGATTTATTTTGAAATCCTTAGGCCTAAGAGCCTATATAAGATTAAATTTCATTATGTGATAAGGGTTGGATCCATTATAATGGAATATATTAGTGGACCAAACTATTTGGTTCTCCCTAGTTAACCTGATTGATCATTTCCATTCATGCATTTCCCTACTTTCTATATTAATTTTCTAAGCCTAGGCTATTTTTAAGTTGAGTTTGTAAGTCCATGAGTATTTTATGAATCCAAATTGACCTTTAATAGAAACATATTTAATCTAAAATCTTTGTCATTTGATATACTTGGTTGCCCATGTATTTGGTGGACTTATTTTTCTCATTTGCTCTACTACTTTGTTCTACAGACTTTTCCATCATCCTTAGCTAGAGTTGTACTAGGTTTGGCTTAACTAAGGACTAGTTTATCTATGGATTTATTTACTCAATAGAATTAGGTTGGAATACATTATAAAATGGGATCTTTATTCTCTTTCTCCCTAACCTTGCTTATTTTTATCTTTTTTATAAATCTATTAGATTAGATTAGTTTAGTTTCTGAGTTGCAATCTACTCTTAATGTTATATCTTAATTGCATGATCTTATCTTTTGCTACTTTTTAATTATTGAATCTATGAAACAAATACATATCTTTGAATCAATTGAATTTACATGCTATATATATATATATATATATATATATATATATATATATATATATATATATATATGTTAATTCCCATAGTAAATAATATCTTAATTTAAATGCATATTGAATCATCTTATTTTATTCTTGAAACTGAGACCATACATAAGGTATTTTTATCTTTTTTATTTTTATCTTTTTTTATTCTTGAAATAAATCCTTCCATTTTATAAGGTATTTATTTCAGGAATAAGGTATATAAATTGGGTTACCATACATACCAAGACTTGGTAACTGAGACCTCGGGGAAGGATTTATTCTTGAAATAAATACCTTATTTTAGGAGAGATGGGTATTAGAAAGCCCCACCTATTTTTGGATGTTGAAACACATCCCAATATATCTAGCATTAGAAGGGGGCATGAATGGTGTATTTCATAATTTTCATTTGTTTATACTAATTGCATAGTTATTTTTTAGTTTCTTAGACTATAAAACTATTTATATGAGTCTTCCAATGGCCTTAACTTGGATAGGGAGACATATTTTTGCTATGAATGTACTAGGACCTTCCTATGACTTGCCCAAGATCCCCCACAAATTTTTCAAAAGTATATCCATGGTAGGAGTTTAACTATTGAAGAACATGTTTAACATTTTTAGTAAGCCATATTAGAAAGCAAATTCAACATGAGTATATTTATTATCACCTATTCCCTCATTCACTATATCAAAAATTTTATTCTCGGAATCTTAGTCTACCACAAGAGTGCATCATGATATGGGCCATATTTGAGAATCTATTCCTTAACTAGGTTAATGTTCTCATGGATCCTTTAGTCTTGTTTTATTAGTTTTACACAATCTTTAAAGATCCTAATGAGATAAATAGTGTATTCAACCATAAATTTCATCAATTATACACTAGGATAAATGATCTTTTCCTAAAAATAGAGGATAAAATAATCAAAATATATCTCAAAACCTTGGATCATCTAAATGTCATGTTCATTAAGATGAAGCCCTTTGCTCTTGCCTTATTAGAAATAGTATACCAAGAGGATATCAATGTAGAGAAAAAATTAATGACTTGGGGTATTCATGCCCAAAATAATTTAAGTAGCATGCCTAAAAGTCAGCCCATGGAATGATATGTGCCTTTATAAAAAATCATTATGCCAACCTTCACTCAACCAAACCTCCCTATGAAAAATGAGATCCATTATTAATATTTTAATTCATATTACTTAGTTAATTATATGTATAATCAACAAACTTATTTATATAATTTTAGTGATTTAGTATATTTGTATGCCATTACAAATCAAATACCATTTATTGTAGGAGATAATTTGGAGGCAATGCACAATCTATGCTATGAAGTTTCAGAACCTAGTAAAACATCTTGATCCTATGACCTAACTATGCTACTGTGATTGAGTTAATCATGCACATTGAGGACATCCCATATTATAGGCATGATCCATTCTTTAAAGGCTATAGTAGTGGAAATAATGAATTCAAAAATGATGTACCCATAGTTGTTGAAGGTGAACTAGTAGCTAAAATTCCAATTGATAAATACTTATCTATAAAAAATGAATAAATTAACATCTCTTGTGATCATCTAGAAGAACAATTAGAGGATTTGGAGCTATTGGATGAAGGAGATGCATGTTATGAAATTGAATCATTATTTCCCTCTACTAATACATATACATCTAACAAACTAATCCAAGATGGTCAACACATCTATGGTAGTAGTTTTTCTTCCCCTTAATTTTGAGAGGAGGATGAACTTGAAAAGGATAACATTAAGCTAGATTTCTAGTGTCAAGAAGAAGTAAACCAATAAGAAAGGGGTTTTCCCTTTGAGGAGAATAAGTTTTAAAAATTCAAAAATGATGATCTTTCTCATTGGTTTAGACTCACCCCTAAAGTATTTCATAGTACTAAAAACTTCCTCTTAAAATTAAAATCAATCAAAATAATAAGTCATGATCATTATGGCCTGAATGAAGAAGTCATACAACTGGAGGTTCAAGATGGAATGACTCAATTCAAACCAAATCTCCACATATTTTGGCCACTAATGATAAATTCATTAGGTATTCAATATGTGAAGAACCTAAACCACTCCCATGACTTCTAGATGTTGAGGAAAACAAAGAGAATGCTATGTAGGTATCTATTTGCATAAAAAATTAGCCACCAAGTGACTCATCTACTAGTTGCCATCAAGAACATGCCATGTTTAGGTTTGACCTTACAATTAATTTGTTATGCATAGATACCAATCCTTATATTTCACTATAATTTAATATTTAGGATGTGATATTTTCTAAACCATATCCCTTTTATTTTTTGTAATCTAGAGACAAACCTGATGCAGAATCCCATAGTCCTAATTTGCTTGAGTTACATGAGAAGAAAATTGACAAATATATTTGGGATAGTGTTTTCAATTGTAGATGGAAATATATGTGTAATCATGTTTCCATTTTCCCTTCTAAAAATCCTAATAAATCTAGTGTATAACTAAATTATAGCATGCATTTACTTGAGAACCTCTATAAATAATTTCTCTTTTCCTTTTTGTTCATTTTTTGCTTTTTCCTACTTGTCCCTTTTTGTTCATTTTTATATTTTATTTAGTCCTTCTATTTTTTTCTTAAGGTCCCCTTGTTAATCAAAAATAAATAAATGAGAGGCTATTGCAAAAGTAACATATGTGGTACTTAAAGAGACTAATTGTAAAATTTTGCTTGAAAATATAATGTGAACCATTGTTGTTGTTTTGTTCATTTCTTGAATTTCAAAGGCTAATGATTCTTAATGAAACTTGTGAATTTAGAAAATTTTCTTATTTTAAGTTATCTAATGTACTTAATAAATTATTAAAGAAAAATACAAAATTTCTTCAATTTTGATTTGTATTGAGTCATTGAGAACTTGTTGATTTATTTTAACCCGTGGATTGGTCCCTAATCATTTATGGATGAAAATTCACAATATCCTTTCAAAAGAATTGAGATAATATGTAAAATATAAAATTTTCCTCAGAAGGTTAATCTTGGAAAACTCCACCATAGCCTTTGTGACCTAGTTGGTAGTGGATAAAGGACTTCATAAGTGACCAAAGGTATCTTTATCATGGCTATAAATACATGATTAGTAGTAGAACAATGCCAACATCACTTCCCCCTAAGATAAATATAAAAATATATTTACTTCATTAGTTTTGGCCTTATGCAAATATTAATTACTATATGTGATTAGAAAAAAATTAATAAATCACTTAATCACACACTTAGATGGTATTTGGAAGGATTATAACTTAGTATGTCACTTATTCCCATAGAATTTAGTGTCTTTAAATTCTAGTTTGTTTTGGGTAATTATTTGCAGCTAATATTTTTTTTCTTATGAAATAAGAGATTCTAGATTCTTTAAATACTCAAGAGTTGTCATATATTGTTTCTTACACAACACACCCTATTTCCAAACTAAAAATCATGGACCCTCTTTTTTGTTTTGGAGTTTGGTCTTATACCTTAAGGATTTCTTTGTGGTTACTTATTTAAATCATCTTTCTTGAGATTCCAATCCTAGATGTGAAGATTTAAAATATGAATGTGCTTCTTTTATTTAACTAAGTATGGATAATAATATAATAATCATAAATGCTTAGTATAATTCACATCTAGGATACATTAATTTTAATGTCTAAATTTGCATAAATCTACTAAGTCTTAATCTATTTGTTTGCTTTTGTTTTGAAACATAGTTAAAGCTTCTTTTTAAACCATTTCACCTTAAGTTTATGAAAATTATTTGATTATTTTTGTGTTTATTACTCATTTCCCTAAGTAATTTGATCCATTTTTATTATCATTTTTATCTAAATGACTAAATGTTTTTAAGGTTTTAATTTTTAACTTAGTCACTTTTCTAAAAAATCAGTTGAATTGGCTTTAGGTTCAAGCAAAATAACTAAGTCTATGCATCACTTCATTATATAAGTAGTCATTTTTTTGATTTTTTGTCTTAACTATTTTATTTTTAAAATTATTATCTATTGGATTTTAAATCAAAGTTGTTGATTGGGCTCTTTTATTATTTATCCATAGATACTATTGGCCATATTTGACCCCAAGTCAAACTGGTCACCCCTATATATATTGAACTTATCATGGTCTTATGATGTGGTCATGTCATACCATATATTGTTCTTATATTCTTCATATAACCTTATTATAATGGTTTAAGGTTAGTTTGGAGAAGTAAAAGTAAAGTCATGTTGTGGTCATATAGTGGTTTAGGCATGTCATGGAGGGATAGGGCATGGTAAATTTGTGTCATAGGTTATTATGGGTTTATTAACATAATTTTATGTATTAAACATATTATCACAACATTTCATGATGTTTTGAAAAGTTTGAGGTTCATTTGCTAGATCTAAGGTGTTGAAAATGCAAGAAAATGTGACTTTTGGCTAACTTTAAGTGTGTCAAAGTTACCCTAAAGGAAACATCCATACTAAACACATTCCAAGATCCTTAGAGTATTTAATCAACTATCACACCTATTATAGGAATCAAAACAAAGCCATATTATTGATTTTAAATGTCATCTTGAGGAGTTAAAGAAGTTATATGGACTTATTGAAGTCATGTGCAAGTGAAAACTTTTTATAGGTGTCCTTTCATCTCCTATAGGTCATAAAAAATATTTTAATAAAGTTTAAAATCCAATTTTTTTAGAAAAACACTTATCTCTCCCATCATCCCATTCATAAGCTAGTGAAGGCCAAAATCAATTTGATGGTACATGCCATAAAAGTAGAGTTGGGGGATGATATTTTGGAAAAATTTTGTGACCCTTATAGGACTCAAATTTGTAACATTGGTAATTATATTTATAATCTTAGATTTATGAACAATTAATAAGAATCCAAGCTAATTTTTGAGAGCTTAAAACAACATAGGATGAGTTTGATGTGACTTCAGTGCAAAAAGTGAATTCATGGTTTTATGAAACTAGTTATAATGGGGTCTCATATGTCTCTATATGCCTCACACATTCATTCATCATGGTCACATATGTAAATGGCCTTTGGAAAATAAAAGTGACTCTCATGCATAATTTGAAATGAGTGGAAATCTTTATATGGTTCTAATTTATCTATATGTTTTGATTCACTTTAATGGTTCTTATTTTCCTATAATCTCTTATAAACCCATAGATGGATTCTTGGTCACTTATATATTTTGTATGAGTTCAAACTGGTCACATTTCTTCATTCACCATCTTAAAATATGTTGTGTGTTTACATAAGTAGGTTGATTTAAGAGGTTTAAGTATGTGTTTCCAAGAAATTTGGAGTTTTGAATTTATGTTTGATATTTTTATGCATTGGAAATAATGGTCTTTCAATCCTAGTGACCATGTTACACTTTCCAAGTTTTCAAAACATACAAGGTTGTTACATAATCACCTACATATTTGTAGGTCTATCACTCAATGGAAATCCATGGTTTCAAAAATGATGAAATTTTCCCAAGAATGAAACAATGTAATGGTTCATTTTTAAAATGGTCATAGACATATAAAGAGTTCCAATGCATAGTTGAATGACAAGCTAATTGCCTAAGACAATCACCTACAAGACTGTGTGTGAGATAGTCGATACAAAGTATAAAAGGTGATTTGAATATGAAATGGACTTGTTAATGTATTTATAATTAGTTATCTATGATAATTTTAACACTTTAGGATATTATGGTGTAGTGGAAAAGATCTAATCCAAAACTACATAGTCAAACTACCTAATTGACACTTACAACCATTTAAAGTTGAAATGGGCCTCGAACAGTCATATTCATGAGGTTTGAAGGACTTTAGAACCTTTAAAAATGTATTAATACACCATAAAAACATGATATAGATTAATTAGAGGTTTTAAAGGTGATAACTAATATCTAAGAGCCTCAAGCATAGTCAAAACTCAAAACTTCCAAATGGCCACCTACATTCAATTTGAGGAAGGATGATGGTAAGGTCAGGAGTTTAAAGAATTTAAAGTAAATTTTAAGGAATAAATAACATGATAATTGAATGGGGGAACTTAGGGAGTGATAATAAAAAGTGATGAAAATAAAACACATTCAAACTCCAATGAATACCTACATCCAACCACCAGTTGAGAAGAGATTATGTCTTAATAGTGGATAATGATGAAAGAACATAAGTTTTATGGGATTTTAATAAGGTATTGAGTTAGTTAATATATTTATTAAAATTTGAGACTTTTAATGTTGAATTTAGGCTTCTAAAACACCAAGAAAAGAGTAACCATAGTCTTAGAACACCTATAGGTAGTTAGCCACATGTAGATTTTCTTGAGTGACTCAAGGTCTCTAAAAGTATTGAGATAGTATTTTGTGTGATATAAAAGAGATAAAATATCATAATTAAAAAATATCAAGAGATTATAAATAGAGATATTGAGGAGGAAAAAGGTCAAAATAGAGCTATTAAACTCTACATACATACAATCATGTTTGCCTTTTCATAAGAGATTTGCTTGGTTTGAAATAAGATCAAGGATTTTCAAGAGATCTAAGTAAAATAAGGTAATTTATCATGGTTGGTTTCATGTGGTTAATACTTCATGAAGAGCTTAGACTCAAGCTTGAATGGAAACCTAGGGATACCTGGCACAAGCCTAGTCATAACACAGGTCTGCCTTGCTAGGTGAAGTTTCCCACTTGAAAGGTTGAGTATTGTGGGAGATTTAAGATAATTTATCATTATTAATTCATATATCCTTTAATTTTCATTTGAATAAACAAATACTAGAACATTGAAACTCTATTTGCTTAGTTAGGGTAAACAACATGATTGTTTACTTATTCTTGAGATGTTTTGCTTGTTTGGAGAAGTGGTATAAGAGAGAGTTAAATAATAGATAGATGCTGAAATTTTCATCTCAAATTATCATACTCAAGCACTAAGTGAAACATAGTTTAACATAACCTATTATAAATCCTCAAATAGTAATGAATGCATGCACGGGCCTATTGGGCAATCAATCATAGAAAGTCTTGAAGAGTGGTTAAGTGGAGTGATTTGATATAATTGGAGACATTAATATATGGTTAAGAATATTCATAAAAATTACATAAGAACTCAAATTTTTTATAGTGAAGGAAAATGGTTGAACAAGGTCCCTTAGGGTATGAAATCAATTTAATCCAAGAACCCTAGGCATAGAATAATGGCATAAGAAGAGATATTGATGAAGAAATTTAGAAATGGAATCATTAAAAAAGGTATAATTAGACATATTATACATTTTTATATCATTTTTACTCAAACCAAACTTAGTAACATGCACCTATAGACTTCATTTTGCTCAGGCCTCTCAAAAAGGCTACTGCTAGCTCGAGAGGCTAGTTTGCTTTGCTTGGTATAGAAAACACATGCTGCATGGGAAAATTATATTATAGGGTAATTTTAATACCTATTTTACTTTATTTTTTTGGAATTATTTGGAGGATTTAGGCCTCAATATTTAAGAACCATCCTTAAGAAGTTGAAGCACTTTTAGGTTGCCTAAGAGAACCATAAGGACCTAATGAGAGAGAAATGAGATTTCATGCCTCAAAATGAATTAAAAAAAATTTAAACCACTTATAACATGTTTAAGACTCCCCTAATAATAATTCCATGCCATTTTTTGGTATAAAAACATACACAATTATATAGATTATGGATAAAAGACTAATTTTTGCTATTTTATAGGTCTATACAAACTGTCAGATCTTCAAAATTGGTATGAAGGACAATGAAAATGTTTTATAATTTAATAACATATTTTGTTATGGTTTTTCACATGTGGGGATCATACATAATCATTTTTCATTCTCTTGGCAGGGAGGCCTAATTAAGGCCTAATTAAGAGAGAGAAAGGGAAAAAATAGATATCTCCATTCATTCTCAAAGCATGAAATTGAACCTAGAGATATAAGGCCATACTAGGTACTATAATATTACATAATATTCTCAACATACTCTATAATTTTCTCCACACAAAGTGGTTTTAATCATTTTATGGCTACAAGGAATGAGGCCTATTTGAGGCTTTTGGTAGAAAAAAAATTGTTGGGGCTAGTTTGATACCTAAAAATGGATTATTTTAGGTCAAATTTAGTGTGATTAGGCCATAAATGAAGTTTTTATGAGCTTAATAAGATAAATCAAAGTTTTTAAACTTGTGTGCCAAATAGGCCCAAGGAGATGAAGAGTCCTCTAGACACCTTGTAAGGGAAAGAGATCATGTGTCAAAGAGAACACACTAGATTCAGTTGAAAACTATCAAGATTAGAGAAAATAGGTAGGAAAAATTGATCTGACCATCAATAAAGTGACTTATCCTTTAACATTTCAAGATAAAGGGGAGTTTCAAGAAGCTAGTTAAGGTGTCAAACAAACATTTCAACTCCCACACCACTTAGAGAGTTAAATCATCTTCAAAGGAGCTACACATGGAATCCTAAACCTATTAAATTAGTTACATAACTCCTCTTATTGTAACTCACAATGACACTTATTTACCTTCTCTCTCATATTCCCTTCTTCTCCTCTCTCTCACTTTCTCTATATAAGTAAACACTTTTATCTTGAAATGTATCCACCACCTAAGTATGGATAATCCATACTCATTTTTAGACTTTTATCAATAAATAATGATCTAGTTTACCTTATCCATGAGTTTTTTCAATGTGTTTGTTAACTAGTTGATCTTGTTAAGTGATATATTATCTTCCTTAGCATGTTGTCCTTGTTTGCACTCATATTAAACTTTGAAAGTCTATTGTAGGTGTTTTGAAGTTTTATAATGAAGTGTTTAATTATTTAGTGACTTTTATCTCCTCTAGTTTCATGTCATGATCTTTTGTTTAGTCCTCCTAACTTAAGTTTGCTTCACAAACCTCCATGAGAAATACTAATGCAAGAGGAAGATTTGGATTAGTGTATGTGTAGGTTAGGCTTGTGTTTAAAGTGTAATTGAAATTTATTGGTAGTTTTGAGGTTAAAATTAATGCATCACCCCATTAGGATAGGCTTACTTTATATTATCTCTCTCTTTTTTCATCCAAATGAGCTAGTAGTATAAGTGATGAGCTTTAATAAACAAACAAAGGGAGCTATCACTTTAATCTATAGCTTTAATTCTCTTATATGAAACCCATAGGCCTAGGCTTAATCCCATGTTTTAATCAATTTGGATAAGGCTTGAGCTAACTCTCCAAGGGTGCAAAATTGAGTGTTAACAGTTTTGACACACCTAAAAGGACCAAGGTCCAAAAGAGTGGAAGAATTCTTAGTGTGTTCTTATACCTATCAGGATTTGGAGAAACTCATCAAACACCAATGGTGACTTCAAATTAAATTAGCTAGTTCTAAGTAGCCTAGGTAATTATTATGAAAATAATTTTCTAATATTTTATGTTTTCACTTGACTAATGAAGTTGGGATGGTTGGATATGATGAGAGATTCTACTACACACCTCCCTACTAACTTTTTCATAACCCTGATTATGTGTTTCAACAACCCTATCAAGATTATTATCATCCTTATGAGTGATGGTAGTCCTATGGTCAACCTACCCTCCTTTCATATGACCACAATGTTGTTGAGCATCCTTATGAAAAAACCTAATAAGAAGAGTATCAACAAGATTATAAAAAATAATATCAAGAGGATTATCAATAAGAGTACTAAGAAGTGTCTCCCTATCATCCTCAATATGATTCATATCAGCCTTATGATCCATATCAACCTCAACATGAATGATAAATGAAATGATGCCTTTGATTTGGAAGCAATATATAAGGCATTATATGCTCAAGTTAGGCAAATAAATAAACAATTTATAGATAATAAAATCCCTACTATTCCCCTCCTCCTCATATTTCAATTCCACCTTAGGCCAAATCCTTGTTTTCACTCATGCCAAATGTGCTAAAATCATAAAAAGTGATGATAAATGGGATAAGGAATGTGGTGTGATCCCTATTCATCTCATAGATAATTTGAGGAAGTTAATTCAATTCTTTATGATTAAGTAGATCTTAGTTGAAGAGGAATCCCACTATGTCATCAATAATGATTTACATGAAATGAGACATTATATCCAATGGTGGGTAGATAGATTAGAGAGGTCAAAAATTCAAGTAGTTGAATATAATTTTGCAACCATTGAAGAGCCTCAATAGGGCTATGAGGAAGGTGAAAATCTTGTTAAATAATATATCTCTTCCATTATTCAAACCAACTTGTCATCTCCCCAAGAGTTTATTCAAGAAACCTCTATTCTTAATCCCATTCATGAGCCATCCATTACACCTCATACTCCTCCAACCCATGAACCTTCCTATCACTCTCCCACCTCATCCCTTATTTAAGGAGAACCAATCCTATGTGAGATAAGTGAGGAAGATTAAACTAAATTTTCAACTTATAAAAAAGATGATTCAAGTGTCAATGATGAAGAGTTCACTATAGGCACTCCTCTTAGTGAAGATAAGCACAATTCAATCTTATCAAGTGAATAAATAGATGATATAAATCATTTATAGCTTCCAATGAAGATATTGATCAAGATATGGAAGAGAATGTATTTGAAAAGGACATCACATCAATTGAGTTCTTTGAGTCTTATGATCATGATGAACAGGTTGAATCTAAAAATATAATAGAAGATGGATTTGCTGTTACTTTCATAGAATGAGATGACTTATGGCATAAGTTCAATGAGATATGTGAAGAGTTTGAGTCTCTTCAAAATATTACACCTTTTGTTGGTCAATTTGAAGACATTCTTTTAGATATTACCTCTTGAAGGATAATATGATAACTTTCAAAGTACTAAACTTGTGCAAGTTACATCCATCCTTAACGTTAAAGACTCTTCAATCAAGAAAGTTGAATTTGATGAAGTGCTAAATGACCAAGAAGATGAGTTTGAAGAGGTTATGGTTATTGAAGATAAAGAAGGAAAAGATGATTGGTAATAACATATTGAACTTCTCCAAGAGCTTAAAGGGATTTACAAAGCTAAAGGTCATGTGCATAAGGAGGTTAAAAAAGGTGTCCTCATTGAAGACAATGATGAGGATTGGATTTAGTATTCTAAGATCTTTGAAGATCCTGATGAGCTTGTAATAGTTGCAGAGAAGTTTGATGCCATTCAAGATGCCATGAAGGACAAGGAAGCGTGATTAGATGAGGCATCATTAGACAAATTGGTAGTTGAAGAACATCATGAGAAGATTTTTGAAGTGAAATAAGAGTTGACCTTCATAGGTGACATATTTAAAATTGTCATTATTGAAATTGATATCATGTCAAGAAGATTAGAAAGCATAATAGACTTGAAGGCATCAAGATCAAGGCCCAAGGGATAACTTGATTTATATCATCCTTAATCTCATAGAGAAATGGGTTGTATAAGCTTCCCCTTTGATCTAGGAGAAGAAATTTTATTTTAGGTTAGTTTGTATATAGTTTAGTTTTCTTATGTTGTTTTTGTGTTCCCTGAGTGTTTTATATCACATGTGTGTGTCTTGCTTTGTTTTATGTGCCTTGTCTTTATTTTATGTGTTGTGAAGGTCAATCAATTTGTTGCGTCATTTTCAAATTCCATTCAAGTCTAAAAATAAGTGTAAAATACATTTAGGTATTATAAATGATCTCCCTAAGGTGGCCAAGAGTGTCCATAAGTTGATATGTATGGATGGTTCTCAATGACAGTGTGCTTTAGTGATCATGCATGGACCCTACTATGTTTATTTGATTAGGAAAAGTAATGTATGTTAGTGATGTTTTAACCATGTTTGAGTGGTAATATTAGGGGTCAATAGTTCTTATTATACGTGTGAAACTAAAAGGAATCATTTAGAATAGTCTTGTGAAGGTCTAGGTTATCCTAGTTATCTTGGTAGAATTTCTTGAGGAAGCATATTGATGACATCAACATTCACATGTGTGAAGGTGTAAAAATAAAGTGGTCACATGGATTTGTTTAGGTTTATGAATTAATCATGTGTTTCAATTTTTAAATTATTAAAATGATGTCTATCAAAATTTATGGTGGTTTAAAGTTTCTCTCCCATGCCAATTTCACTAGTTTCCACAGTCATATTTGCATTAAAAAGTGACCGTTGGAATTCAAATATTTGAATTTACAAAGGAAAACCAATCTAAAATATTTTATTAATAAATTTTGATAATGGATAAATTTGATGGTGGTATAAAATTAAAATTTTTGTAAAAATTCAAGGTCAATCTAGAAAAAAAGATTTGGAGGTTTAACTGGTCATACACTTGCATTTATTATTGTTCAAATTTGATTAAGGGTTTGACTTTCTTCTACAAATGAACCAACAAGGATGTTTGATTTTTTATTGTTAGTGTTTTGATGTTTCATTCTAAATTATCTATTCAAAAGTTTTTTAGACTCACTAGGGATAATATACATGGATTTTTGAGGTTTGACTAATCCATCTTCAGTATGAACAATTACTTACAAGTTTATTTTTTATTCATTCATGGTGTTTTCATGTACAAGGAAAATGATTGATAGGTTTTGCATATTTATAGGTGTTTAGTGATGAATTTAATAACTTGGTGGTGTCTTAGGGGTCATATGGTGAGGACCTATGTGATTTGAAATGGTCTAATATTCTTAGTTTTTCTCGATGAAGTGTTAAAGAGTTGAATAGGTCTCCATGGACATAAAAGGGCTTATTAGGCCTAATTGAAAGGTGTTGTTACTTAACGGTGATCTATAAAATATATGGATGACCTATGGAGTTGGAGTTTATATTATTCTAAGTGTGATATAATCTTTAATGGTTAAGGTATGTCTTATGGCCAACCAAAAAGGTGGTAATCATGAAGGCTCTATAAAGAGTATAATCAAAGATGAAGGTTTCAAGAGTTGCCAAGAAAATAAAAGAGAATTATAAGTGTGATTGGTTGATATACTAAATAAAATATCAACGTGAGGAATATGTGTGTGATCTAGTGGTAATATTTATGATGTTATAATAATGTTCTTGTAGGATTGAAGATTGAGGATAAGAAAAGAAGTGTAGAGTGATCCAAAAGGTTATTTTGGATGCATTTCTTGTGTGTGAAGACTTGAGAGAGTGTGAAGGGTTGAAGATAATTTATATTCATTATTTCTCCATCATATTAGAAGTTAATCATAGTTCTAAAGGTATTAATATTAGATGTGTTGTGTGGGTTCTCAACAACTAAGACAAGTGGGTGCGTGTTTATGCTTATGGGTTGGTGCTCCTTGTGAAATATGTGATTCACTAAAGTCTCTTGTTTGTAAATATCTTAGAGGATTATTCCACTTGTTTTTAGACTTGAGAGTGGGGTTTATCCCCCATGAGGGCTTACCACATAATTAATGTGTTATGTGCTTTGATCTTGCATAGTTTCCTTTGTTCATTATAATAACTAGTTTATATGATTCATGAATTCTTATGTTGAGTGGATAAGAGTTTAAATTTTTAGAATTGGTATTTGAATTTCTTCCATCACTGATTCACCCCAAGTCTTAGTGAGTGTACCTCTAACAATTGGTATTAGAGCCACACCTTCTTTATGAGTTTAACCACTTGAAGGTGATCAAAGGTACAATGGGTAGTCATAAAACGCAAGGTGGTTTCTCTAATAAGCATGCACCACTATTCAATGGTTCCAACTATGATTTTTGGAGTTCAAAGATGAAGACCTACATCATGTCTCCAAGTTTTGACATGTGGTAATCTATTATGGATGGGTATTCTATACCCCTTACTCCAACTAGTACAATAGATAAGAAGTTAAGTGAAAATAATTATAAAGATATGAATGTTATAATTTGTGGTCTATAATAGGTTGACTTAACCAAGATAATCCATTATAAATCTACCAAATAAATATATGATAAATTACAGGTCATGTATGAATGGATTCAAAGGTGAAGTCATGACCTGGACAATAATTCGGATAATAATTTGGATGATGGGTCCACCCCATTTGATGGCGGAACTTCCAGGAGCCATAACTTTTGCACTGTAGCTCCAATTGACTCGCCGTTTGAACCGTTGGAAAGCTAATAATGAGGAGAATGTCGTGAGATGGATGAGCTTAACTCGATGAAGTTTGACCCCCTAAAACCCAACAGAAGTGTCCCAAATTTCAATTTTATTAGTCCAGTCTAAAAATAGTAAGTTTCTAAAAATAGTAATTCCTCGAATTCTGTATTGTTGTAAATCATGGAAGTCGAACCAATTCATCTCCCTCAAGATTGGTGACCTTCCACATCCTCCCCACACCTTCAAAACATGTATAAATGAATATGTAACCTGAAATGGAAATTATACATCTCTTCTCAGAGATAAGCATATGTTTGGGTCTGCAATTTTGATAAATAAAACATCTCTTTTCAGAGATAGCATTATTTGAATTGTGTTATTCTTATTTCTTTGAATTATTTCAGCCAAATCTTTTTGAGTTTTGGATCAAGTCAGCTAATATATAGACCTACTAAAGACAATTTGAGGGCCTCAAAATCAAGGAAGAAGATACTATGGCATCCTATATTCTAAGGTTTAATGAGGTGGTGAACATGATTATAGGTCTTGGAAAGGATATTGAAGAAGATACTATAGTATGGAAAGTATTAAGGTCTCTCACTTTTGAATTTGATTAAAAAAAATTATTGTAGAAGAAAGTCATGATCTCACCAAAATGAAAATTTATGAATTATATGGCATTCTTACTACCTATGAGATGAGAGCTAATGATGACAAACCATCAAAGAAGGAACCAGCCTTCAAGTTTATTAAGGAGACAAGGCAAGAAGAGCAAGTTAAGTCTTGAAGACTTTGATCTTAATAAAGATCAAATAAAAGCCTTGATTGTAAGAAAATTGAATATATGATTAGGTATATATGAAGGGAAGCTTCCTTATAAATGTTTTCATGTGATAATGCTGGTAATTTTTCATCTAAGTACCCAAATAGAGGTAAGTTTGAACACAAAGAAGCTCATAAGGAATTTCATGAGGATGAGCACAAGAAATGTAAGGGTCTTAGTAAGTAAAAAAAGCTATTCAATAGAATAAATGGCAAGGAGGTCATATAAAGGTAGTAAGATCCTTTAGCATGAAGAAGATAGTAACTCATATGCTAAAGAAGAATGAAAAACAACAAATATTGATGATTCATCTCATGATGAGTATAAGGTGACACTATTCATGGCTCTTAAAAATTATGAAGGTGAATTTTCTTTGGGAAGAGATTTATTTGGTGGAGATAACTTAGAGGAAGAAGATGAATAAGTCAATTATGAAGATAAACATATGAATACCTTGGAAGATTTGAATCATATACAAAGCAAGAATAGAAAACAAGCATCCTTGATCAAGCCCTATGAAGAGAAAATTGGGTTCTTTAAAGAAAGGATGAGAAATGAAGTCAAGTTGTATTATCATATCACTCAACATCTTGAAACTCATGTTTTTACCCTTGATGAAGAGGTAAAGAGTAAGGATGAATAATGTGTCAAATATAAATCAGAGATGGAGTCGTTATAGGAAAAACTAGATCAAGTCATGATTAAGCCTAAAAAAAATCAAAAATTTGAGAAAAGTATAGTTGATCTTAATGACCTATTGATTAGTTAAAAGGTCTAAAATTTCAAGTCAAGCCTAGGGTTCCTTGAAGATGTTTAAAAGGATAATAATATTGAGAAGACAATGATTATATATTAGAAGACTAATCATGTTAATGAGAGTGCTAGTAAAGATAAGAAGAATGTCAATAAGAATAAAAATTAGAACTTCAAAATATACAATAATTCAAATCAAATAAAGTAACCCAATGTAAGAAGGTATGATAACTCCTTCAATGGATATTATTTTTCTTGTCATTATTTTGGTCATAAGATCATTGATTACAAAAGAAAATCTCTTAGTAAGATATTTGCATGTAATTATGAGCAAGAAAATGACAAGGATGAATAATATCAACACTCAAGACATTCAATAGGTCCTCAAGGAAAGCATGACATATTTTGCTACAGGTGTTAAGGGATTTGGCATATTGTAAGTTTTTGCAATGCCTTCATTAGGAGACCAAATGATTAGATACATGAATGGGATAATCAAACTTCAAGGAGTCATCATGTAGCCCATACACAAGGTATGTAAAATTAGAGAAACTTCATTTATTTAAAATTCCAAGAGAGAGGTCACATAGTAAGTTTTTATATGAATGATCATAATTCTACTTCAAATAATGTCAATCCCAAAATGAAGAAAAGGAGACATAACAAATGGAGACTCAAGGAGGAGAATGAAAAGTAGGTTAAAACTAAATTGTCTCTCATGATAAAACAAGGTACAATTTTAAGTGTCAATGAGCAAGCCATATCTACCCAAAAAGAGAAGAAGATAAAATAAGATTTTGAGTCAAAAGGAAAGAATGAAGTTAAGAACCCATTCAAAGTCAATTTGATGATGAGGTAGGACTACAAGCCAAGTGAGAGCATGGACATGTGGGAGTCTCATAAGTTTTCAGACCTTTGGTCTCTTTATGACATATGGGTGTCTCTACCTATGGTTCTTAGGAGACATATTTCATATGTAGAAGCAAGAGTGTGTTCTCTAGATGATACACAAAGTGTTAAATTTTTTACAAAGCTATGTAGAGTTGGTTGATTAGTATTTAAGGCCCATGCCATTATGGTATATAATAGATTATATTATGTTTCCAAGCCTTGTGTTGATAATATAAGGTCATTAGCTAAGGGGGATCAATAATTTCATGAGCTTGATCTAAAGGTTTGTGTTGAAAAGCTTCAAGAAATATGTTCAGGAACATTGGTCCTAAAGGTAACTTTTAGTCAAATTTTGATGCTTGGTTTAGAAGGAAAAATCATGAAATTTGACTGTAAGGTTGATATGGAGTGTGGAGAGGACTTGTAAAATTTTATTCCATGGGTTCAAATGTGCTCAGTTGGTCAAAAGAGTCATTCATGACCATTTGTTTAATTTGACCATTTTTCATAGTGTTCATTACCTAGTGTGTGTTCATCATGAAAAATTGATGCATTTGAGGTCTATGAATATAATAAATGGTGGATGATAGTTGTATTTGATGTTTCAATGTGAAAAAAGTGTTAAGTATATGTTAGAAGGCTTCCATGATTAGTTAAAGGTGTTTTGGCATAGTGACATGGGTATACATAGGGTTTCTATACATAGTATGACTGGTTCTAGGTGATAAGTGAAGATTCATGAGTGTTCAAGAATAAAAATGTGTGTTTATATCATACAAGTATGCTCTAGGTGTTTTCAAGGTTTGAAGTTATTTTAATGGAAAGTTAAATAATTTTAAAGGATCTCAGGTATGATAGTCCTTCTTTAAGGGCTAGCAGGTCAAAAACCATTTCATGGTTATATGGGTTCCCCAATGATTCAAACTTCAAAAATTGGTTCATAATTATTTATTATTAACCTCCAAGTGTGAGAGAAGTTTTAGGATCTACTGTTGATCAGAAGGTGGTAAGTTGACCCTTTTTATTTTTGATGCCCTAAGTTTTACACCATATGGGTTAGTGACCTTACTAAAGGTGTTTAATTTTGAGGCTACTTAATATACTGAAATGGATAAAAGGATGTTCAAAAATTTCTTTCTAGTAATTTTTAAGTGTATAGTTTAACCTATGGTTGAGCTTTTATACAAATGGAGGGCTAATTGACAAGACAATTTGTGAAGGAGCTATGGTTCATAGGAAGATTTGGATGATGGTTCTTGTAATGCATTATGGGGAATATGAGTGTGAATAAAATATTAAATTTAAATTCATAATGATGTATACATAGAAATTTATTGGTTTTGTAAGGTTTAGGTAGGGCTACTAAGCCTCTATGTAAGGCTAGTGTGAAGAAGAGTGATTTTTGGTCATTTTATTCAAAATGGTATGGATGTCATTTAATATGTTACTAAGTTGGATTTATGAATCATATATGTTTTATAAAGATCTTGAATGTCTAATATTCATTCTATGGGTTCTTTGTGTGAGGAAATTTGAAGGTAACTATGAAATTTCATCATGGTTGGAGATGGTCTGAAGGTGCTCAAGTGGTTACTAATATTATATGACTTAGGGGGAGTACATATTAGTTTTCTCAAGGTGTGATCACTCCTATTTTCTTGATATTGGTCATTTCTTGTTCATATAGCAATGGATGGTAAAAGAAGAGTGTTGTCAATGAGAAAGATTGAGGTAGTCATGGTGAGAAATGGAATGCACAGTGATAGAGGGAGTTTATATAATCTATAAAAGGAGATACCTTATTCATGTTGGATTTTAAAACATTTACAGGTCCTCTGGATAAGCAGGTAATCCCACTTTGTCATTGTGTCAAAGGGGGAGAAAGTGTTTGTAAAGGAAGAAAAAGTATGTGCATATTTTTATTATTGGCTTTGAAAACATTTAAAATTGTTGACATCAATTAAAAATGGGTATATTGTTGAGGTGTTTTCAATGATGTCCATAAGGTGGCCAAGAGTGTCCATGAATTGATATGTATGCATGGTTCTCAATGACAAAGTGTCCTTGGTTAGGTAAGGTAATGGATATTGGTGATCTGTTGACCATGTTTTAGGGGTCATATGAGGGGTTAATAGTGCTTATAATACTTGTGGAAGTGAAATGAATCCATTGGAATAGTCTTGTGAAGGTATAGGTAATCCTAGTCATCTTGGCAGAATTTCTTGAGTAAGTAGATTGATGATGTCAAAATTCATGTGTGAAGGTGTAAAAATAAAGTGGTCACATGGGTTTATTTAGGCTTGTGCCTAATCATCTGTTTAAATTTTTAGGTCTTGAAATGATGTATATCAAAATTTATGGTGGTTCAAAGTTGCTCTCCTAGGTAGATTTCACTAGTTTCCATAGTTGAATTTGCATTAAAAAGTGACCATTGGAATTCTAATATTTGAATTTACAAAGGAAAACTAGTCTGTAATATTTTGTTTATAAATTTTGATAATGGATGGATTTTATAGTGGTATAAAAATTCAAGATCAATCTAGGAAAAATTATTTGGAGGTTTGATTGGTCATAAATTTTCATTTTCATGGTTCAAAGTTGACTGAGGGTTTGACTTTCTTCTACAAGTGACCCATGAAGGATGTTTGACATTTTCTTAGTGTTTCAATGTTTAATGGTGAATTATCTATTGGAAAGTTTTGTATACTCCCTAAGGATTATTTTTATGGATTATTTAGGTTTGACCAATCCATCTTCAGTATGAATAATTGCTTACAAGTTGATTTTGTGTTCATTCATGGTGTTTTCATGTACAAGGCAATTGATTGATAGGTTTTGCATATAAAAAGGTGTGTAGTGATGAATGTAATCAATTTATAATATCTTATGGGTCATATGACAATGTTTTATGTTCTTTTATGTGGTCTTGTATTCCTATTTTTTCTCAATTAAGTGTTAAAGAGTTAAATAAGTCTCCATGGACCTAAAAGGGCTTCTTAGGCCTAATCGAAAGGTGTTTCTTATTAAGGGTGATATGTCAAATATATAGATGACATATGGATGTGGATTTTATCTTATTATAAGTGTGATATAATCCTTAAGGGATAATGTATTTCTTATGGCCAACTAAGAAGGTGGTAATCATGAAGGCTCTATATAGAGTATAATCAAAGATGAAGGTTGTTAGAGTTCACAAACAAAAAAAAGAGAAGTGTAAGTGTTATTGGTGGATGGATTGAAGAATATATGAGTGTTATTAATATTTGTGAGACATATTGGTCATATTTGTAATGTTATAATATGTTTCTTGTAGGATTTAATATTGAGGATGAGCGAAGAAGTGTAGAGTGATGCAAAAGGTTATATTGGATGCATTTCTTGTGTGTGAAGGCTTGAGTGAGTGTGAAGTGTTGAATAGAATTGATATTTATTATTTTTACATTATATTCTAAGGTCATTAGAGTTACAGAGGTTTTAATATCATAGGTGTTGTGTGGGTGCTCAACATCTAGGATAAGTGGGTGCTTGTTCATGCTTAGGGGTTGGTGCTCTTTGTGAAGTGAGTGCTTCACTAAAGTCTCTTGTTTTAAAATATATTATAGGACTATAGTACACTTATTTGTATAATTTATATATATTTTTATCCCCCATGAGGTTTTCACACATAATTCATGTGTTATGTGTTTTAATCTTTCATAGTTTACTTTGTTCATTGTAATAACTATTTTATATGCTTCATGAGTTCTTATGTTGAGTGGACACGAGATTGAAGTTTTGAAATTGGAATTGAATTTATTTCATCACTAATTCACCCCCCCCCCCAATATTATTTATTATATCTCTAATAAGAGACTCTATTTCCCAATAGACATGCAAGGCTACTAGTCTTATTAGCATTGTAGGCATGATACCCTTGTGAATCACTAAAAATAACCAAATTTGAGCCCAAGTCAAATTTGTCAACCCATATATATTTAAAACTTGTAATGGCATTGTTATGTGGTCATGTCATATCGTATATGATCCTTAGAGTCTTCATATAAACTTTCTAGCATGGTTTAAGGTTAGTTTAAAGAAGTTAAGGTAAAGCCATATTGTAGTCATATAGTAGTTTAGGCATGTCATGGAAAGATAATGCATGGTTAAGTTTTTTAATAGGTGATTATGGGTTTATTAATGTCATTTTATGTCTTAAAAATCTTATAATAACATTTATTGATATTTTGAAAATTTGGAGGTTCATTTGTTAGCTCTAAGGTGTTGAATATGCATGAAAATGTGATTTTTGTCTAATTTTATGTGTTAAAGTTACCCTAAAGGAAAAATATATAATACACACTTTCCAATATCCTTGGAGTAGCTGCTCAACTATCAATCCTATCATAGGAATCTAAACAAAGTTAGATTCTTGATTTTTAATGCCATCTTGAGGAGTTAAGGAAGTTGTACAGACTTGTTGAAGTCATGTTAAAGTGAAAATGTTTCATAAGTGTCATTTCATACTCTATAGGCCATAAAAAAAAATTATTAATTTTAATATCCAAAATTTTAAGAAAAAAACTTATCTTTTCCATCATCCTATTCACAAGCTAGTGAAGGCTAAAATCTATCAGATGGTACAAGTCATATAGGTAGATTTAGGGATTGATATTTTCTAAAAAGTTTTGGAACCTTATGGTATTCAAATTTATATAATTTTTAATTGGATTATTTCTCTTTCATTTATGAATAATTCCTAAGAATCCAAACTAATTTTTGAGAGCTTAAAATCCATAAGTTAAGTTTGATGTGAATCCAACAAAAAAAATGAATTTATGGATGCATGAAACTAATTTTAATGTGTTATTATATGTCTATATATGACTTAAACACATTAAATAATCATGGTTCCACTTTTGGATGGCCTTTTGACAAGTAAAGTGACTCTTGTGCATAATTTGAGATGACTGGAAATTTTTTTATGTTTATAATTTATCTAGGTAGTTTGATGCACTTTAATGGTTCTTATTTTCCTATACTCTCTTCTCATCCCATCAATGGTTTATTGATCACTCAAATTATCTATAAAAGGTTAAATTGGTCACATGTCTTCATTCACATCTTGGACTCTATTCTATGTTTTTGTATAAGTAGGTTGATTTGAGAGGTATAAGTATGTGTTTCCAAGGAATTTGGAGTTAATACTTCATGTTTTATATTTTTATGCAATGGAAATAATCTTCTTGTAGTCTTGGTGACCATGTTTCACTCTCTAGTGTTTCAAAACTTCTAAGGTTACTAAATAATCACCTATAGACCTATAGGTTTATCACTCAATGGAAATCCATGGTGTCAATGATGATGAAAGTTTCCCAATAATGAAACAATCTAATGCTTCAGTTTGAAAAGGGTCATAGACATACAAATATCTTCAAGGTATTTTAAAGTCAAAGTTTTGAATGACACACTAATTACTTAGTCACCTACAAGACTATGTATAGGAAGACAATGGATACAAAGTTTTAAAAAGGTGATTTGAATATGCCATGAACTTGGTAATGGAGTGATAATGATTTATTTATGATAACTTTAAAACTATAGGATAGTATGGTGTAGTGGAAAATACCTAATCCAAGACTACATAGCCAAACTGCCTAATTGACATATATAGCCATTCATTATTGAAATGGGCCTTGATGAGGTTTGGATGACTTTAGAACCTTGATAATTATCTTAAAATGCATAAAAAACATGATATGGAGTTATTGGATCTTTCAAATGTGCTAATTGAGATCTAAGAACCTTAAACACAATTAAAACTCAAAACTTCCAAATGGTCACCTACAGTTAGTTTGAGGAAGTATGCTTTAAACATTAAGGATGATGGTATGGTCAGGATTTTCATGAATATTAAGATAGTATTAAGTAATAAATATCATGATAAATACAATGAGGTAACTTAGGTAGTGATAAGAAAAATTCATGAAATTAAAACACAATCAAACTCTAAATGGATACCTACAACCAACCACCAATTGAGAAGAGATTCTACCTTGACAGTGAATGATGATGAAAGAACATAAGTTTTAGGGGATTTGAATAAGGTATTTATTTAATAAATATATTTATAAAAATTTGAGACTTTTAATGTTGAATAAAAGCTTCTAAAATATGAATAAGAGACCAATCATAGTCTTAGAACACCTATAGGTAGTTAACCACATGTAGATTTGCTTGAGTGACTCAGGGTTTCTCAAAATATTGAAGTAGTGTTTTGTATGATATAAAAGAGATAAAAGTTCATAATTCACCAAGATCAAGAGATTATAAATAGATATCTTGATGATTAAAAAGGTCAATATAGAGCTCTCAAACTCCACATACATGTAGTTATGTTTTCCTTCTCATATGAGCTTTGCTTGGTTTGAAATAATTTCAAGGATCTTCAAGATATCTAAGAAGAATAAGGTAATGGATCATGATTGTTTTCATGTGATTAATACTTCATAAATATCTCATACTCAAGATTGAATGGAAACCTATGCAGACCTAACACATGCATAGTCACAACATAGGTCTACCTTGTTAGGTGATGTTGCTCACTTGAAAGTTTGAGGATTGTGTGAGATTTAAGAGAATATTTCATGATTATTCCATGGATACTTTAAATTTCATTTGAATAAATAAATAACAAAACCTTAAAACCCTATTTTCTTAGTCAAGGTAAACAATAGGTCTACTTTCTCATTTTTTATATGTTTTACTTACTTGGAGAAGTCTAAAGGACTTTAGAAGGATTGGAAGAGAGTAAAACACTAGATATATTATAAAATGTTTCCCTCATAGTATCATACTCAATAAATAAATGAAACATAGTTTGACATACCCCATTTTAAACCCTCAAAAAATGTTGAATGCATGTGCAGGCCTATTAGGTAATTAGTCATAGGTAGTCTTGAAGAGATATTAAGTGGAGTGAGTTGAGATACTTGGAGAACTCAGGAGATGGTGAAGAATATTCATAGAAAAATACATGATAACTTAGTTATTTTATAGTGAATGAAAATGGTTGAACACAGTCCCTTATGGTATGATAGTCAATTTAATCCAAGAACCCTAAGCATAAGCTAGTGGCATAAGTAGAGATCTTGATGAATAAATTTGTAAAGATAATAATTTAAAGAGGTATATGTATAAGTATTAAACATTTTTAGATCATTTTTACTCAAACCAAACTCAATAACATTCACCTACAAACCTCATTTTGCTCAGACCTCTCAGAATGCCTAGTGCTAGCGTGAGAGGCTAGTTTGATTTGCTTGTTATATAACATAAATGATGAATGGGACCTTGATATTCTAGGGGAATTTTACTAACATAATTTACTTTAATATTTTGTAATTTTTTGGAATATTCAATCCCAAAGCTTTATGAACCATCCTTAAGAAGTTGAAGCACTTTTAGGTTGCCTAGGAGAGCCATAAGGAAATGTTGAAATAGAAATGCAATTTCATACCTATATATGAATTAAAAAAGTTTAAAACCACCCATAACATGTTCAAGACTCACTTAAGCATCATCCCATGCCATTGATTAGGATGAAACTATACCGATTATGGATAAAATTACTTTTTTTGCTATTTTACAAGTCTATAAAATTTGTTAGATCTTCAAAATTGGTATGGAGGATAATGAGGAGGTTTTATAAATGAATAAAATAATTTTTGGGGTTTTTCATTTGTTTGGATCCTTTATAATCATTTTTCACTTTGTTGGTAGGGAGGCCTAATTAAAGCCTAGTTAGGAGAGAGAAAGGAAATAATGACATATCTCCATTCACTCTCTAAGTATGAAATTAAAACAAGAGTTGTTTAGACATAATAAGTATGATAATGTTCCCTTATATTCTCAACATACTTTTTACTTTTCTCCACATAAGGAGGTTTCCATCAATTTAGGGTTATAAGGAATGAGGCCTATTTAAGGCTTTTGATAGAGAATGAATTTTTGGGGATAATTTGAGACATAAAAATGGATTATTGTGGGTATAATATGGTTTGAATATTCCATAATAGAATTTTAGGTGATCTTAATAAGACAAATCCAAGTTTTGACACTTATGTGCAAAATAGGTCTAAGGAGATGAAGTGTCCTTTAAACACATTGAAAGGGAAAGAGGTGATGTGTCAAAAATAACATATTAGGTTCAATTGAGAGGTGTAAATTGTAGAGAAAGTGGTATGAAAAAACTATTTGACCATCAAGAAGGCCACTTGTCCTTCAACATGTCAAGACAAAGGGGAGTTTCAAAAAGCTAGTCAAGGTGTCAAGCAAGCATTTCAACTCCCACACCAATTGGAGAGTTAGATCATCTTAAAAAGAGTTACATATGGAATTATTAACCTATTGAATCAGTTCCATAACTCTTCTTCTTGTTGTAACTCACATTGCCACTTGTCTATCTTCTTTCTCCTATGCCCTTCTTCTCCTCTCTCTCACTTTCTTTATATAAACAACCAATTTTGACTTGAAATTTATCCTCCACATAAGTATGGTGGATCCATTATAATTTTTAGAATTTAAAACATAAATAATTATTTGGTTTACCTTCTCCATGATTTTTTTCAATGTGTTTGTTAACTAGTTGATCTCACCAAGTGATAGATTCTCTTCCTTAGTGTGTTATTCTTGTTTGCACTCATATTTATCTTTGAAAGTATATTGTTGGTCTCTTGAAGTTTTATAATAATTGAGTTATCTATTCACTATTTACATGTCATGACCTTGTGTTTAGTCTTCTTAGATTAAGTTTTCTTCACAAATCTCCATCAAAAATATTAATGTGAAGGGTAGATTTGGATTAGTGTATGTACATGTTAGGTTTGTGTTTGAAGTGTAATTGTAATTGGTTAGAAGTGGTCATGTTAAAATTCATGTATCACCTCATTATGATATGTTTAATTTATGTTCTCTTTCCATTTTCATCCAAGTAAGCTAGTAGTATAGGTGACAAGCTTTAATAGATAAACCAAGGGAGATAGCCCTTTAATCTAGAGGTTTACATCTACTATAGGAAACCCATAGGCCTAAGGGTAATCCCATGTTCAAATAAATTTTTATAAGCATTTAAATAACTCTCCAAGAGTGAAAAATTTAGTTATAATAGGTACCTAGTGATTTTATCATTCCACATATCTCTTAGCAACCTAGATCCATTCAAAAAAGCTTTTGACACTTAGTTATTCTTAAACTTTACTCAGAGACACATGACACCATTTTTATCAATGGTAATTATTCATTTCTCTTGAAATGTTTCCCATAGGTTCTCCATGTTAACAAATCTCCAAGTAATCAGGTTAGTGGGATTCTACCAAGTGGTAAGATTTTGTTGCCCTGATGACCCAAAACCATCCATACAAGTGCAAAGCCTCTAGAAAAGTGGATTATTAGGATGATAAAAAATGAAATATTATTAATGATATAATATACCATAGATGTCTATAAAAATAGGTAATGACATAAATAATCCCCAAGTAAGTAGGTGAATAGGATGATGCCATTATTTCTTAGCCTTGGGGTAGTCCATGTAAACCCAATATTATGTCAGAGATATATGTGAGTGAGATGATGCAACATTGTTAAATATCTCTTCATCAAAAAATTATTGGTTAACATGTGCATAAAATTACAATATTATAAATTAATGAGTGAGGATAATTTATGTGGCAAGGACCCCACAAGTAAAGCATATGTTGGTTGTATAGCTTGTAAAACACTAGCTCAAATTTGACAAGCTATCTATCCATCAAAACTATCAAAATCTAAAGAAATATTGTGCATATAATTTGATTTACATAATAAAATAACATATCAATTAATCACCAATAAATTATTATGAATATGACATAATTCAATCCAAGACTGAGTAGTGACATCAACCAAAACATGGTGTGGACATTGGGATCAAGTGATGAACACATAAGAGAAAGATTTTGTTAAAGAGGCATGGTAATTAATTACATGGAGGAATGTGTTGTTGTAAGTATTAATAAAACCCCATATACTTTCAACTACAAAAATTCAATTGAGGCATGGTTCAATCATGCAAATCCTAGGCATGCCTTCAATCTATCACAAATCTCAAGCTACCTACTCAACCACATTATTTCAATCACATTAAAGGTTTTTAACTAACCCATTAGTTATAAAATTTGATTTAGTTTGAAATCTTAGGCCTAAAATACTATATAATATTAAGTATCATGATATAGTAAGGGTTGGCTTTATAGACACTTAAAATTGGCCACCAATGGCCTTCGACTAAACTTCAAATCGATTCCTACCAACCATTGAAAATTAAGCCTAAGAATCATTAAACATCCAAAATTTTCTTATGAATCATGATTAAAATCTCATAATCATGTTGATACATCCCTAATTTTGATATCCTATCGTAAGTAACAAAAATCTCTCACAGATTCATCTATAATCATCATACAACATCATAACATGCAATTTGGCCTATAGACCTATTAAGTGTGACAAGTACACACATAAAATCAAATATTTAAAATGATAAAATTGCTAATTATAATTAATTAAAAATCTAAACTAAATTAAATACCTAGTTGAATTATCCATGAGCAATTAATGAAATTCTAAAAAAAAAAAATTCAAAAATTTGAAATATATTATCTTTTCATGATTACCCCTTACAAGTTATCAAGCCTTTGAAAATATTTCATCCGTGCTTATTAATTGTAAATAATTAATTCTTAACACATTTAACTCTAATGGGGTTAATTAACACACTTATGTTAGGTTTGAACCCATTCCATGTTTAAAATACACTATAACTCACCTTGAGTTTGGGTTAGTTATTAAGCCTATAAATACAAGCCTTTACCTCTTCATTTGAGAGCTTGAATATTTTAGATTTATAATGAATTTTTTTAAATAAGACTCATAAAAATAATTTTATAATGTCAAAATAGAGATCCAAACCCCATCAAGCAAGCATAAGCTATACCAAGACAATAATGGTGCCAAGGAGAGAAGGATCAAACAATACTCCATTCCCAAATACTCTTTGAGCATAAATCAAGAAAGACCCAAATAAATCATTTAAAGCTTTCAAATAAGGTAAGGATTGTTTTTATTTGCATTTTATTTGGGTTTTTAATTGTTGTTTTTTCATTATGCTCCCCCTATGATCTAGGCTTAGATATTTTAGCATGTTAGTGTGTTAGTTTTATTATTTTGTGAAATTAACACTTTATTTAACCTCCTCTTTATTGTCAAGTTCCTATAATCACAAATGGCATGCCCTATGGGACCTATAAGCATCCCATGTACCAATAATACTAATATGTAACCCCAAAGTTTTGAAATGAATGTTTGAATACATTCAAAATTGGATTTTTAGCTTTATTTTTACTATATTTTTGTCTTTTATTTTAGTTTGAATTTACACATAGACCAAATTGATTAGGGATAACTGGTATCATTTCCACCTAAACCTTCAATGGTTTTGCTTAACCGTCATCAGTTCTAGGTAGCTATCACTAGTTAGGGTGTCAGGTAAAACATAGTTTAAAAACTAAGATTTTGAATATTTTTAGATCTTCTAATTGATACTTATTGGTTTCATTGACTTGAATATTGCTTGAATAATCATGTTACTATAGGTTTTATGGAGTTTTCATGATATTTTGAGATAAATAATGTTTTAATACTCTTTTGGTTTTGTCTTTGGGATCACAAGTAGCTGATATCAGTCTCTATCAACTAGCATCAATTTCTTGCCAAATTAGCATTGGTTGCTTTATAACTGACATCAATCATAAGTGATCGATATCGGTCTCTATGTAAATATTATATAGCTACTCGAGAGTTATCTTTTCATGTTTTCTCATCCATTAACATGATTAAAAGTAGAAGGAAACTCTCTAACCCTTGCAGGACCAAGGTAGGATTAGAACATAAATTTTCAAATTTAAATGCATGAAACACTTCATTTTGGTGCCTAAAAAGAATGGTTAAGTCTTGAAAATTTAGTCTTAAGTGCTTAAAAAGGAACCTAGGTGATTTGTGTTAATTTGTTTTATGGAAATTCTTTCATATTTTTTCAAATTTAAGCTAAGGGGCCAAGAGCTTTATCAAACATTTCATTTGGTACATAAAATTAACACTTAGATTATAAATTATTAAAAGTGTTTATTTTATTACTTATTTGTTTGTTTGTGAAAAATGAAGAGTGCATGTATGTTATCCCCCCATCCCCTATAGGGAACTTGGGTGACCAAAAGTGCCTTTTCACATGCAACTTGTGTCTTATCCAAAGTGTAGAAAGAATGTTATATAGGCTCTCCCCAAAACCCATATGGTTTAGGTGATCTAAAAGAAACCTCTAAAGTCTTTTCACTTAGTTTTATTTTCATGAAACTTGGCTTGTGGAGGGGAGTTCATATTTTATTCACAAGTTATTTAAGGAAAATTTAACCTAGGGTTTCATCTCCTAGCATTATTTCAACCCCATTCCATGGTGGAGTATACAAATAAAGGTACACATACTGTGAGAGCTAGGGGGTTCAGTGGATAACCTCTCCTTTCATAATGAAAATTTGAGTTAGGTCTAGTTAACTAGGGGATTCCACTAAGTAATACATAGATGGAATCACTATGCAAAGGAAAAAACCCTTACATAGTAAGTTAATCGGTATGAAATCAATTGACATGATGCATATCTATTTTTAATCACACTTGGGACCATCTATATAGTTGAAAATTTTAATTTTTAGACAAACCCCACTTGCCACAAACATATTGTTGATGCAAGGTAAGTAGGCTGAAGGTCCACGTCATCATACAATATCTTTGGAGAAGGGGGTGTAAAACCCCTACTACTTCATGAACTTTTATTTTTGGATTAACACTTAAAATCCTCCCAAGAGCACGCATATAGATGGATTTCAATAATATGATGTAACCTTATCAGTTTAAGGCTTAGGATGATTTACTTAGTTTTATTTGATTTTTTCCTTTGATTACTTGGTATTTAATTATAAAACTTTGTTTTTTCATGCCACATAAAAATGATTTTTGTTTCCACATCATTCTATTATTTGAGGAAGTGTTATGACATCCATTTGACACCTTATTTTACCTTAGACTTTTTATCAAAATATTTATGTGTTACTTGATGCAAATGGGTAGTGTTATGTTACCCAAATCATTTTGAGTTTTTGTGCCATATATTATTGAAACCAACCATTGATTATACCTTTAGAGAGTGATAATGCCATTATACTACTCAAATTTATTTCATATACTCATTTGCCTTATTTCAAATGCCATTTTTCATAATCAATGCCATGTATGTCTTTTGAATCTTTGTCTTGTGTCATTATGTGATTCAATTTTGTATAGCTTGTTATTTTTTTTTAATATGCCTAATTTCTTAAGTTGAGTTTTTAATTAACCTTACCAAGTTCAAATTCAAACATTGATTGATTTATATTTATGCCTTGTCTAATTGGGGCTTAGACATCAATCTTTCTATTTTGGGTTGTGTAAATTAGGTTAATTGGTTGTCCAACTTTGAAAACTATTGTTTATGCCTATATTTGGGAGAAACAACCCTGTATTATATATGGCTTTTGTTTCATGACTTATGCTAGCTGACCAAGTTCATGTTTAAATTTTGTATGCCTAGTTTATGCCAAAGTGTTTCAAATTTGTTAAATTAAATACCCTTTTATTTTAAGTCTAGTTTTTGATGTCACATTTGGCCAAAATTCCTAGCACATGAATTTGTTTGAGCCTATATTTTGACATCACATTTGGCCAAAATAACTAGAAACCTTTTCATTTTCCTAGATTATACCTATTTGGAACACTTTGAACCTAAAGTTTGGCATGCTAATTTTTATTTAGCCACTTAAATTTTTTTATGTGAGATATTTGAAATTAGACATATGATGTTATATTATTTTATACCAAGTTTTATCATAGACCATTTTGGAGATATAGATTCACCCCTAAACCAAGTTAGACCAAGTTTGAATCATTTGTCTTTTGGACATTATTTTTTAGAGTTTGAATAACTCTACACATTTGGTAGAGCTTTCATAATTGATGTGGATATGTCTCATTACAATTATGGTTGAGTTATTTATAATCCAAGTTATAATATAATGGACACAAAAATTGACTTTGCTCAGGACCCCTATGGTGAAGAAATGGTTTGTGAGATGAATCCATATCCTCCTTATATTCCTCAATTTGGGAAACAAAGACAAAAACCATGTTTAGTAGTACTTTTTTCAAGTTGGTTGACATATGATACTCACCCTTTTGTGACCACTTGATCCTCTACATATACCATTAACCCTCCTTCAGATTGTGTGAGACACCAAGCTCTACCACATCTAAGGAATACCATTCCATTCCAGGACCTCATCCTTTGGCTTATGTAAGCAATCAAGATCCAAAATACTTTATCATTTCTATATTAAGACCTCATCCTTTAGATTTTGAGAGTAATCAAGATCCACAATGCCATACTATTTAATTACTAAGACCTCATCCTTTGGCTTGTGTGATAAACTAAGATCCCCAATGTCCTACCATTTTTATAGTAAGACCTCATCATTCAGCTTGTGTGAGTAATCAAGCTCCATAACATCCTACCATTTCTATACTAGGACCTTGTCCTTTAGCTTGTGAAATAAATCAATCTCCACATCACCCTATTATTTCTATTCCAAGACATCGTCCTTTGGATTGTGTGAGAAAGTAACCTCCCCAATGCCATACCATTACTATTTTAGGCCCTTCCAAATATGGTAACTCATTCTCCCAACAAATTTGTCCAATCAAAAATTGATGGGTCATAGTTACTATCCTAGGCTAGGAACCAACCTTTTTTAAGCCTATAATTATCCAACCACTAACCATTCTTCATCCATTGCTAACCATTCCCCACTTTAGAAAACCCTTGCCAAATGTCCATCCTCAACTGAGCCAATCAGTACCTATTCAATTGATCCAAACATTCAAAGACCAAGATATATCCAAAACTAGTATTTTTTTTATGATTATAAACTAAAACCAAGAGAACTAACCAATCCAAAGCATTTTTTTTAAACCAACCATTTATGATAAGTCAACGATGAATCACCTTTTGATACCATACATATTGTTGAGGAGTCTCACTCTGACAAGCTAGTCTTTGTTGAGTCACTTCTTAATGATTATAACTACCTTTAGGAGATCATTACTCAACCATATGCATATTTTTAAAGAGCCTCCATTTGATAAGATAGTCTTTATGGATTTGTCTCTTGACATTTTTCCTATCATTGAGGAGTCTCACTTTGACAAACTAGTCTTTGTGGAGCCCATTATGCCATCATAGGTTGTTACTTGTCCCATGACAAATATTCAACCAAACATCATTGTGGTAGAATCCACACTAAATGAATAATAAACATTTAGTTTATGTTATAATTTTGAACCAACATCAAATTTTGCATTAGAAGTAGAACTAATGTCAGTCTCAACATCAGATTCAGAGTCCTTTGATTCATACTTAGCTTTAGAATCAAAATATGTTCATGGTTGTTACAATATTGGTTACACATACCTTGTAGATCAATTTGAATACATTTATGATCCTTATAATTTTTTTGGATGATTAATTTATATTTAACACAAGCTCTCTTAATATCTTCTTCAAGGATTGTGTTACCTCCCCATATTCCATTATTATTCCACATGCCATTAACACCAACCAACCAAGCCATTATATTGACCTTCCACCTCCCACAAGTGTAGATTGGGACTGATATAATCACACCTTAATGAATTACATCCATGGAAACATATTAGTTGTATAATATCAAGTGGGCCAAGACCAAATTCATGTAAAAGAAGAGCAATCTCTTAGTGAAACCTTTCTAAAGGCACTAGGGGATAATCAAAGTCCAAACTCATCATCTGCTAGTGAAACCTTGTTTGAGGCACTAGAAGACAATCAAATTTAAAATTCAATTTTCCTTAGTGAAACCTTCTTAGAGGCACTGTGAGACAATTAAGATAACTTCATTGGTAAATACCTCATCAAGGTGCCAATAGTTGAACACAATAATTATTCAATGCTTAATAAAGATATTATCAAATATCAAATCATTATAGCTTCCAATATATAGCATAATCAAATTTTATTTATTCTCATTCCCAAAAAAAATAAAAATATGGTGGTCTTATCAAGATCATATTCAAAATTCTTCATCCCTGCCACAACCAAAGTTATGTCAAATCTAGAATTAATAACATTGTGTGTGCCTACAAATATTGATCTTCATTTTATTTCCCAATAATTATATATTACATTATCATCCACCTATACATTTCCAAATCAAACAAGTCATCCAACATTTATCTATATTTACCATCCCTGGATGCACTTTCATTTATAAAAGCTATAAAGATACCTCATCTCAGTGTTTGAAGAAAATATAATTAATGACCAAAGAATATCACAAAAACATTATTGGAATCTAAATATATAGTCAATTATTAATATATCATATATTTAAAATATGTTTGGGCTATCAATTTACATGACTAATTATTCTAGTTGTATCATTTACTGATTAGGATGTGCATCTCCACATCAATAGGAATAAAAGAATCATACCTTGGACAAAATCATAAAAACCATACCTTTTCCATTTGCCATTTTACTTGGCCAAAAACATTTACCTTGCCTCTTTCATTTTCCATTCATTTTGACATTATTCCATACCCTATCATTTACTTTACCTTATCATTTTGGGGTAACCTTCTTTCCATTTTATCCAATCTTCATTCCATCATAATCATAAACAATACAATACCCTATACCATTTTACCATGCCATCCCTATTTAGACCAAATCCTATTTTTAGCCATCCCACCTAAGCCTATTTTGATCTTGGTTCCTTTTGTTCTTCCCTCACCTTCCATGAGGGGATTCTAATCTAGTTTTAGTAGTTTTACAATTCCATTTCTTAGCACACAAATTTAACAATATGACTATTTCAAAAGTTCCTTTTATCTTTCTAACTCTTTCAACAGAGTTTTAATTAAAATGACAGACCAATAAAATTAAGGTATAGACCCATTTACACAAATCACTTTGGTTGGAGACATACTAAACACCCCAATTATAAAAGAAGTTTTTTCTACTTCTATGCAAAATAATGAGCCAAACCTAATGGATAATGTGCAACAACATCCAATCCAGACCAAAGTGGTGTAAACACACAAACAGCTAATCCAAAATAAAGCATTAATTTAGTTAACACTGTGGGTGATTTGAAAATGTAGGGGGTAGTACCTTATACCTCCCAACCTCAAACAACTACCTCCAATCCTCAACTAGCTATTTATTCAAGCACCTAACCATAATGATTAAGTGGTTAAGCAAAGACTAGTACCATGCCTCAACAAAATGTGATGAATGTTACTCCACCCCAATAGGTTATGACTAATGTTCCACAAAAAAATGTACCATATAATAATAATATCATCATGTAAAGTCCAAAAAGTAGTATGTGGAGCCCACACCATTAGGACCATCATGTCTAAAAAGCTCTTGTATACTAGGTATTATTAGACAATGATGGATACAACTACAACTACATATGTAAAAAGTGTGATTAATGTTAAAGGCATATCAATATGATTCAAGCCTTGGCCAATAATGTAAAACCAATTATTACACTATGGCCTTTTTTTAATGGGGCCTCGATCTCATTGGGAAGATAAACCACACCTCATCCAATGGCCATAAACACATCCTTACTATCACTGAATACTTAATGAAGTGGGTTGAAGCTATATCCCTCACTTATGTGATTGGAAAGCAAATTTCCAAATTAATATTTAATAATATCATTTTCTACTATGGTATCCCCTCTGAGATTATATCTAATAATGGTGGATCATTCAAAAATAGGGATGTTAAATTATTATATGTTGAGTATAAGATTAATCAACATTTTTCCATGGCGTATTACCCACAAGGTAATATCCAAGCTAAATAATTTAACAAAACCATTATCAAAATCCTTAAAAATATTTTCAATGATGCTAGCCAAGATTGGCACCTCCAAATATTCCATACCCTTTGGGCATACTGCACTAATCACCATACTTTAATAGGAGCCACTCCATATTAATTTAATTATGGTACTGAGGCCATTCTTCCTATTGAGGTCAAGTTACCTTAGTTTCATATATCTACAAATCATGTCCTAGTTGATGAACATTATCTAGTATCTCACTTAAAAGATCTAGAATTACTTGATGAGAAACACATGGCCTTAGTAAATATTATTCAAGCATACTAGAACTAACTCCATGGCCACTACAATTGACACATCAAATATAGAGAATTTTAGCTTGGTGATCTTGTTCTTAAATAAAACCAACAAAATACCATGGCTAAGAACAAGCATAAAGGTAAATTCAAACCTAGATATATCAGCCCATTCATGATTATTGTAAACTATGGTGCTAGAACATACAAGCTCATTACACTAGATGGGGATGAATTTGATGAACCAATGAACATTATACATCTCAAGCATTAATTTAATTGAGAGACCTAGTGTATTTATATGAGGCCCATTTCAAATTGTACCATACCAGTGACTTTCTTCTTTATACCATACCATTATTCCACATTCCATTTTACCATACCTTTTCTATTGACTGAGTTGTTTTTAACCTACCCTACCTATCCCTTTGACCTTGGTTTTTTTCCATTGGTTACATGGATGCTTTTAGCCTAAAGATTTAGATTAAGTTTCAACATTTTTTTCAAGTATTCTAGATAAAGGCTGCATTTTATAATAGTATGATAGTATTTTGGCAATTACATCCTTCATTTCTTGTTCCATTATATATCGAGTGAGCTTGATTATAATTGCCTTTGGGCAAATTAGTGTTTCAACATCATGCTACTAATTATAAACACCAATGAGATAATTAGTATCATTAACCTATGTTGTTGTCTCCTAATTATAAATACCTATGGAAAAATTAGGGGTAATACTTGTTTATCATGCCTTGAAGTACTAGCTTTCAATGACTATGTTTTACTTTGCCATTTGCCAACTTTGCCTATTTTTTGAATTGACTTCTACACTAGTCAGATTCCTCCATTATAAGGTGGAAATATAGTGACTTGAGGTCCCATCCTAGACTATGTAGGAAATTCTTGATTCATGTTAAGGTTAGATTAGTCACCCTTAGCCATGCTTTCATCATATTGTGAGTAATCTAAGTTTGAATGCTCTCACCATTTTTTGAGTAACCTAAGCCACACTCTCACCATTTTTTAATAAATATAAGTTTGAACACTCTTTCCATTTTGTAAATAAATTAAGCCATGTTCTTTCTATTTTATGAGCAATTTATAGGTTTAACCACTCTCACCATTTTGTGAGCTTGGACAATTTAGTATCTCATCATTCTCCATCAAGTTGAGATGCTCTGAAAATTTTAAAAATAATTGAAAAATGGTTTAAAAAATACAAAACAATACCCATTGACCACTTATTTTCCTTAAATATTCTAGGAAGTCTCGCTAAGTCATAAGAAACTACTTGTCATTTAGTTTCCCCATCCTTATTGGCTCAACATCTCATGCTTTCAACATTTTGTGAGTCCATTCCCATATTATTCTATAACATCCATCATGTTTTTCTTCTTATCATCATTTTATTTTATCCCATTTCTTGTGAGAACTACATTTGGCCTAAATTTTTTGATGGATATTACATCCATGGAACAATGTAGGCAGTGTCCACATTCCTAGTGTATCTGAAGGTAGATCAATCACCCCTTTCCTCTTTCTTTTATTCCCCCATTTTGTTTGTTTGTTTCATTATCTCCTATGGTCTAGGGGCCATGTTATTCATCTTATTTATGTTTTTTTTAATGCTAACATTGTGATTAACCATGGTTTATTTGTTTTTATTTATTTTATTTTGTTCTTCATTTTCTTGGTGTTTTATTTGTTTGCTTATTTTCCCATTTATTTAATTTATTGTTATTCTTTGATTCAGTCCATGTGCATTCATTAGGTGATTCCTTGCACATTATTCTTGAATCCATCCATATTCAGTCATCAACATTGTCATCATGGTTTTTATCATTGGTGCATTATTTTTAATTAAGTATTGGATCACGTGTCATTCCACATTCATATTTTGGCCAATTTATCATGGTGTTCTATCATGATGCCTATCATCATGTGCTACAACAAATATTAGCTCCATAAGTCTACATGGCAATGAAATAATGATATATCTCCTTGGCACCAACAAAATTATTGATCTAATCCAAATCATTCCCACATATATAGTAATTAATTCATGAAATAATTTTAATCCTTGCTAGTTTGGTCAGGCATCTCCCTGCTCTTAGGTTTCCCAAATTCATCTTACTCCTTTGTACCAATTTTCCATCATCTTCCATATCATGTCCCATTATTGGGGTATAATGATTATAATCACCTTTGGGAAAATTATTGTATACTATCCCACTTACATTACCAATGATTTTAACCATCTTTGGGTAGATCATTATGTTTCCATTCATATGAAGGTTAATAATTATAACTACCTTTGGGAAAATCATTATCTTTTTTCTACCCAATTGAGATATTTTTTCATTGTGATAATTTTTATAATCACCTTTGGGCAAATCATTATCTTTACATGCCCAATTAGGGCATGTTTTTATCCTACCAATGATTTTAACTGCCTATGGGAAAATCATTGTTTTATTTTTTGATGATTATCACTACCTCTAAAAAAATCATTACCTTTTTTATTTTGCCTATGCCGATAATTATAACCACCTATGAGCAAATCATCCTATTTATTTGCCCTAAATGGGGTAGCTCGATATACCACTAATTATAACCACATATGGTCAAATCCATCTTTTCCACCTGATTTTTTATTTTTGGTCCAATCATTTCATCCTTTAGAGGGACTTATTACTAACCCCTTTCCCAACTTCTCCCTTGAGGGGGTGCTTATAGTTCATCCATTATCGAGCACCTATAGTTCATCCATTATCATTGAAATAGTAATCATATAGGACCTTTTCATTATTTGAGAAGATATTACTATGATTATATCTTGCATCATCTTCCCAAATAGGGGAAAAATATAGACACCTAAAAATGGCCATCAATGGCCTTCAACTAGACTTTAGACCAATTCCTACCAACAATTGTAGATTAAGCCTAAAAATCACTAAGCATCAAAAATTTGCTTGTGCATCATATTCAAAGCTCAGAATCATGTTGAGACATCCCTAATTAGGAAATCCTACAAAAATCAACAAAAACCTCTCATGGATTCATTTCTAATCATCCTATGACATCATGACATGTAATTTGTCCTATAGACCTATTAAGTGGGTCAAGTGCACACATAAAATCAAATCTTGAGAATGTTAAAAATCCTAATTATAATGAATTAAAAATATAAACAAAATTAAATTCCTAGTTGAATTATCCATGAGAAAGTAATGAAATTTTGAAAAGGAAATTCAAAAATATGAAATATCTTAGCTTTTCATGATTACCCTTTGCAAATTGTGAAGCCTTTGAAAATATCTCACCCATGCTTATTCACTATAAATAATTAATTATTGACACCTTTTAACTCTAAGAGATTTAATTAACTCACTTAGATTAGGTTTGAACCCATTCCATGTTTAAACCATACTCTAACTCACCATGAGTTGGGGTTTGTTCCTAAGCCTATAAATACAATCTTTGGCCTCTTCATTTGATATTTTGGATATTATAGAGTTATAACTTAGGTTTTTGCATAATACTCATAACAATAATGTTATAATGCAAAAATAGAGAGCCAAACCCCATCAAGAAATCAAAAGCCATAAGAAGCCAACAATGGTGCCAAGGAGAGAAGGAAAAAAGAATAATTGATGTCCAAAGACTCTGAGCATAAACTGAGCAAAGAACAAACAAATAATTTAGATCTATCAAGGAAGATAAATATTATTTGCATTTGAATTTTAGTTGGGTTTTTAATTATTGTTTGTTCGTTATGTTCCCACTATGATCTAGGCTTAGATATGTTAGCATGTTAGTCTATTGATTTTATTTTTTTGTGAAACTAACACTTGATTTAACCTCCTCTCTATTGTCAAATTCCTATTATCACAAGCTCTGTTAGAATAGAATATATTAGTGGAATAGATTGGATGGTTCTCCCTAGTTAAGAAGATCAGTCATTTCCTTCATGTATTTACTTAATTTCTAGATTAGTTTTCAAAGTTGGGGTTTTTTATAATCTGATTCTATAATTATTGATTATTTGATGAATCCCAATTGATCATTAATAGAAACATATTTAATCTAAAAGCTTTGTCATTTAATAGACTTAGTCTAAACATGTATATGGTGGCCCTAATTTCCTCATTGGATCTACCACTTTGTTCCATAGACTCTTGTACCATCTTTAGGTGGAGTTTTGTTAGGTCTAGGTCAATGAAAGGTTGGTTTATCCAAGTATTTATTTGATCAATAGAATCAAGATGGCCTACATTAGAAGGTGGGATATTTATTCTCTCTATCCCTACCATTCCCTATTTTTCTCTTTTCATCAATCTATTAGATTAGATTATTTTAGTCTCTAATTTTCAATCTACTCTTAATGTTATATCTTGATTTCATGATATTGTCTCATACAAATTTCACATTTTTAAATCTATTTAACAAACATATATGTTTGAATCAGTTGTATTTACATGCTATGTCTATATGTTAATTACCTTAGGTAGAAATCTCTTAATTTAAATGCATATTGAGTAATCTAAAATACATATATAAGACCTATTGAGGTCAACATACCCCCATTTTTAAAAATTGGGACCCTTGAGAAACCCTTAAGATTAAAACATGAAAATATGACATGTTAGGGTCATTTGTAGAATTTGAAGATCATCCACTTTATCAAAATCAAGATTACTTAGTTATATTTTGATTTAATTTTGTTTAATAGTTCTAATAAATAGTATTTTATTTTTAGGTTCTATGGTGTTTGTTCCTAAGAAATTCATGTTCAAAACCTTGGAAAAACTCGTAGTTCAAATTTGAATACTGGTGGGAACCAATTGGCAGGAACCTTTTAAAAATCCATTTTGGACCTAAGTATAAAGTTCATGTTTTAAGCTTAGTCATATTTTTAACACAACTAAAACATAGCCTAAAAATGCTTGGTCCCCTTTGTTATTTCTCCCTTTACAGTTTCTTGTGTGCCTAACTAATATTCATTATGTAGGTTCCTTTTAATATTTCCTATCTTAGCCTAATGTTTTAATCCTAAAGCCCTAATGTATTTATTAATACAATTAAGACCTTAGTATCAACACCTTAGCCTAAGTATTTTATATCATAAAAATCCTAACTTAACTTATTGACATCTTTTAGGATTCAACGACCCTCACTTTATTATGGTATTAGATTAGATAGAGTGATAAAGGCTCGAGCATAGACTTAAAAGACATGCAACTTAGATGATCTAATAGCTCATGCTTCTTCACAGCCTTTCAGTCAGATGGCATGAGGAAATCCTAACACAATCCTACACATATACCCTTCGATCAATCATGTTCAATATCTTGAATCATGATCAATATTTCTCACTTCATCACGAAGACCTAATTGGATGGAGTGAAGCATAGTTGAAAATTCAAAGGATTATGAAAGGCCCAAATGAATGACATGTGACACTCCTGCATTCAAGGATTAAAATTAAAGGGTCTACCTGATAGAAATAACCAATCATAAGTAAGCTATTCGATCATGATCCTATGCCTCTCACTTCATCATAGATCTTGATCCAATAGAGTGCATTAGGTCCAAGATCCTAAGAAGCTCCATGGAGATGCTAAGTGGCATTCTTGCATTAGGTCATAAGAATTTAAAGTGCTTAAATTTGATGCTCCTGCGACCATAATTTGACATATGTTAGGATGTATTTGACATATAAGTGACCATAAAATTTAATCCCATTAAATTGAAAGTTTCACTAGCTTAAAATTTATGTTCACACAAATATCATTCGATGTCTATAAAGACTTATTTGACATCTACAAGACCATCAAATTTAATCTAATGAATTATCTAGCTCAAGATCAAAATGCACTCTAAAAATGTTTGTATGAAGCTCATAAATTACCATATGGACTAATGGAATCCATAAAAATATACTCAAGCATAGAAAACCTTCAATCTAAAAATATGGAGATGGTCTTATGGTCTAAATATATGCAAAACTAAACCTAGTCTAAGTCTATACTTTAAGGTCCCCATTGCATTTTTACACAATGCACCTTAAACTATAGACTTATCCTAAGTCTAGTTTTATAAAGTCTTTATAATGTATAGCTTAGTCCAAATGTCTCTAACCAAAGGTTTTAATGTGTTTATTAATGAAATAAATCTCTATTTTAATGTTTGACAATTATATCATGTTGATCCATTTGAGCTTATTTTGTAAGGCTTGACATAAATATTTTAGACCAATGCATACACTATATTTTTTAAACACAACTTAAACATTAGCTTAAAACTTTTAGCCATGGTCCCCTTTACATAATTAAGATAATTTAGACATAAATACCTTACCCGAAGGTTTGCATCATGCTTAATAAACATGTAATAAACCTTAGCCTAAGGAATTTAAACCTAAGTCCCACTTTAATAATGTTCTAACTTAAAGCTTGGGCATCTTTGTAGATTGATGGCTCACACTTTGTCATCTAAGGATGATCTAACAGTGCGAAGACCCCAAAGAATTTTTAATGAATCCCTAAGATCCTATGAGCTCAATGTATGCTGAAATCACATTTGAAGTAAAGCTAAAAGATGATCTAGTGGTTCACACTTTATCATGCTCCATGATATTAAGAAATGAGGACCCCAAAGACTTTTCAAAGGAACTCAGAGGCCCCATGGAAATTATAAGTGGTATAACTACAAGGTATTGATGCCAAATATCCAATTGAAAGTCAAAAACCTAGACAAAAATCAATAGCTCATGCTAATCCTATATTTCAATCCAATGAAGCAAAATAAAGAGGGCATTTTAAAATGTCAATGGCTAGTGCTCAAAAGGCATTTATGAAAAATGTCATGAAATGTCTAGATCAATGCCACATAGGTGCCATGCAAGTATACAAGGATAAAATACAAGATCTCATGGGATCAAAAATACAAAGGTATAAAGACAAAGGTCCAAATCAAATCCATATCATGTATGAGCTAGAGTCTGGATATATCCTACCATTAAATCTCTAAAACCATAAACCCTACATAAAATCAACCCAAACTAACTCAATTGGTTATAATTTGATCCAAAGAGATCTTGATTATGTTTATAAACATAAAAGATCTACCACAGAGACCAATTTGCAAACCAGCATGAAGAATTTGTAGAAATAGAGACCATGGTAGCTATCAAACAACAATTGAAGGATGAAACTAAACTCTACTTATTAATGGATAATGAGGGATGAATCTTTTAGGTTACCAAATTAGACATTGTGGCCCTAGATTCCCTAGGCATTGTGAATTAGTCTAAACTCTTCTTTGCCATAGAGGAACTAAAGCCCCATCAAAAAGGAGGAGTAGAAAATAGTCACAATAAGACATAGGCATTATGACCTAGTCATTATTCAAATTGTCAGCCTTCACTATGTTACTACAAAATCTAAGGTACTGCATTACATAGGCATCTTTGCTCTTATCTTTTTTAATTGTAAGGTAGATAATGATTATATCATCAAGGAAGGGAATTATAAAAGGGTAGCTTACATTTCCCCTGTAGCTTTTGAAAAATACTATAAGCTCCCAATTCCCCATGTTGACTTGTACAAAATCAAAAAATAGACTAGTAAACATGACATATACACCATCCTTAGACTCTATTTATACTAAGGACCCCATATCATTAAGGAATTTAAGGGTAAGATCCCAATAGTCTAATTTAGGGAGGGAATCAAAGTAATAATGACTCTATTAAACCAAGCCTTTGGATCCCCTTCAACCACCTATGTAAACAAAATTTGGGTCCCCTATGTGCATTTCATGGAAGAAGAAAAGATCACCCCTCCAATTAGAGATTTGATCAGTGTCTTCTTGGCCAAGCAATTTTTTACCATACAAAAAAGACATCTAAGCAATTTTATATGATGTCATACCTACTATATTCCTTACTTGCCTCTATCAACTTCTTAGGGATAAAAAATTGGTATCCTAAATTCAAAACTACCATTTCCCACCATTACTCCAAATTTCACATCTTTAAGTATAGAAACTATATGCAGTTTATTTGTGATTGTGTCTACCCAACCATAGTGGAAGATATTATAGGTATCCCTATGGCTAGAGTCCATCTACTAATCAAGAAGTATGTTGAGATGATGGGAGACATCTAGTTTAATCCAAACTACATAATCATTAGGATTGAAGGAATCATGTCTTAGCCTTACGTATTATCTATGTATGTATCAAGTCAGTTTACTAAGAAATAAATTACCTCCCAGCTCATCCATGACATTGATGGAATTCGCAAAGATAAGAGGAAGGCTCTTCTCCACCCCTTCCCTCTAATTATTGGGAGGACTATACTTCAAGATTGGAAATAGGTTGATACCATGACCAAGCAAAGGGATTCATTTGGGTTTTAGCTTCACAAACTCAAAATATGGGATCCTAAGAACATAGTGAGTAATCATTTAAAGGAGAAAAATCTACCCAAACCAAAATACATGCATTAGCTCAGTGTTCATGACACTAGTTACATTAAGGCCAAGAATTATGAAGAGGTGTTGGCTAAGATCAAAGGGAATAACATAAAACTTGAACACAAATTAAAAAAATATGACAAGCCATTTGCAGAGGCATGGAAGATGAATCCTCTCCAGTATCACTTATTACCTGGACCATCCAAGACATCCCATGAATAACCCCAAGTACAACAACCACATTATCAAGGGTAGATTGTGAAAAATCAAGATGAACAAGGCCATGGTAAAGAGAAATTAGGGGAGGTAAAATTGGAATAAAGACCTAAGAAAGAACCCACATCTTCAACACTACCCCAAAATTCACCTTCCCCTATTGAACATATAAATATGATTGCCTTGGAGCTGAATGAGACACTTGAGACTGATCTTAAGGAACTTGCAGAGGAATATGACATATAAGGATAAGGGGAGTAGATAAAAGAAGCTCAAGACCAAATAGGAGAGTTTGAAGAAGATAAAGGAAAAGAACTTGATGTAAACATAGTCACATTGGCTCTTAGGGAGAATAAGAAAGGAAAAATGGCACTGGTCCCTCTTGGACCTAAAATACCAAGGTTGACTCTCACACATCCAATTAGTGAAGTTAACCTATTCAATGATGAATTACCCATTCATGGACTAGTAATCCCTAGCTAGTTTATTTATGGTAAATTAAAAAATATCCCTTATCTCTCCCATTCATGGGCCATGACAAAGGTTGCCAATGTTGAATTACATGATGACATCAAGATATGGATTATGGCTATAGTAATTGAACATGAAGAAAGAAGAATTGTGGTCACTTCAGGACTAGATAAAAAGAAAGTGGATGCTCTAGGAGCATCAAGTAGCATAAGTGTAGAGGTCTTAGAACCTTTAAAATTCACAAGTTCATCTACCACTATCCAATTTAATCTATAAATAGTTGGACTAGAAAGGGCCACCACCAAGATATCTATGGTGGGAGTTGAGGAATTCACCTTATAAAATGTGGATTACTTTGTAGTTTTAACCCTAGTGGGAGGTCAATAGCTTAGTGAGGCCACTATCCACGAGGAGGATGTTGAAAGCTTGATTAAGGCTCAATCAACTTAGGTGAAGGCTAGGGTCTAGGGCATGAAACAAAGGACCTATGCCATTTTTATAGTCCTTGACACCATGATGGACATGTTTGAGGCCTCATTCTTTGATATGATTAATTATTTGAATTCAAGAAAGCTAATGTAGGATGCCCTAAGCCAGTAGGGTGAAGTAGCCAAGGAGTTAATAACAAAATGGCAAAAGGTAAAGACCCAAGTTAGGGATCTCATTTACATTATGATTAGGAACAAGATTCTTAAGTTCATGACTATCAACTTATCACATTTGAACAACATACTAGGAATAATAGTATACAAGGTCCAAGGTCTAAGTAATTGGACAAAGAATTTAAATAGGCTTTTGATAGATGATAAGGGATTGATCATCATAATTGAGTAGGTTCTAGAAACAATGTTGTTAAATCCTACCAAGACCACTACACTTGGAATCATTAATGATGATGAATTCAAACATAGGGTCACTTTGGTCATGTAGTTAGTTAGGAGAAAGATCTATGGCCAATCTAGAAGGGACAATAAAAGAAGTTTTGACATGATTTTCATAGTAGGAGAAAAAATTGCAAAGGCAAGGAGCATAAAGGAAGCCATGGCTAGGGATGATCAAGTATTGGATGACTTGGATAATCAAGAAGAGGATTACCTAATGAAGCCAAATATGGACATGGATCTCATCAAGGACCAACATTAGAAGGAAATAGATCTTCTACTAAATCAACAAGGGGACCCTTCAACAATGGGCCCACCCAGTAACTAATATTATTTTTGTATAAACATTATAATATCTAGAATAGGAATATTATTTTGTAAGGCATATGTTATTATATTAGCATATTGCCCCTAGGTCAGTATAATTGTGAAGAACTAATGTATTTTAAGAATTTTAAGGATAGTTGTCCTTATCTTTTGTATAATTGTATATTGCAATTGATCGATGCATTGCCTTGTCTTTCTATAAAAGGTATGTATCACCATCTTATAAAGGATGGAGAATTTCTTAGAAATTTTTATAAACTTGAATCAATTAATATAACCAAGGAGTTCTACAAAGATTATCCACATTTTGATATGTCAATTTGTAATATAGATTTTCTCTCAATTGCTAGTTTTATGTATTGGATTTAAATGGTTTCTTTGAATTTTGGGTTGTGTTTTCTAATCATAGTGTTTATAATTTATGCATATTAAAGATTAGTTGGAGGATCTTAGGTTTTTATTCATTTCATTTTTCTCTATATTTATATGTGCAAATGGTATTTGACTATAGTAGTAAATCTTTAAAAGTAGACTTGATTCTTACTTGTGATTCTTTACATTGTCCTTTGAAGTTTGCCTAGTATATAGTGAAATTTGAGATTAGGCTATGTTAAATTATACATTATTTGAATGCATACTCAGTTACAATTGATGCTTTGTTAGGATATTTGAAACTAAATTTGGTAATCACTCATTTCTTTTCTGCCTTACCCTTCTCTTTGCTTTTTTTTTACACCAGACCACTTTAGTTTAAGCTTCACTATAAATATCCACTTAGATTAGTTTGTAGCTTAAACATAGACCACAATTAACTAATAATTAACATATATTTTCTATAATTATAAATAATGGATCATGATGGCTCCCAATCATCACTCATTATAAATTTATGAAACACCAATACATATCTCTGCCACTATTTCATTATAGGTGACATCAAGTTGACACAACTTACTAATCATGCTTTGAATTATTAAATTTATAAAATGAGAAGTGTTATTTAAACACTAATAAATCCTGTGTTACACTTAAAGGCATCAACAAGGCATTTTCTACTAGTGTTAGAAGGAGGGCCAAGATCTTTGTGAATTGTTTAAATCTTTGGTAGTCTTAGCATGTTTCAATATAAGATTAGTGTATCTTTGTGCTTTTAAAATATTACTTGCTTAAAAGTGTAAATATCATTTATATTTTTGGTTTGTGACTATCTTTGTGATTTCTTAGATAAAGATCAAAGTTCTTTGATATTTGATGATTGGTTTTGGTAATTTAACTTGAAATTTGAAAAATACGTAGTATGTGAGGTTAGAACCATTTTTTTAAATCAAAGGTTGACATATATTTATTAGATATAAGTTTATTTGAGCTTATATTTATAAATATAGATCATATTAACATAATTGGATACATCTTTGAGCTATTTTAAGCAAAGATCAATGTCCTTAATTGTTCTTTATGTAATCTTTGCAAAATGAGCTTAATATATAGGTTCAATTCTTGTTCCTTACAAATTTTAGCCTAATACATCATTATTAAAATAGGATCTTCAATTTTCAAGATTATACTACCATGGATTTGAGTAAAATCACACTTAAAAACTAGGGAACCTTTGCTTGAGCTTGAAGTCCACAGAAAAGCTAGACATAACAAATTAGATGTAGGAGATCCAAATATCTTCCAACTTTACCTCTCCATGGTACCTTTACCTTAAACCTTTATCTAGGTATGGATTGGCTGGGAGAGTCTTCAATTAATGTTTCAAGTATGGTACATGGCCTCCCACATAACCCTAATAAGTATTTGCCTACATTCATTCCAACTAGTATTACAACTATTGAAGAGCACATTAAGTCTATTAAAGCTAATTTAAGGTTGTTAAATGTTATTCATGAAGATGTAGCTTGCAAGTTATTCCCCTTTACCTTTAAGGATGCTTCCTATGAATGGTTCTTGAACTTGCCTAATAATTACATCACCAGTTGGGATGGTTTCACTAATGTTTTTATAGATCAATTTGGCAAGATTATTAGTCCTTGTGTTATCTACCATCAGTTCACCACCATTAAAAGAGATTGAAGTGAGCCTATTAGGTCCTTTAATGCTAGATTTTATAAAATGTGTAGCAAGACCATAGAACCCTATAATCATAATGATGTCTTAGCTTTAAAAATCTAAAAATATGTAGTAGATCCCATGACCTATGTATTATTAAAGAGATCCATGCCAGCTATAACTTCATTAGCTAGGGCCTATTCTGAGGTAGTGACCATTAATGACCAGATGCACCCCCAAGGATAAATATCATACTCTATGCCAAACATTAACCCACATATGCCTATTATTAACTTATTCCCCAATAACAACCAAAATATCTTGGCATTAAACCAACTCTAAAACTTAAACCAATTGCCATTGAGTCATGATTCTCCCAACAGAACTCAAGATTCTTAAATCATCCTACTAGTGGCTTTAGTATAATGAACAATTAGATTTGGTACAAAATATTGGTGCTAACAATAACTAGGTGTACAATTATGAAACTCCTAAAAATGAGAATTAGTCTATCTTAAAAATGGTCCAAAAGTTGAGCATTGATTTTCTTCAATTTCAAAAATAGGTTGGAAATACTACTAAAAGTTTAGGTAAGAACCTCTTATTTCAAAGGTACAATAGGCCAAATAATACATTTCAAAATGATATCTCTCATAATAGTATGAATAATGATCCATATTTTGAAAAGAAGACCATGGACATTAACCTCACTTATATTGCATTACCTAATTATTATAGAATGCATTGCACAAACAAGCATGGAGATGTTAATTATATTGAGTTTTGCAAAGATTTTGAGCCTTTTTAGGAAGAACTAGATACATTTAAATTAGTACCTAAAAAGGATAATGGTTTAAGTACCTCTATATCCAAACCATCTGATCAAGACTTCATGGTGGAGACTTTTGATTTCCCCCTTCAAGAGGAGAATGAACCTAGTGAGATCTTTATAGATATATAGGCCTTTTAATAGTTCTTAAAGGAGACCTATCCCTTGAATAATAGAGAGCTGAGGTATCCCTTGACTACCTCAATTCCTCCAAATAATTTTGGAACTCCTCTAGATACTTCTTCAAGAAACAATTTAGAGCCATCTAAAAGGAACACTTCTAAACCCAACATTGAAGTTCCTAGTTCTTCTAATAAAATTAGATATAACATAGTTCAGGTTATGAAGAAGATAAAGGATAATATAAATTTTCATGAGCTAACATATATTAAAGAGAAAAGAGACCTCCTATTGGAGTCTTTGTCAAAGAAGTCCAATCCACCCAACGCTGATCATACCAATGTGACTATACACAAAGCTAAAGTTGAATCCCCTCCTTTCTTGCTCATTATTAGGATGTTTGGCAAGAACTTACATAATTTCTTATTAGACTCAAGTACATCTACCAACATCATGCATATAGGTATATGCAAACAACTTGTCTTGACTCCTATTATGTTTGATAGGGTTGTCACCCAATTAGACAAATCTAGAGTTAGGGTAACTAGGGAACTTTTAAATGGTCATAGGCAATTAGATTTTAAATTGAGGGTGAAAAAATTCATTGATATTAAAGTTGTTGATATACCTAATGTTTATGGAAACTTGTTGAGCAGGGAATAGACCAAGGCTTTGAATGGTTACATGTCCATAGATATCTCACATATGTGGCTACCTTGGAAGGGAGTTCCTAATCAAATCATGGTTGAAAGAGAACCAAAGATGAAACACATGATAGTGAAATACAATTCTATAAATGAGATGGTCAACATAATTGACTGAGACATAGAGGTATTCACACTATAGACTGATAAAGTATGTGATCCTAAAAGTGTTCATGTTATACTTGGATTGTGTAAATTAAATTTTGATGGTAATAGGTGTAAAGTTGGATTAGGTATTGGTATTGTATTAACTAAACATACTAATAAAAAGTACCATAATTCTTATAGGCTCCAATTATCTTACACTAACAATCTTGACAAATATGAAGCCTTTATCTTAGGTTTGCAATTTGTTATAAATAATAAGGTCAAAGAACTAATAGTTTATGGGGATTAAACACTAGTGGTCAACCAAGTAAGAAGCAAATACCAATGCAAAATCTCATATCTTAAAAGGTATAAGTTTAAAGTTTCAAATTTTATTGAGTTCTTTGATGCCTTTATCATTACCTCCATCCCAAAATAAGAAAACCAAGTTTCTAATGAGTTGGCATCTCCTGCAACCAACCTCATGCCTGACCAAGATTCCCCTAATTTTAGCATTGAGTTGATCCCTTGTCTTTCAGTGCCTAATAGTGTTAACCATTTTTAAGTTTTTAATGATGATCAATAGATATTAGATTTAATGACTAATTCTGGAGCATTTGATACCCATATTATTGATGATATTGATGAAAATGCATCTAAAGTAGATAAGTTTGATGGTAAAGTCATTCAACTGAATGATAACAAGATCCCCAAGGAGATTATTGCTTTAGAGACTATTTGATCAGGATAAACTGGCTGAAGTTTCTAAGTTTTCCAAAGTAAGTGGGATAGATTATAATGTTATTGATCTTGGCCTCCAAGATCAACCCTAGCTAGTAAATATTGGGAAAGCCTATACAAACATTGAGAACAAGAATGCCAAGGAGCTCCTCACTCAATACAGGGATGTCATGGCATGGTCTTATGATGACTTAGTGATCTTTGATCTAAGATTCATTACCCATACTATACCCCTTAAGGAAATTTGCAAACCATTTAGGTAAAATTAGAGGCCTATAAACCCTATCATAGAACCCATGATCTTCAAGGAGGTTAAAAGATTACTAGATGCTAGGATAGTCTTCTCCATCATGGATTCTACCTAGGTGGCTAACTTAGTGCCAATCAAGAAAAATAATGGTGAGATTAGAATTTGTATTGACTTTATAAAATTAAACAAAGAATCATAAAATAAAAACTATCCCCTTCCCTCTCTATACCAAATGATTCAAGTTATTTTAAGTTCATCTATGATGTCTTTTATTGATGGCTTTTCAGGTTACAACTAGGTGTTGGTTGGTAGAGATGATAGGATGAAAAAATCCTTCATAAAAAAATGGGGAACCTTTTCTTACAAGAGGATACCCTTTAGGCTAATCAATGTAAGAGATACTTCTTAAATAGATATGGACCATGCCTTCCAAGACTTGATTGGTAAGTGTATTATTATTTATATGGATGATCTAATAGTTTTTTCTAAAAATAGAGATCATTTTATGCACTTACAACAAGTTTTTGAGACATGCAAAAGGTATGTAATCTCTTTAAACCCTAAGAAGAGTTTCTTTTATGTTACAAAAGTAAAATCAATGGGTCATGTCATAACCAAAGATGGGATCTCTATAGATCCTGAAAGAGTTGAAGTCACATAAAGTCATAGTAAAAAAGAGATAAAGTCATTCTTTGGTAAGATAAATTTTGTAACAAGTTTATTTATGGCTTTGTAAAGATTGTCAAGCCATCGAATGACATGCTGAAGAAAGATGTAAAAGTCACATAGAATGAATAATCTAGAAAGGCATTTAATTATATCAAGGAGTTCATTAGCTAATCTCCAATCCTTATGAGTCCTAAGTTATCAAGAGACTTACACCTATAATCCTTTACATCTAACCAAACTATGGCTACAGTATTGACTCAAAATATTGAAGGGTGTAATCACCTAATAGATTTTATGAGTAATAATTTTAAGAATGCCGAATTAAATTAATTTTTGATTCATACACATACATATGAATTAGTTAAGGTAGTTAATAAATTTAGGTATTATATCCTTAAAAATAAGGTACATGTTATCTTACATGACTCTACCACCAAGATTATGTTAAGCCAAAATGAGTTGGGAGAATGTAGAGGTAAGTGGATGTCAATTTTTTAGGAGTGTGATTTAGAGATGAAAATAGAAAAATTGGTAAGGTGCCAAGGTTTGATCTAGATGATTTCTAATATTAACCCAAGGCTAAGTATTATGCAAGTGCATCAACAAAACTTTCAATTTAGTGAGTGGTATGATACAATCATACATTTTCTAATCAATGGTACTTATCCTACAAGATTGTCTAGGGATAAAAATAGGGCCCTAAGGTTGAAGGTAGCCCATTACCTGATCAAGGATGGGGTCTTTTATAGAAGGATTTTTGAAGGGGTTTATTTGAGATGTGTTTAACAAGAAGAGGCCACCCAATTCATAAGTAACTTTCATGAAAATTTGGGTAGTGGACATCCATCTAGGAGAACCACAACCCATAAAATTATTACAACTAGTTATTATTAGCCAACTATTTTTAAGGATGCTCATAAACATGTGAGAGAATATCACTCATGTCAGGTCTTTGGCACTAAGTAACTAAAGGTAACAATGAATTTTCAACCAATCATGGATGATAAACCTTTTTCTCAATGGGGTTTAAATTTTTTTTTGGGGTAATCAACCCCAATAATCTAAAAGTCAAAAAATATGTCATGACTACCATAGACTATTATACAAGGTGGACTGACGCTACATCCACTGAACAATACAAGACTAAAGAAGTGATCAACTTCTTAGAATAAAAAATCTATACTAGGTTTGGAACTATAGTCTCTCTAGTGTGTGATAATGGATTGACCTTTGTATCTATTAAGATGACTAAATGGACTTATGATAATGGCATTACTCTCAATTTTGTATCTAACCATTATCCCCAAGGAAATATAGTCTCTAATTCTACAAATAAGAACCTAATGAAAGTAATAAAAAAATCTATTATAGATAAGCCTAGGACTTGGCATAAGCTTCTTAAATTTTCACTATGAGTTGATAGGATAAGAATTAAGTAAGCTTTAAGAGCCTCACCATTTGTATTGGTATATGCATAAGAACCTACCTTTCCTATCACTCTCAAGTTTCCCACATACATATTTATGTCAGAATACATGGAAGAAAGACAAAAATTTGCCAACTCTAGATTATTGGACATCATTCAAATGGAAGATGTAAGGGAGAAAACAATTACTAATTTTATCAGGCATTAAACCATAGTGAAGAGGTGGTTTGAAAAAAGGTCAAAGATTAAGTTGTTTAGATAAGGAGACCTAGTTCTCCTTTGGATAAATCATTTGTGCCTAAGGGAAAATATGAAAAATTTACATCTTTGTGGATTGGCCCATACCAAATTATAGAAACATTAGGAAATAACACCTTCAAGCTCAAAGATCTACAAGGAGCAGAGTTCACATTGTCCACCAATGGGTAGTATCTCAAGAACTACTTTTCTACTACTCCACTAGAGGTCTTCATGGAGTAAACTATAAGATGGTAGAGTTAGTGTAGATAGGTTAGTTAGTTTATTTCAAGTTCTTTCCTTCTTGTCCCTTGTTTGTATATATTCAATTACTTTCCTTTGCTTTCCTACTTTCTTTTATGTGTTTATTTCTTGTTGCATTGTTCCTTGGTTCTAATAAGTCCTCTTGGATAATCTTAAGCTCAAATTTATGAAGTTTGATTGAACATCCCAAAAATTTATAAGTGTAGGTGTGTACCACATACATATGATGACCATGGTCCTAAAATATAAGCTTAATGTTGTAATTTCTAGAAACTAGTAAAGACCAATAGAAGAATCCAATCATTTCATGATAACTTTACCATTGTATTGACCTCAAATTGGTTTTAAGAAGACTTGAACTTGTAGGGTGAGAACTCAAACTATCATGATATAGCCATACTAACATTTAATCAATGTCCTTGCCTAGAGTAATGGTTGCATTTGTAGGTGATTCTCTAAGGATCAAACATTTGATGAAATTGGAAAACCTAGCTATTCTAGTTCCCAACCTTGTTGAAAGAATAAAGATCTACGAAAATACAAAAAAAATAAGGATACAATGAAAAATCAAAAGATTTTAGGCATAGATGATTCCAGTAATATCTATTGGGGCTATGGATACCTGGTTGGTAGTGGAGTAAGGCCTTGAGTCAAGCCAAAGGCATTCCTATTAGGGCTATAAATGCCTAGTTAGTAGCAAAGCAATTCCCAAGCCTTCCCTAAGATGAAATCATGGTTTCTAATGGATATCTAAGCATGATCCAAGTTAAGTGTTAGTGATTAAGGATATGAAACTTGGAAGTTATTTCTTGAACCCCATGGCAAACATTAAGTGGAATCAAAGCACACACATAGTATGGATATATCTTGGTGTTTGACCCTAAGTATATAAGTGTAAGATTTGTTTCAACCATGATCTGATCTAGATGATGATATTGATCAAGTGGAGTGGATGACCTAATTATTTATCTAAATTAAATTTTTTGGGTTCTAACATATTTTTATGTTTCCTCCCTAAGTTTCCATTTATTGAGGTCAATATACCTCCATTTTTGAAAATTGGGACCCTTGAGAAACCCTAAATATTAAAACATGAAAATATGACATGTTAGGGTCATTTGTATAATTTGAATATCATCCACTTTATCAAAATCAAGATCAATTAGATATATTTTTCTTTAATTTTATCTAACAATGCTAATAAATGGTCTTTTAGTTACAAGATCCATGGTGTTTGTTCCTAAAAAATTTATGTTAAAAAATCATAGCAAAACCCTCAGTTCAAATTTAAATACTAGCGAGAACCAATTGTTGGTAACCTTTTAAAAAGCCAATTTAGACCTAACTATAAATTTCATGTTTTAATCTTAGTCATGTTTTTAACATGACTAAAACTTAACCTAAAAATGCTTGGTCCCCTTTTTTTTTCCCTTTAAAGTTCCTTGTGTGCTTAACTAATATTCATTCTATAGGGTCCTTTTAATATTTCCTAGCTTAGCCTAATGTTTTAATCCTAAGGCCCCAACGTATTTATTAATACAATCAGGACCTTAGTATTAACACCTTAGCCTAAGTATTTTATATCAATGGGGTCTTAATTTAGCTTCCTTACATTTTATATTATCCAATGACACTCACTTTATCATGATATCCAATCTGATGAAATGAGAAAGGCTCAAGCATAGACTTAAAAGACATGCAACTCAGATGATCTAAAAACATGTGCTTCTTTGAATGATTTCAATGGGATGACATGAGGAAATCTTGACATAATACTACACATGGCCCCTATGACCCATCATGTTCAAGCTCTTAGATCATGACCAATAATTCTCACTTCATTGTGAAGACCTGATCAGATAGATCAAAACATAGTGGAAAGGTCAAAGGATTACAAAAGGCCCAAATGATTGACATGTGACAGCCTTACATTCTAAGATTAATAGTAAAGGGGCCCAAATGATAAAAATAACCAATCATGAGCAAGCTCTAGGATCAAGATCCTATGGCTCTCATTTTGTCATGAATCTTGATCTAATATAACACATTAGGTCTAAGATCTTAGGAATCCCCATGGAGATTCCATGTGGCATTCCAACATTGGGTCATAATAATTTAATGTGCCTAAATTTAATGCTCACGTGACCATTTGACATCCATGTAGCCATATTTTACATCCATGTGACCATCAATTTCAATCCCATTAAATTAAAAGTTTCACTAGCTTAAAATTGATGTTCATGCAACCATCATTTGATGTCTACAAAGATGTATTTGATGTCTACAAAATAATGAAATTTAAGCTAATGAGTTATCCAACTCAGGATCAAAATGCACTCTTAAAATGTTTCTAAGAATCTCATAAATTCCTATATGGACTAATGGAATCCCTTGGGAGATACTCAAACATAGGATACCTTCAATTTGAAAATATGGAGATGGTCTTATGGTCTAAATATATGAAATAATTAACCTATTCTAAGTATATACTTTAAGGTCCCTATTTCATTTTTGCACAATGAGCCTTAAACTATAGACTTATCTTAAGTATTATTTTAGAAAGTCTTTATGATGCAAAAATTAGACTGAATGCCTCTAACCAAAGGTATTAATACTTTTATTAATGAAATAAAATTCTATTTTAATGTTAGACCATTATATCATGTTGATCCCTTTGAGAATATTTTGTAATCTTTTCATAAATATTTTAGACCAATGCATGCATTGTGTTTTTTAAACACAACATAAACATTGGCTTAAAACATTTAGCCATGGTCCCCTTTATATAATTCAAAAAACTTAGACGTAAATCCCTTAGCCTAAGGTTTTCTTCATGTTTAATAAACATGTAATAAAAATTAGCCTAAGGAATTTAAGCCTAAGTCTAACTTTAATAATGTGATAACTTTAAGCTTGGACATATTTATAGATCAACAACTTGTGCTTCATCACTGGAGGATGATATAACAATGTGAGGACCTTGAAGACTTTTCAATGAAGCCCTAAGAGCCTAAGAGCTTGATGCATGGAAGAAGCACATTCAAATAAAAGTTTACATATGATCTAGTGGTTCATGATTTATTGTGCTCCATGATCCAATAGTGTGATGACCCTAAAGACTTTTAAAAATAACTTAGAGGCCCTGTGGAGATGCCAAGTGGTGTAACCACAGAACATTGGTGCTAAAGAGTTAATTAAAAGTCAAGAGAACAAATCACAATCAATGACTCATGCTAATATATGATTTTAATCCAATGAAGTGAAATAAATAGGGAATTTTTAAATGCCAATGACTAGTGTTCAAAAGGCATTTATGAAAAATTCCACAAAAGTTCTAGATCAATGCCACATAGGCATCACATAAGAAGAATAAGACAAACTAAAATATCTTGTGGGCTCAAAAATGTAAAGGTATAAAGGCAAAAGTCCAAATCAAATCCAAAGCATGTATGAGCTGAAGTCTTGATATATCCTACTATTAAAGCTCTAAAACCATAAACCCCACATAAAAGTGACCCACACTAACTCAATTGGTTACAATTCAATCTAAAGAGAGCTTGATTGTGTTTATAAATGTAAAAGAGATACCATAAAAAAAATTTGCACACCTATGTGAATAATTTTTAGAAACAAATACCATCATAAAGAAGGAGCATATAATTTCCATAGTGAGCTAGAGGCGTTATGACCTAGTCATTGTTTAAATGGCTAGACTTCACTACTCTACTACAAAACCTAAGGTATTATATTACATAGGCATCCTTGCTCCTATCTTTGTTGATTGTAGGGTAGATAATGATTGGATGATTAGAGAGGGGAATTATAAGAGTTTAGTTTACATTTCCCCTATAGCTTTTAAGAAATACTATAAGCTCTTAATTCCAAATGTTGACTTGTCTGAAATCAAAGAGTGGACAAGAAGACATGACTTAGACACCATCCTTAGACCCTAGTTACACAAAGGACCCCATATCTTTAGGGACTTTGAGGGTAAGATCTTAATAGTACTATTTAGGGAGTGTATTAGAGTGATAATGACCCTTTTAAACTAAGGCTTTAGAGCCCCTTCAACCACCTATGTAAGCAAAATCTAGGTCCCCTATGCGTAATTCATGGTAGAAGAAAAGTTCACCCCTCCAATTGGAGATTTGATCAGTATCTTCTTGGCCAAGTAGTTCAATACTATTAAAAGGAAGACATCTAAGAAATTTTATATGATGTTATACCTACTGGATTCCCTACTTGCCTCTATCAACTTCTTAGGGATTATAAATTGGTCTCTTGAAGGAAAAACTACCATTTCCCACCATTACTCCAATTTTTTCATCTTTAAGTACATGAACCATATGCAATTTATTTTTGACTATGTCTACCCATCCATAATGGAGGATATTATAGGTATTCCTATGCCTATAGTCCATCCACTCATCAATAATTATGTTGATATGATGGGAGACATCAAGTTTTATTCAAAATTCACAATCATTAGGATTGAGGGAATCATGTCCCATCCTTATAGATTGCCTTTATATGTACCAAGTAAGCTTGTTGAGCAAGAAATTACCTCCCAGTTCATCCATGACATTGATGGAATTTGCAAAGAGAAGAGGAAGGGTATTCTCCACCCCTTTCCTCTAATTACTAGAAGGACTATACTTTAAGATTGGAAACAGATTGATACTATGGCCAAACACAAGGATTCATTTAGGTTTCATCTTATTGAACTCAAAATGTGGGATATTAAGAACATAGTAAGTTATCATTTCAAGGAAAAGAAACTACCCAAGCTTGAATACATGCATTACCTTAGTGTTCATGACACCATTTACATTAAGGCCAAGAATTATGAAGAGGTGTTGGCTAGGATCAAAAGTCACAACATCAAACCTGAACACAAATTGATAAAAGATGACAAGCCATATGGAGAGGCATGGAAAATGCATCCACTCCAATATCACTTATTGCTTGGACCATTTTAGACATCCCATCAATAACCCCAAGTAGAATATCCATAACCTTAAGGGCATATTATGAAAAATAAAGATGAATAAGCCTATGGTAAAGAGAAATTGGGAGATGTGAAATTGGAAGAAAGACTCAGGAAAGGGCCCTCATCTTCAACACTACCCTAAAATCCACCTTCCTCTATTAAACACATGTATATGATTGCCTTGGAGCTAGATGAGACACTTAAGGTTTTTCTTAAGGAACTTGTAGAGGCATATGACATAGAAGGGGAAGGGGAATAGATAGAAGAAGCTCAAGACCAAGTAGGAGAGTCTGAAGAAGATAAAGGAGAATAGATTACTCTAAACATGGTCCCATTATCTCCTAGAGAGAATAGGAAAGTATAAATGACACTGGTCCCTTTTGGACACAATAGAACAAGGTTGACTCTCACACATCTAACTAGTGAGGTTAACCTATTTAGTGATGAATTTCCCATTCATGGACTAGTCATCCCTGATTGGTTTATTTATGGGAATTTGCAAAAGATCCCTTCTCTTTCCCATTCATCATCTATGACAAAGGTTTTCAATGTTTAAGTACATGATGACATCAAGCCATGGATTAGGTCTATGTTAAAGGAATAGGAAGAAAGAATAATTATGGTCACTCTAGGATTGGAGAGAAAGAAAATGGATTCTCTAAGAGCATCAAGAAACATAGGTGTAGAGGTCCTAAAACCTCTAAAATTCATAGGTTCATCTACCACTATCTGATTTAATCCAAAAAGTGCTAGATTAGAAAGGGTCACCACCAAGACATCTATGGTGGGAGCTGAGGAATTCACCTTTCAAAAGGTAGATCACTTTATAGGTTTAACCCTCATGAGAGGTCAACAACTTGATGAGGCCATTATCCATGAGGAGGATGTTGAAAGCTTGATTAAGGCTCAATTAATTCAAGTGAGGCTGGGATTTAGGGCATGAAATATAGGATTCAAAACTTGGAAAGAGAGAAGGAAAATCTAGAAAACCAAGCCATTTTGTTAGTCCCTAACACCATGATGGATATGTTTGAGGCCTCATTTTTTGATATCTTCAATTATTTGAATTCAATAAAGTTAAGTCAGGATTTCCTAAGCTAACATGGTGAAGTAGCCAAGGAATTAATAACAAAGTGAAAAAAGGTAGAGACCCAAGTTAGGGATCCCATTGACATTATGATTATGAACAAGATTCCTAAGTTCAAGACTATCAGCTTAGCACATTTGAATAACATGCTAGGAATAATAGTAGACAAGGTCTGAGGTCTAAGTAATTAGATAAATAATTTAAATAGGCTTTTGGTAGATTATAAGGGATTGATCATAAAAATTGAGTAGCTCCAGGAAATAATGTTGTTAAATCCTACCATGACCACTACACTTAGAATCATTGATGATGTTGAATTCAAACACAGGGTCAATTTGGTCATGCAGTCAGTTAGGAGCAAGAGCTAGGGACAATTTGGAAGGGACAATAGAAGAATTTTGAACATGATTTTCATAGTAAAAGAGAAAATTGTAGGGGCAAGGAATATAAAGGAAGCTATGGGTAGGGATGACTAGGACTTGTATGACTTGGCTAATCAAGAAGAGGTTTGCCTAATAATGCCAACTATGGAGATGGAGCTCATCAAGGACCAATATCAAATTTCAATGGAGCTTCTAAAATATCAATAAGGGGACCCTTCAGTAATGGGCCCACCCAATAGCTAATATTTCTTATGTATAAACATTATAATATCTAGAATAGGAATATTCTTTTGTAAGGCATATGCTAGTCTGTTAGCATATTTCTCCTAGGTGAGTCTAATTATGAAGAACAAGTGTATTTTAGAAATTTCAAGGATAGTTGTCTTTATATTTTATACACCTATATATTATAACTGACCGATGCATTGCCTTATCTTTCTATAAAATAAATTTATCATCATCTTGTAAAGGAGGGAGAATGTTTTACCAAATTTTATACACTTTAAGTAATTAATATAAACAAGGCTTTTTACAAAGATTGTCCACATTTTGATAGGTCAATTGCTAATATAGCTTTTCTCTCAATTGCTAGTTTTATGTCTTGAATTTAAATAGTTTCTTTGAGTTTTGGGTTGCATTTTCTAATCATAGGGTTTTTAATTTATGCATATGCTATATTAGTTGGAAGATTTTTAGGTTTTTCTTCATTTCATTTTACTCTGTATTCATATGTGAAAATACTATTTGACCATAATAGTAAATCTTTAAAAATAAACCTAGTTCTTATTTGTGATTCTTTACATTATCCTTTAAATTTTATTTGATAGGCTATGTTGCATTATATATTAGTTGAATGCATACTTAGTTTCAATTGATGATTTATTAGGATATTTAAAACTAAAATTGGCAATCACTCATTTCTTTTCTAGCTTACCCTTCTCGTTGCTCTTTTCTTACACTAGAGCACTTTAGTTAATCTTCACTATAAATATCCATTTAGATTAGTTCGTAGCTTAAATATAGACCATAATTCACTAAGCATTAACATATATTTTTTACAATTCACAAAGAACATATCATGATGGCTCCCAACCATCACTCATTATAAATTTGTGGAACACTAATACATATCTCTACTGCTATTTCACCATAAGTGACATCAAGTTTCCAAAAATTTCTACTCATGCTTTGAATTCTTAAATTTATAAAATGAGAAGTGTTCTTTAAACACTAAGAAACCTTGTTGTACACTTCAAGGCATCAACAAGACCCTTAATATAGTATTATCACAATGAGCCAACTGGGTTACCATGTGTACCAAGACCCTGTAATTGAGACCTTGGGGAAGGATTTCTTCTTACAATTTATCCATAATTTTAAGAGAGATAAGGATTAAAAATCAATGTGAATTATTTTCCATGTCAAAACACCTCCCAATAGTGTATATATAGGCATCACCCACTATATACACATAATATTTTCAAAATTTTATTGATTACTAACACTTTGTATCTTACAGGAACCTGTTGAGTCTCAATATTTTTGAGTGTACAAAGAAAGGGGTGGGTAAATCATCGATGCTTCATAAGATTGTTGTCCCTTTTGCCAATTTTCATCTACACACTTGTTTCTTAAAACCATTTAGCCTAAGTTTGTTCTTATTAGTCCTACCTCCTCCAGTCTTTTTCCTCTTTCCATCTTCCTTTTCTTTTCTTAACATTTATTTGGATTATTGGTTGTACTGGGTTGACCAAGTATAGTTTAGGGGTATTTTTAACTTTCTTGGTTTGTTAGCCTTTCAATCAACCTAATATATACCTAGTGATTTTTCATAAAAACACATTGGGTCGATTGGGTCAACCCTATATAACTAACATTATCAAAAGGATTTAGGGCAAGATCTACCTCTCTCTCTCTCTATATATATATATATATAAGTTAATTTCCCACCATTTCATAAGAGAATAATTATTATCAAAGAAGTGTTAATAAACATTGGATTATTGACCATTATACTTGAAGAATAAAGCTTAGGGTTCCATACTTTTATTGGAGATATGGATCTTATCTTGTGGAGAAGTATTTTGGATACTTAGATAGGTTGTGTATCTTAAAGTTAATTTATCTTGGTTATCCTTACATACCACAATAATGTATTGTGAAGCACCTTGGCCAAGGGATAGATTAAGGATCGATGGGTTCATCTTCAAAGGTAAGTATTCCTAACTTTATTTCTCCTTGGCAAGAGTAGATAGATAATGCATTTGTATTCTTATCCCATGTATTAAGATTCTATATACATTGACATGAGTATATGTCTTCTAATAAATTTTTAGTTTAGTTGTTTGTTTTATTACTTCTAACTCCCACTTTGTGTAATAAGCTTTGGTGTACACTAGATTAGATTTAATTATTAATATTAGTATAAGTGAATGTTTTAAACCTTAAGACTCTATTAGGGTTATTGTTTAATTATGTTAGAATGTAGGCTTTGGAACCCTTCCTAACATGATGTGTTGTGATAAGTGATACAAGTGATCCCCTAATTGGGTCTAGTAGATCCCCATATTGGTCATGTTCCTGCTTATCAAGTATATCCCAATTGAAATTGTAGGTATGATCTATCTTATCTAGTCTAGAATTAATTTACAAACATGATGCATTTTTGATTGCATAAATTCTAGTGAACCTAACATGAACTAACCCTTAAAAGATTTGTTCACTTTTACTTCATTTATTTAAAAAATTTATCATTATTTTTATCATGTATTTTAACATACTACATTGATTCTGTCGACCCAAATTTTTATCTCTATGCACAGGTTACAAGAATAGACAACTAGATTCACCAAATAGACCTAGTACAAGTTTCCAACTTTTCAAACACCTATTTTAGCCTACTAGGTTGACCCAATTGACCCCTTAAAGTTCTAGCTCTTTTTTAGTATGTTTTTATATAGGTTGATCGATCTTGTTGACCCAATTTATAGGTTTCTCAAGTATAAATAAAGGTTCTTCATCAATAATATTTATTCATTGCATCTTTGATCCACCAAGGTTCCTTTCTATCTATCTATTTATCTTTTTCTATCTTTCATTTCATAGTTTGCAGTCTTTAAAACTATCCTTGCATAGCAACTATATCAACACTGCCGACCTAGTTTTGTGTATAACAACTATAGTTTATTGTCTAAAATAATTAGATCGACACAACCAACCTAGTTCATTTTTAGAATTTGATTCTATAGTATAGGTTTGACTCTATCAACCTTATTCTATATTTTGTGCATACAGTGTCAACACTATACCTTGTTTTAAAGTTATCATATCTATTAGTAATTAACTCACACCTTTCTTTTATTATTTCTTTCATGCTTAGAATATATCAAATATTCTAATTAGAGTATTTTTTAATTAATCACTTAGTTTTACTATTTCTATTTTGTGTATGCATGACTAGATCACAAAATATAAATAAGCACTTTAACATATTGTCTACCCTAAGCCAACTTACTTGGATTTCATCACTAAGAGGGAAGCCAAATTGATGCTTTGGTCAAGTATAAAGTATGGTTAATGGTATATTATAGATAAGAACCTAATACCCTTATCATTGTGGTGTGTGAAGTGAGGGGGTAGGCCCCATGCCACTATAGTCCCTTTTAGCCCAAACTACTTAAAACCATTCTTAGATTTCTATCTAGTAACTTTCTTAAAGCCAAATTTTAATCACATTTAAAATAATTTTTAATAATCTAATTAATAGTCACATTGACCAATTATTTATCTTTACTTTGTAAGTTGCTTATTTATTCTTTATTCAATTTGTGCATAAAATCTTGCATTAGCTAGTGTTAGTGAAAGATTTTACTTTGTATTTTAATTGGACTAGACAACATTAATCTAGTTAAATATTTATTTCTTTTTAGTACTTAATTATTTTCATTACTTGTAAAGTTCTCTTGTTTCATCTTAAAATTTGTCTTTAGGCTTCTTAAAATCCTTGTTTTTTGTAATGGATTGACCTAGTCAACTTAGTGCTTTTTCTACCTTTTGTACACTATATTGGATCAACCTAATCAACCTTATATAGTTCTATAAGCCTTGTTTCTATACTAGATCGACCCCGTTGACCTTGTATAGTTTTAGTCACTTCTTTTGACCTTTACTTTCTCATCTCTCTTCTTTTCCCTTCATCACGGGCTTTTTATTAGATAATGACACTGAGTCATAGTCAACATACATGATGATCTTAACCAATAATAATAAGGTCTCCCATATATAGAGTAGGGATCCTCTTTTGGATTCTAGTAATGTTCATATTATCACTCACACAATAAAGTATGGGACCCCTCTACATACCTCTTCATAGCATAATCCTCTTTTCCCATTATAAGACCAACTTGAGTTAGAGTATACTGTCAAACTAATTTTCTTTGTCTCTAAATTTACTCAACATAGAGGTAAGGATATTTATACCATTTACAACCTCATGATTAGTGGTAAAACTAAAGATCCTCATTCACCTACTCTTACATTCTCAATGGGATTTGGAGCTACCACTTTTTTTGGTTCTCATCTTTTTCCTTTAATTATAAATCCTTCTTATACCATGACATCTTCTTCTCTAACCTCTTCTACCTCTATGCCTAGTATCGGAATTAACATGGTGAGTTCTACATCTAGTGGGCCTCTCATAAAGTCTACTATCCTTAATCCTTCCACTAGTTTTTTTTTTTAACCCAAGGTAATCATATTTATAGTGCTTCTTCCTCTCAACCATTCACTAGTCCATCTTTTACTTCACAAGTATATTTTGCCACTAGTGCCTCAACTTTTCATAATTCATCTCAAGCTTAGATCAACACTAAAATTGGTAACCAATCCACTAATACTAGCACAAATATCAATTTTAATGATTATAATGTTAATAAAACACACCAAATTTTGTTAAGAACTCTCAACCAAATGAATAACTTTCAAGCTCATAACATAAATCAAATAATGAGAATGCAAAACCACCTTCTTAATCTTCATTCTCATCTACAACCAATGGATTTGGGCACACAACCAAAATGTTCCCCCTCCTCCTCTTATTTATTCTCAATGAAATCTTATTCCTCAACCTCTTTTGATGAATAAAATATTAAGCATCTAAAAAATGAACTTCTCACTACTCAAATTGCCAACATTGATATTAGAGGTATAACACCTACAATTTCTTATAATGGGTCAGCTAATCCTACCCTTCACCTTGAAACATTTAGAAATATTTATAAAGATTATTTTGAATTAAACACCTTTGCTACTACCAAGTTCCTAGCCAAAACTCTCACAAGTGATGCCTTGGATTGGTACAATCAACTTAGAGCTCATTCTATTAATAGTTTGGAGGATTAAGTAAATGCTTTAGTTCAAGAATTTCAAACTAATGATCTTCCGTAAAACACTTTGTCCCATTTCATTAATTGTAAAAAAGATGAGAATGAAACTACCCAAGGTTTTATTAAGATATGGAAAATTTTGTCAAACAAATGTGAACATAACATGGTAGATGACAACATTTTTCATCTCTTTATAAATTCTCTCTTTCCTAAGATTCAATATCAAGTCCACACTCTTTCTCCATGTACCTTAAAGGAGGTTATTAACCAAGATAAAATAAAAGTTTTCCTAATGCATCAATTTGAGCCACCCTAACCTTCAGGAAGTCATCATCTATTACTTAAGAACAAAAACTTCAATATCACCAATAATGGTGTTATTGATTCTTATAAAACCATTCATAATGTTTAAGTTGTCATTCCTAACCCTTTTTTATAAATAGATCCTTCTTCTCAAAAATATACTAATTCTAATTTCTCTTCACCCAATAACATCAATGTTCACAAACCCCTATCCTCAGTTGAATTGCCTAAGCATATACCTAGGCCTCTTCCATGATAAATTAACCCTACCTATCATATAAAATCCTAGTATGATCCTAACAAGTTCTATTGGTTTCACACTAGTTGGGGTCATTCTCATGACACCTATAGACAACTTCAAAATTTAGCTATGGATTTTATTCTTGGACCTAATTTAAATCATGATTCCATTATCCATAAGTGTCAACAACCCTATGAGATTAATTTTAAGGACTATAAATTAAATAACAAAACTCAAGCCTTAAATCAATCAAATTCTCATTTGGATATCTATAAGGATTCTTTACCTAATCATCAACCTATCCAAGACAATTGAGATAATCCAACCCCCTCCACTAATAACATATTTTTTTTATTGAACTAACTTCCAAAGAAAATGCGGTTAACATGACTAATATGTAAAGGGCGGTAGCTTTCATTGATTCCCAACATATCTACACTCTTCCTTCCCATAAGACATATTATATTATCTAAGATTCTTCTCCAAATCATTTATTTGAGTTAAGGCAAGAAGATATTATTTCTTTTGATGATCCAATTTTCAATTCTCCCTTAGATAACGCATCTCATTTTATATTTATGACTCTTCCATTTATTGAGTGTGGAGCCTTTTGGGGCTATCACATGACCATAGGGAAATATTTTGGGGTCCTAGAGAGATCCAAAAATGTGGGGAGTGTAGTTTTCCCTAATCCACCTTTTTTGGAACCTTGTTCCACATGTGAGTGGAATATTCTTTATTTTATCCAGTTTCTATGTTTCCATGTTTTATGGATTTGGTTGTTAGATGCCTATTTTCCATGTTGACTTCCCTGATCTGAGGGAGTTGGTTGTTCATTAGAAAAGGGGATGTCTTCCTTGTTTTAAGGAGTTGGTTTTGATCACATATTGTTGGAAAATGTGCCTTTAAAGGTGGAGAGACAAACTTGGCATGTTCCTCTTTAGATGGGCTTTTGGATGAGCTTGATAAGGTGGAACTAAGGTGTCTTTTAGTGGATGATTCTTATCTTGGATAAGTATGGTGAGTTTCTCCTCATTTTGTGTATTTTTCCTCATTTTCTATATATACAAGTGTGGTGTGGCCTTTAGAGGTTAATGATTTATTTGTAGGGTGTGGGTTTGAGGATCAGAGTTAAAGTGTAAATATTTTTGCAAAGTGTAGGTGTTTATTGGAGGGTGTGGTATAATAGCTTGTGAGATATAGTATTGTGTAGGCATAGGTGAAAGTGAAACATTTATTTGTGTAGTATTTTTTATAGGATATTTTCTATCTCTATGAGATTTCATTTTAATCTAATTTTTAGATTAAAATTCTATTTGAGGACTTTCTTAGTGGATGTATCCCATATTGGGTGAACCATACTAGATCTATGTTATGTGTGATTGATTCTTGTTCTCTCCATTTATTCTTTCATAATATCTATGATTTGAGGAATGTTTCTATGATGCATGATATTGTATAATTTAGATCTAATTTATGGTCATATTAAATATATTTTAATTTTTTTTTAATTCCTAACAACTAGTATCAGAGCCATTAGTTTAGTTTTACTGAAGTGGTAGATCACAAGAAGGTTATTAGCTTGAGTGGGATCTATGGGAGAAGAGATCAGATTCAAGGTTGAGTAATTTGACAGTAAAATTTTTGGTTTGTGTAAAATGTATATGTAATATTACTTGTATTAGAAGGAGCTACATCTCCCTTTGAAGGGGAAAGTATAATAACTTGTAAGTATGAGTGATGTGGATTGGTCATTACTTGATAGGAGGGCATTGGGAGCCATACAATTATGGATTACATCTTATTTTGAATTTAATATTTATAATGAGAAAACCACAAAAGATATCATTTATAAACTTGGAAAGTTATATGAGAAACCCTCTGCTTCTAATAAAAATTTTCTTATGAAAAGATTGTTTAACATAAAACTGTCTAAGAATGGTTCTATTGCTAATCATCTAAATTATTTTAATATGGTTGTAAGTAAGCTCACTTCTATTTTAATTAATTTTTATGATGAAGTTAGATATTTTCTAATCTTATGTTCTTTGCCTAATAGTTGGGATAGTTTGGTTATGGCTATGAGTAATGTAGTCCCTACCAAGGGAACCTTAGATTTTGAGGATGTTGTAGGTGTGATATTTAGCAAGGAAATGTGAAATAAAAGCACTGGTGAATCATATTCAAGTAATGGTTTATCTATTGATACTAGAGGGAGGCAAAAGGACAAGAGAAAAGGTAATCATGCAAATTTAAAAAGGTAGATCTAAGTCTAGATCTAGATCCAAGATGATCTGCTGGCATTGTGGGAAGACTGAACACTTAAAGAAGTATTATTGGTCACTTCAAGATAAGAATGTTGATAAGGAGGAAATGAATGAGATAAATGTGAAATTAGGTAAATCATGTCAAGATGTCTTAATTCTTTATTTGAATAGCTTTTTTGAGTCTTAGGTATTAGATTTAGGGGCTTCCTTTCATACCACCCCATATAGGCATTATTTTACTGATTATGTTCAAGATAATTTAGGACATTTTTATCTTGTTGATGATGAACCATGTGAGATAGTAGGGAAAGGTTATATTTAGGTTAAAATGTAGAATAGGAATACATGGCTATATAAGGATGTTAGACATGTGCCTATGTTGAGATGGAATTTGGTTTCAATGGGGAAATTGGGTAGTGAGGTTTGTTTGGTTATGTTTACTATAGATTATTTGAAATTTAACAAAGGTACTCTTGTGATTTTGAGAGGTAAAAAAATTGGTACTTTATATTTGAATAGTAGTGTTCATTCTTGTGATTTAGTTGATGCAGATGGAGATGCAACTATGTGGCACTATAAGCTTAGTCATATGAGCCATAATGCCATGGATATCTTAAAAGAAAAGTTGATTGGATTAAAATACATATATCTAGACTTCTATGATAATTTTGTGTATGGGAAATAAAAGTGGGTTAAATTCCTAAAATTTGGACCCACAAAGAAAGAACACAAGTTAGAGTTGGTACATTCAATTGTATGAGGACTAGCTCAGGTATTTTCTATTGGTGGATCCAAATATTATGTTATTTTTATTGATGATGCAACTAATAAAGTTTGGGTTTGTGGTATTAAAAATAAATTTGATGTATTTTACACTTTTAAGAAGTGGCAAGACTTGGTTGAGAATGAAATAGGTCTCAAGTTGAAATGTCTTGGATCAGGTAATGGAGGTGAGTATTGTACTAATGCTTTCTTTTATTATTGTTCTAAAAATGGAATCCATAGGTGAAGGACAGTTCCAAGAACTCCATAGTAGAATGGGGTATCTAAAAGGATGAAAAAAATAATAATAGAATGTGATAGGAGACTGAGGTTACATATAGGGTTGCCTTTATAATTTTGGGTAGAAGTATTAACATAGTAGTATATCTGATTAATAGAGGACCTTCGATGCCTTTGGATGGAGGCATTCCTGAACAAGCTTAGTTTGGTAAGAATGTTGATTATTATTTTCTTAGAGTCTTTGGATGTGAGGTTTTTTCTCCCATTAAGAAAGAGGATAGGACCAAGTTAGATGCCAAATCAGAGAAATGCATATTTATTTGTTATGATGAGGATGGATTTGGTTTCAATTTATGGATAATTAAAGATAAGAAAATATTTCAGTCTAGAGATGTATTCTTTAATGAAAAAGTCATATATAAGGATTAGTGGTAGGAACAAGAATAAGAATAGAAAGAGTACATAGTATTGGATGATATTACAGATGGAAAACTATCTAATGAATTAGTTTAAGATCCTTCTACATAAGGACCCCAAAATCCTATTGTAAGAAGGTTTTCTAGGGTAAGAAGAGCACTTGAATGTTTTCCTCCTTCTTTGAATTATTTGTTACTCATTGACAATGAATAACTAGAGTGTTATAAGGAAACATTGCAGGTAGATGCCAGGATGAAATGGGAACAATCCATGGATGAAGAGCATAGATCTCTCATGGAGAACTAAATGTGGGATTTGGTAAGACTACCCAAGGGCAAGAGTGCATTGCTAAACAAGTAGATCTTTAAAATAAAAGAAGAGGATAAAGGAAGAAAAAGGTATAGGTCTAGGATGGTGGTCAAAGGGTTTACACAAAATTTAGGTATTAATTTTGATGAGACTTTCTCTCCTATTGTAAAAGTGACTTCTATTAGGATTATTCTTTGTTTAGGTGAAATTGAGGATTTTCACTTAAAATAGTTAAATGTGAAAATGGATTTTATTCATGGTGATTTGGATGAAGAGTTGTATATGAAGTAACCACAGGGATATGAGGTCAAAGGGAAGGATAACTATGTGTGTAGACTAAAGAATAACTTGTATGGCCTGAAACAAGCTCCATGGCAATGGTATAAGAAATTTGATTATCGTATGTTGGAACAAGAATATTAAAGGTATAATTCTAACCATTTCATGTATATCAAATATTTTGATGATGGTTCCTTTATTATTTTATGCTTGTATGTGGATGACATGTTAGTTATAGGAAAAAACATACAACATATTCATATTCTTAATAAATAGCTTAGTGACTCCCTTTATACGAAGGATTTGGGTGATAAAAAACAAATAATTGGTATGAGGATTACTCATGATAGGAAGGAGAGGAAGTTAATCTTATCTTAATAAGAGTATCTGAAGAAAGTCTTGGAAAGGTTTATCATGTTAGATGCTAAACATATTGGTACTCTTTTGGCAAGCCACTTTAGATTATCAAAGGAGTAGTGTCTCAAGATGGAAGTTGAAAATATAAAAAACTCCAAGGTACCTTATGCATCAGTAGTTGGTAGCTTGATGTATGCCATGGTTTATACTAGGCTAGATATTGCCCAAGCAATGGGAGTTGTGAGTAGATATATGAGTGATCTAGGTTATGAGAATTAACAAGCACTAAAATGGATTCTTTGATATTTGAGAGGAATCATGGATTTTGAATTATGTTATTATGGATCAGATACCATTTTATGTGGTTATGTGGACTCAAATATGGTAGGAGATATTGATAAAAAGAGAAGTATGACAAGATATATATTTATTGTTGGATATATAGTGGTTAATTAAATTTTTAAGATATAGAAGGTTATGGCTTTGTCAACCATAGAGGTAGAGTATGTTGTTACCAAAGAGGCTAGCAAGGAGATGATTTGGTTATAAGAGTTATTTTTAGAGTTGGGGCATGAGCAGGAAGTTGGGAGACTACATAGTGATAGTCAGAGTGTTATTCATTTGGCAAAGAACTCTACTTTCCACTCAAGGATGAAACACATTTAGTTACATTATCACTTCATCAAGAAAACTTTGGAGGATAACTTGGTGAAGTTGGAGAAGATTCATACCAGCCATAATCTTATGGATATGATGACCAAGGTGGTTACATTGGACAAGTTGAGACTATGTTGAGATTTGGTTGGCCTTAGTGGTCATAGAGTAGTGATAGATTCTATTTAAGAGAAATAGTCTCCAAGTGAGATATTATTGAGTGTAGAGACCTTTGGGGCTATCACATGACCATAAGGATATATTTTAGAGGCCTAGAGAGCTCCACAAATGTGAGGAGCATAGTTTTCCCTACTTCACCTTTTATGAAACCTTGCTCCACATGTGAGTGGAATATTCTTTATTTTATCTAATTTTTATGTTTCCATGTTTTATGGAGTTGGTTTTTATATGCCTATTTTCCATAGTAACTTCCTTGATCTGAAAGAGTTGGTTATTCATTGGAAAATGGGATTCATTCCTTATTTCAAGGAGTTAGTTATGATCACATGTTGTTAGAAAATGTGCTTTTAAAGGTGGAGAGGTAAACTTGGCATGTTCCTCTTTGGATGAGTTTTTGGATGAGCTTGATGAGGTGAAACTGAGGTGTCTTTTAGTAGATGATGATTATCTTGAATAAGCATGGTGAGTTTCTCCTCCTTTTTTGGATTTTCCCTTATTATATATATATATATATATATATATATATATATATATATATATATATATATATATATATATAGGTGTGGTGTGGCCTTTAAAGGTTGATGATTTATATGCAAGATGTGGCTTTGAGGATTAGAGTCAAAGTGTATATGTTTTTTAAAAGTGTAGGTGTTTATTGTAGGGTGTGATATAGTATCTTGTGAGATACAGTATTGTGTAGGTATAGGTGAAAGTGCAACATTCATTTGTGTACTATTTTCTACAAGAGTTTTTCTATCTCTATGAGAGTTCATTGTAATCTTGTTTTAGATTATAGTTTTATTTCAGGACTTTCTTGTTGGATGTAGCCCACATTGGGTGAACCATGGTAGATCTATGTTATGTGTGATTAATTCTTGTTTTCTCCATTTATGATTTTATAATATATATAATGTCTCCATTTATTTCATAATTTAGATCTGATTTATGGTCATATTAAATGTAGTTTAACATTTTTTTAGTTCCTAACAATTGGTATTAGAGCCTTTAGTTGAGTTTTACTGAAGTGGTAAATCACAAGAAGGTTATTAGCTTCAGTGGGAGCTATGGGAAAAGAGATCAGATTTAGGGTTGAAAAATTTAATGGTAATAATTTTGGCTTGTGAAAAATATAGATCAAAGATTACCTATATTATAAGGAGCTTCATCTCCCCTTAGAGGGGAAAAGAGAACAAATTATAAGTTTGAGTGATGCAGATCGGTCATTACTTGACATGAAGGTATTGGGAGCCATACTATTATGCCTAGCATCTTCTATTGCATTTAAAAAATTTAATGAGGAAAACAAAAAATATCTCATGGATAAACTTGGAAATTTGTATGAGAAACCCTCTACTTCTAATAAAAATTTTCTTATGAAAAGATTATTTCACATGAAAATGTCTAAGAATGGTTATATTGCTAATCATCTAAATGATTTTGATACAATTTTAAGTATTCTCACTTATATTGGAATTAAGTTTGATGATTATGTTAGATATTTGATAATCTTATTTTCTTTTCCTGATATTTTGGATAGTTTGGTTATGGCTATGAGTAAAGTAGTCCCTACCAAGGGAAACTTAAATTTTGAGGTTATTGTAAGTATGATCCTTGGTAAAGAAATGAGAAGGAAAATCACTCATGAATCATATTCAGGTAATGATTTGTCTATTGATAATAGAGGGAGGTAAAAGGACAAGATCAAAGGCATCTTTGGGAAGTTAAAGGTTAGATCTAAGTCCATATCTAGATCCAAGATGATATGTTTGCATTGTGGGAAGAGTGGACACTCAAAGAAGGATTATTGGTCACTTTGGGATAAGAATTTTAATGAGGAGGAAATGAATGAGGTAAATGTGATATAAATTAAATCATGCTAGGATGCCTTAATTATTTCTATGGATAGTTTTTTTTATTCTTTGGGTATTAGATTCAGGGGATTCTTTTCATGCCACCCCACATAGGCATTATTTTATTGATTATGTTCAAGATAATTTAGGACATGTCTATCTTGGTGATGATAAAATATGTGAGATAGTAGGGAAAGGTTGTATTTAGCTTAAAATGTAGAATGGGAACACATGGTTACTTAAGGATGTTAGATGCATGCCTATGTTGAGATAGAATTTGGTTCCAATGCTAATGATAATAAAGCTTATACTAACACTTCTTTTCCTTCTTAAAATCAACTTAAACCAACTTGTTCATCATCTCAACATGATTTTCAACCTTGTTCCAAACCTCCTTCCTCTTCTTACCAACAGAAATTATAATGTACTTCAACTCCTCCTTCCGATGACCTCCTTAACTATTACAGACCTTTATCTAACAACCTTCTTATGGGTTATGATGAGTAGGATCCTAATGTTGAGCTCACTAATCTCCAATCCCAAATTTCATTTTTTAAGCTTATGAGGACTTCCCCATGTCATATAAACCACCTCATGTAGCTCCTATTTTAGATGAATGTCCCTCATCCTTCCCTAACAAGATGGGAGGTAGCTTTATCTAGTTCCAAAGATAGTATCTTACATAATGTGAAGAGATGTCCATCAACATTGATGAGACCATAAACACTTCTATTTCTCTAAAATTTCCCATAGGTTCTATGATTATTGAAGATATTTTGCTTCATGTAGATGATCTTCCCTTATTTATTAGCATGAAAATTAGTGATATATAAGTTAAGAGTACATTGATTGATGAATTTTATAGAACCTATGTCACTCCTCTTGATTTAATTAATACTATTGTATATTCCAAATGCAATCTCAAATCTACATGTAACACATGATAAGGATACAATAGAAGGTAAATGCCTCCTCTAGGTTACGTGTGGTTTCCTATTATCATCCCACCTATCAATATCCATATGAAGGTAATGATCTTTGACTTCCACCTCTCTTATATAATCTTTCTTGGTAGGTTTTGGAATCACCTCATAAGAGCTATCACTTCTTCCACATGCCAATGTGTTAAATTCCCTCACAATGGATCCATTTACAGGATTCAAGGTGATACAAAGCTTGGAGTTTTAGATAATTATAATATCATGGTGTATTCAATATTCCTACTCTTGAACCTTTGCCTAGTGTTCCATTTTATGAGTCTCAACATCTCAACTTTCATGTTAATTAAATCCACAATTACAATGGGAATCCCTAGTTCATTGGTAACATTCCTCCTAATATTTTAGATTCTAATGATGATGAGCCTGATGATATTAACTTAAAGGTCAAAAATTTAAATCTCTCACCTCATCTCATCTCACAAATTCTTACTTCCTTACAACATCATTCTCGTAAACCTCCTTACAATGGCATTTCCATAGTCTTGACCAAAACTAGGCATTCTATTCACCATGCTTCATCAGATGACAAGGTTATCCCTACCTATGTCATTGATCTTCATACCCTAAATTATAATGATAGATATTCCCTAGATGATCCATTGTTAGGTGGTCTTGTCTAGGCATGTGATGTTGATATTTTCCATTATCATTCTTTTTTTACTTGAATCATTTAATGCATCCCATCATTTTACTTCAATTATAGTTCTTGATTTTTTCATTTTTCTACTTTATCATAGGGTAGAGATGGTGTCAACACCTCCAATTTCTAAGGATCCATGTAGGAATATGCTCATGGATTATGTTATGACTCAGCCTTACCATTTTACTAGGTACCCTAACCCTCATATCTAGTTTACCCCTAAGGTTAATGCAAATATCTTTAGACCCTCTATAGATCTTGCTCCTCCCTCAGTAGAGTCAGATATATTTGAGCCTCTTTTCACTTATATTATAGTTGATCTTGTTTCCACTCCTAATATTGCTGAGCCTACCCCTACTTTTGATGCTATTTCTCCTTCTATTGATCTTAGTTCCATTCCTTCCTCATTATCACATTCCCTTGGTGATGGCTTGCTTCCTTTGCCTAAGATGAATCCTCTACCCAAAAAATGGGGAAATGAGTGTTATCTAGCTTCTTCCACACCTATTATACCTCCTTCTTTGAGTTATTCACTAAAACCAGTCACAAGAGTATATATTTCTTAGATGGGATAGATAACCATTATTACACCCATTGTCACAAGTTGTGGCAATATCTTGATACATTTCATCCTTCTTCCCCATCATCAAACAAATCCATACCTCCCCCAAAGGTACTTCCTAAATATTTTCCCAAGTATGGTGAGGTATATTGTTTATGGCATCTCTACGACACCCATCACATTAATCATTGTCACATACTAAAAAAACATCTCAAAGATCATCTTATAGTCATTCTCAGACCTTCTACCACTCCTTCCATAGGTCATTCCTACAAGAAGTCTCCTTCTTATCCCATGGTTCTACCTCTAGTGGTTCCATCACCTCTTGTGGTCCCTTCATCACCTTCTATGCCTCCACATATGATCACTTCACCTATGGACCTTACCTCACCTATGGATGCTTCTCCACCTATGGTTATTTCACCTATGGATCCTTCTCCATTGATGATTCATTCTTCTCCCATAAATATTGTTCCCATTAATTTTCCTAACTATCCTTTGCCTAATTTTCCTCCTCAACATGATCCTTTGATCATTCCTAGTTTTTCAGTTGAGGAGAATAGAAAAGAAGTATTTACCTAGTATTCATTCAAGATTGATGAAACCATTGTAGTAATTCAATTATAGATTCATAGAGACTTATTTGATGTATTGGAAAATGTTTTTAGATAGATTTACCAATATTTATGAGCACATGCAGGGTGCTTTCACATTTATATTTGGATTGAACATTTGCTCCAATATTTTTTTCTTTGTTATATCATTTGACACTGTCATATTTTTGCTCATCTTCTATCATGATTTCTTACTTGTAATATATCTTCTTTATATTTTCTTTTGCATATGATTATATTTTGTTTTATCATTGCTTTCCTTTCCCTTTTTCCCTAGATTTTTTCTCAAAACTCTCTTTCTTGTATCTTTATGATTGTTTTTCTTTCTTATCCTTATTTTTCACAAATAATTTGTCATGGTGATTTGATTATACTTACCCTATTCCCCTTGGTTGTTATATCCCTTTAACATGTGATCAATTATCAAATAATATATCTCAATACTATCTCCTTTTACTAGTCCACTTTCGATCTCCTTTTTCCCTCTTCCTTTTTCCACAAACTAAGCATATACATGGTTAAGACTTGAGATCACATGTTTGCTCATTATCAAGCCTAAGTGTCTTAGTCAGTCTTTGTATTTGGTTACTTAGATTCCTTTAGCCTTAGCCTACAACTCATTAATGTGTATCACTATCTCTCTCATGATTAGTCATTCCAAATCCATATGGAAAAGAAATATTAAAAATCCTTCAAAAAAAATTCAAAATCAAAATAATAAATAAAAGACAATGATATAAAAAGGCAAAATTATTCTTAAAAGTCTAATCACACTAAATGACATGATTCAAAGAACATCTCTTTCTTCTAGTCAAAGCTCAAACTCCATAGTTGGCCTCATGATAGAGTAAATGTCCTTTAGGGTGTGGTAGGCTAGTATATTAGAAGAAAAGAATAAAAAATATTTTAGTGCTACCTACTTTCTCATGAAAGTATCCAATTTTCGTAGTAGACAGATGGCTCTATAAAGTGTCCTAAAGAATGGGAAACACATCATGGGAAGGTAGGTACATTTTATTTTTATTTTACCAACATACCTTCATGAGTTGATCTAACATGCTTATTTGCCTACAAAGCTTTGTGTCTATAGTGAATAGGTTTCCTTTGTAAATAGATGACCACTAGTCACTTAGTGTCTTTTCATATTCTTATTCCTCTTGCATCCTAAGGTCTTATCATAAGATACCTAAGTCTTTATTTTTACACTCCCTTTTTCATTCCTTATTTACCTTATATTTCCTCTTGAGAAATATCATTTTGTCTATGATCACTCCCCTTGGGATTTCATTTGTGAGTTGCTTTGTAATACCATGGATAGGACCTGGTCATCCTCACAAATTACCATTTTTTCCTTCCTATTACCCACTTTTTTTATTACCCAATTTTCCTATTTATTACACACTAATGGTGTTCTCTTTGTCAAGTTGCAGTGTAAGACCATGGATAGGACCTAACTCTCCTCACAAATTTTTTATAATACCTAAGTCACCATCTAAATTACATGTGCCAAATTTGAGATAAGATTCAATCGATTATGATGTTACACATTATTTTACATGCTTCCCATCTTGATTTAGTATGTTTTATGCTTACTTCATTTTTCTTTCACCTTTTTATTTTCTTATTTTTTGAGTGCATGTAATATTTCAACCATTTCTTGAATTTTTCATACTTCCTAGCTTGAATTAGTATGACAAGTTTAAGACCAATCTTTTGCAATTTTATTTTTCTTTCATACTTCCCAGCATGATTTAGTATGGTTGATTGACTTAATTAAATTTTTTCTACCATTTGTGCCCTTTTACATACCTTTAATTTTATTACTTTGTTTTTCATACTTCCCAACATAATATTAGTATGATTTTATTTGTTTTAATTTGGTGAAAAAATCTTTCACATTGGTTCAAAAACAAATTCCTTTGAACCATTTTGTTTTGCATTTTCTTAGTTATTTATACTTAGCCATTTCTCGTTATTACACATTTCCCATATTGAAATAGTGTGTACTACATTTTCTTGATTGATTATATTTTTCCAAGTTCCTTTTTTCCTATTTATTTTTAACCATGCATGTGTCTTTAATAATGCTAGAAAAGAAACCACATCTCATATATTTACTATAACATATAAAACAAAGCTAAATACATGTTCTAGAAAGAAATGTAACATAAGAATCCATAGCATAAACCATAATAAATAACCATAATCAACCATGATGACAACATACATATCCAATAATAATATGCCAAAATGATATATATCATGAGTGTAATACAACAACTGTAACCATATACAATGCCCCAACTCTATGGTTGGGTCCTATCCTATCTATCTCATGGCCTAGCCATGTTGTATATTGAGGCTTTAGTCTAACTCCTCTAAATGGTACACTATAAGGAAGCCATTTAAGATCTCAATCCATTTACCTATCCCTTTAAGTGTGTTTCCCACATTTGTGACTCTATTAGTTGGGTTCATATCTCTATCATATACACTACTATAGCTAAATTCATAGATCTCTCATTTAACAAGGCCTACCATGCCTATAGCTCCCTACACCCATCATTTTTGGTTGCAATATCCTCTCTCTCTATACTTGTATTTGCCTTGCTACTTCTCTAGCTAATTTGAATTAGCTCACCTAAGTTGGGGCATATGGTACACTCAAATCCTTTAGTGTCATGGGGTTGTATGGATACAGAGTCTCATCTAGGATGTCATGGATTTCTCCCCTCACTAGGGACCCCCATCCCTCCTCCTCATCCTCACATAGTCCTACAAAATCACATAATATGGATATTAGATAATTATCACATCTCATAATATCTATCTTTATTCTAAACAAAATATAAGCAATAATTTAACCATCTCCTTTTACCTATCTATGTCTTGAATACTATAATATCACCATTTGTGTGACTACATAACATAGTCTCCCCATATTTATGGACTCTTAGTGCCTCCTCTATAGGTTACCTCTTTAGCACAAACTTGACTATCATGGCTCATGTCAGTCTTAGCCTGCATCTAAGTGGTCTCTTTGTCATATCCTCTAGTTCACCTATGGGGTCATCTAGGATGGTAATTGTCTTCACTCTCTCATCTACCTCCTTTCTTCATCAATGTCATGTCCTTGATGGCCACTACTCATCTCAATGTGGAATTATTAGTGGTACATCTAGTATTTATGCCTTTGCATCCCTATCCTCCTACTCAACTCCTCATCATGCTCGACTAGTCCATGGTCACTCTCAATGTGGCCTAAGTGTTAACCTCACTAATAGTGGCCCTAGTCCTCTCCTCCCTTATGGCTCCCTCACATGTCAATCCCACTACTTGAACATTAGTATCAGTGTCACTAGATGAAGCAAGCCCATCTACCTTGGCACTTATGCCACTAGATGTGGATCTCTCTACCAAAAATAGTGTCCAATCACCTCTATCTTCATTATCATTGGTATAACTATGTGGCATCTTACCCATGTAGCTACTATGTGCTCGTATGGCTACCATATGATGGTCTATACATCTCAATAACTATAGTTTCTAACATGTGGGGCATAGCCCATGATACCTAGTCCTCCCTCCATATTTATACTTGAAGTGACCCATCATTGATCATATGGTATAACCCAATTGGCTAGTACATAAGACACTTCTCATATATCCAAGCTATCAATAATATGATCAGTCCCATGGTCCTCTAACTTATGACTAACATCTCATATATGTCATGTAATAGTTGGACCCAGATGATGAAGCTTAGGTCATATATAACTAATTCATCTAAGATCATCCTGGTCAAGGCTACCATAAATAGTAGTATCTTGTCATATGACTTATGACATAACACCCACTATGTCATAAGTCCTATCATAGTCTTCTAGATATCCAAAATCTAGGATGTATAGAAATTAAACAAACTCACTCTCCTACTTAGTAATATCATCTCCAAGCATGTAGCCTACATGGCTAAGCCTCTCCTCTCCTCTAGACTATCTTGTATCCCTACAATCACCTACATTCATACTATAGGTAGCCCTAAGATGGAATCGACATCTTCTAGTATGATAGCCACCTTTACTATATCCCTATCCACCTCCCATCTAAAGGTGTTAGTCAATCATTCCTAATAACTAAGGAACATGACTAATAGGTCAGCATTGAGGTGGATCTAACACATTTTTATTATGCTATGTAAACCTATGCATCCTAGTCTAGCCTTATCTCCATCTGACAACCTATCTAGAAAGTCTGGTAACCATGTCACATCTACAAGTATCCAAAATTTCCATCATCCCTACACCCAATAAATAACAAAGGATGTATCAGTTCCTCCATGCCATGTATATTCATAATAAATTCTTTATACATTCTTTTTACATTTTTAAAAGCAAAAACAAGCTTAAAATTACTTTATTTTATTCTCTTTATCTTACTTTTAGCCTTATCGATCCTTCTTGATCTTACTTGATCATTTCAAGCCATTTTATCTCTCTTTCAGCCTTTTGTACATTTTTTTATATCATCATAGCTCTTTGGTTAAACTATTTTGACCAAAATTTTCCTATATTTTTGCTTGTTTGACTCAAAAATTTGAGTCAAACACCTTATTTTCCCCTCCCTAATGTTGAGTTTCTATTCTAGACCTTTTAGACCACCTAACAACTCTGAACTAGGCCTTTAGCTTACAGATTTTATAGGGTTGACCCATACCTACTGGGTTGGTACTATGGATTTGGTTATTTATAGCCTACTAGGTTGACTAGGTTGACCTAGTGCTTTTTACCTATTGACCTCTTGTATTTTTTTTAAAAAGTACAATTTTCTTGCTTTTTGCCTAAACCCTCAAAACCCATTTCCCATATTCCCATTTGCTACCCCTAGAATCTTATTTTATTCCATTTTGACATCTAGAAATTCTTAAAATTCAAAATTATTATAAATTCACTTAATTTAATACAAATTTCAAAAATTGGTTTGATATTTTTAGTTGCATACCTGTAGTGCACCTGTTGCCACCTTTGGAGCCTCTCCCTATCTAGCATGTTGTCTCCTCACCATCCTAGCTTATTTTCTCTCCAAATCTCTCTTTTCTCTCTTTTATAAGTTAAAATAACAAATGACATTTATTTTCCCCTATTTTAAAACACTTTTCAAAAATATAAATCTTTCAATTATTCTCCTGTAGATATTCCTTATTTTGCTTATATATTTGTTTTTCCTCATCCATTTTACAAACCATAAAATACATTAGATTCATGATGATGTTGAGATTATTTTTTACTATCATATGTCTATCTTCCAAAAATTCCAAATTTTGGCTACCTTTTGCACTAACTTCTACAGGTTCGTCTAGTGTTCTCTACCTTAGACACCTTCACATTTCTTATAGTCTACTTATTTATCTATGATACTAAGGTAATTTAAAGGTATGTGTTTTTCAATTTAGTGATTTTATTTTTCTTATTTTCTACTTACTACACTTTATTTAATCTTAATGTTATTTTTTATCATGTTCTTATCTTGAAGCACCATCTCGTGTTGCACTTATGTGACACATGTTGAACTTGAGTGGGGCATATGTATACACATAATATTTTCAAACTTTTATTAATTACTAACACTTTGTATCTTGTAGGAATATGTTGAGTATCAATATGTCTAGTTGCATACCTTAATGGTTATATAAAGAAAGGTGTGGGTAGACCATCGGTGCTTCATAAGATTATTGTCCCTTTTGTCACTTGTCATCTACACACTTGTCTCTTAAAACTTCTCCTAAAAACATTTACCCTAAGATTGTTCTTCTTGGTCCTACCTCCTTCAGTCTTTTTCCTCTTTTTATCCTCCTTTTTTTACCTTAATATCCTTTTGGACTATTGATTGTATTGGGCTGACTAGTTTGACCTAGTACAATTTAGGGGTATTTTTCACTTTCTTGGTTTGTTAGCCTTTCAACTGGCCTAACATAGACTTAATGAATTTTCCCTAAAAACACACTAGGTCAACTAGGTTGACCCTGTATAATTGATGTTAATGAAAGGATTTAGGGATAGAACTACCTATATATAGTTTTTTATTTCCCATCATTTCATAAGAGAAGAATTATTAGCAAAGTGTGAATGAACATATGTTTATTGACCATTCTACTTGAGGAATAAAGCTGAGGGTTCTATACTTTTTTTGCAAATATGGATCTTATCTTATGAATAAGTATTTTGGATGCTTAGATAGGTTGTTTATCCTAATTTTTATTTATCTTTGTTATCCTTACATACCACAACAATCTCTTGCTAATCACCTTGGCCAAGGGAGAGATTGAGGATCAATAGGTTCATCTTCAAAGGTAAGTATTCCTTGCTATATTTCTCCTTTATAAGAGTAGATAGATAATGCATTTATATTCTTCTCCCATGTATTAGGATTACATATACATTGATGTGAGTATATGTCTTATAATACATGTTTATTTTAGTTGTTTGTTTTATTTCTTATAACCCCTACTTTATGCCACAAGATTTGGTGTGCACTATATTAGATTTACTTTCTTGTTATTAGTATAAGTGAATGTTTTAAGCCTTATAAATCCATTAGGATTGTTTTACAATTTTTTTATACTATAGGATTTATAACCCTTACTATTATGATGTGTTGTGACAAGTGATACAAGTGATCCCCTAATTAGTTCTAGCAGATCCCCATATTGGCCATGCTCTAACTTAAAAGTGTATCCCAATAGGAAGTGTAAGTCTGATATATATTATCTTATATAGGATTAATTCATAAACATGATGCATTTATAATTATATACAACCACTAAGAGAGGGGTCTTTGGGGTTAATTCAATATCATGAGCTCACTAACCCATTTTTTCCATAGTCACTATGAAGATAAAAAACTAGGGTTTTGGCTATTCCATAAGGGGTGACAACCCACGATCTAGATATGATCACACTAAAGTAAAGGTGACACATAACCTAGAATATCCTAGGTGGTTGAATCTAGATCCATTAGGTATTTTGTATAAGATAACTATATCTAGGTTATATAAAATTATGGACATAACCATTTAAGGTCAATGTAAGTGTTTGGGGTCACATAGGTCAAATTTTAAGAATCTAATGACTGGTCAAGAATCTAGATCTAGTCTATTTCTATCCTATTCCATATCATATCTATACGTGCATAATAATCTAGTTATGTACCATTATTTTCCATTATTTTACTATTTGTACTTACTATTTTTAGCATATCTTAGTATTTAAATTTAGAATATTATTTATCTTAATTTGAAAATTAATTGGCCTACTATATAGATAGTTTAACACCCTTATTCCCTAGGCTATCTTGACCCATTTAACCCTAGATACTTAAGCTCGATTATAGGGTTAAATAGTTCATTAGGTAGGAAAGGCCAATTAGGTTGTTGTGACATTACATTAACCATAGTTGTTGTTTTCTTTTTAGGTTTTGTGGGTTTTACCTTATAACTTGGTTTGATAGTAAACATGGTGTTTTATGTTGTTTGTGTATTTTATACATACTTAAGTTCATTCAATGAGATAAGTTTCATTTCACAATAATGAAAAATATGGCATAAGTTATAGAAAATTTTGAAATTTTTGAAAATAATGGACTTACATAATGCAAAAAGATCTTTTTCTTGAAGATGTCTTATAGCTCTTTATTTACCATTTGATTAGTAATTTTAATCAACATGTATTTTACTTTAAGATATATTCATTAATAGGATCATTGGTTCCTTATTTCATTTTTGTAATTTGGGCATAGGTAACCTTTTTAGTAATATCGATAGAGAAGTGTGCCAAAAATTTATATAAAAGAGGTTTAAATGATTTTATTTATTGGATTATTAAATCATAAAACCACATTAAAGCATAGTCCTTGAGGCTCCTTGGAAATAATTTAGTCAAATTTTTAACATTGGAGGCATAATCAAGGAATGCCACATATAAATATTGAAGATGTTATTTAGGATCACCCTTTCCATCATAAAATTCAAACTTAGGTGCAAAAAAACTAGTTGTAAAGTTGTAAAAATATATCAAAGGTGAAAGAGGTTTATGTAACACCTTTTTTGAATCAATATCATAAGGTGATT